>LR738712.1:304538337-304557388 GCA_902687465.1 Secale cereale | reverse complement strand
AAATAACAAAATGCCACAGTCGGACATCTGAGCGACATCACCTAAAGGGCTTATAAAGAAAAGTAAATAACAAAATGCCACAGTCGGACGTCTGAGCGACATCACATAGAGGGCTTATAAAGAAAAGTAAATAACAAAATGCCACAGTCGGACATCTGAGCGACATCACATAAAGGGCTTATAAAGAAAAGTAAATAACAAAATGCCACAGTCGGACGTCTGAGCGACATCACATAAAGGGCTTATAAAGAAAAGTAAATAATAAAATGCCACAGTCGGACGTCTGAGCGACATCACATAAAGGGCTTATAAAGAAGGATAGTTGACAGTGAATATCCAGGAGGTAGAACCATCGCAGGGATACTCATTAATTGAAATAATACAAATGGTTAGTTCACAATCATAATCAATGTCACCATATGCCACACTTCATAATCAATCTTCTGGTTTTACCAGTTTTCTCCTCCGAAGACCGGCGCTAAGACCGACACTTGACTCTTCCCAGACTGTATTCCTAACCCAGAGACACGGCTATTCGAATAGATTTAATCTCTACAGAAGGTGTACTCTTTACCCATGAATAACAGCTTCCTTTAGTCCCTCTGGACTAATTCCATCTACGGTCTTTTAATTTGAAGACACATCTGACCACACACACCAGCTTAACTTACCGGTGTCTGGAATCACCCACGACACTTGTCAAGCCAAACTCTAAGTGGGGAGGCTACAACCTCGACTAGCATGGGATCAAAAAATTAATAACGCATGCAAACTGGGGAAGCTATCCCCTTCGGCTTCAACAGAAACACCCATGCCCCCGGACCAGGTGGCATGCCTAATGGATGCAGCCGGTATCTTCCACCATGGCCTCTCTGTACGGTGTGTGCTAGAACAGGGGTCAACAATTTACTGAACCGTACCCTACCTGTAGCAGGGACACGTGGTAGCACGAAACAAGTATGGTGGTTACTGGGACAAGACTCAATCTATGGTCGAGTCAGGAGGTTCAAGCATCGCTGCTATGTTTAGTATAATTAATATATACCACAACAATAGTCGGATTCACCGCTCGTCCTGCCTCACCAAGCCATACCGGACTCCACCATCTTAACGAGGAGCTAGCGACAAGCTCGGGTCTACTCAAGACAATGAATTTTACGGTTTTCTTCCGTTAGGCATGGGAGGCATACGAGGGGGATTACCATCATGCATATTAATTATCCATAGAAAGGGGTATACCTCATATACTCATGGGTATGTTCATATCATCACATATAAAAACAAAAGAATGCGTCCATTTTGAGGTGACATTGCAATCGTATCAATGACACTCATAACATTAGACCGGGGTTCAAAAATGCTTGCCTTCAAGAAGAAGGGAGGAGAATTGCACTCCAAAACTCTTCGGAGGGTTTCTCCCTCTTCAAAATGTTATTTGAAAGAATAAGAAATCAATACATTGAATCAAAACAGCACAAAAAAGTTGTCTGAATTTTTTTTCAAATAAATATGAAAATAAACTAGACCAAATTTGAGGAACAACAGAAAAAGAATCAATTCATTTGGATTTGTATTTAAAAAGTTAAGGCCAGTCGAAGTTTCAGTCAAACTCTGATTTTAAATAAAACAGAAAAGAAAACGTTTCGAGGCAGAATACGTATTCGATGCGGGGGAGACGTACTTGAGAGCTTACGCTTCCACTTGAAACGCGTGGAGGCGGGGCTGGGTCACTGACAGTGGGTCCACGGGGCCCACTAGTCAGGTTTGACCAGTCGCCTCTCCCTCCTCTTCCTCTGCCCGAACGGAGGCGGGTTTCCGGTGATCGTCGCCGGCGAACGGAGGCTCCTCGAGGGAATCCGAGGGCAGGAATGGATCCGCCAGACCGGGGCGGTCTCCCCGGTGGTCGTTGGGTCGTCGGAGGTGGAGAGAGTCGTCGGCGGCGAGCTCCGCGGCGGAGGGGAGCTTCGGTTGATTTAGGGGCTCGGCCCTGTGGCGGTTCCTGGCTGCGTCTGAGCGCCTGGGCAGCTTCGCGCTAACAAGTGGAGCCGAACGGTGGAGTCGGGAGGGCAGGGGAGGCGTTGGCTGCGTCGGAATGGACCAGAACAAGGCGGCGGCCATGCTGACCGGAGACGGGGAAGATGGCTTCTCCTTGTCGATTGCGGGCTAGGGGATCTAAATGGGGGTGGCCTGAGGCTGCCTGAGGACCTAGACGAGCTTGGGGGCCTCTTAAATAGTGTAGCCATGTCGGTTCGCGGCGGCCGTGGATAAGATCGCCGGCGACCGCCATTCTGTAGCTGCAGAGGGACGTGGCGGCGATGAGTGCTTGCGGACGGGCTTGCGGATAAGCTCGCACTGGTCCAGGGGCAGCTGGCGAGCGCGTGTGGCCTGGGCGGTGCCGACCATGGCAGAGGTCCACTGTGACCGGCGGCGTGCCGCCAAACGAGCTCTGACGATGGCGCTGTGGAGTCCCAGGGGTGGCTTGGAGCGTTCTGGTGTGCGGATGAGGACGGGCGCGGTTCTGCAGGCGAGTTGGGCCCAGGGGCGCGACGCGGCAGCTCGGGCGCCCACACGTGCAATACGCACGCTCTGGGCGCGCCCAGCGCACGCACGTCATGTGCTCTATGAAATGCCATCGTGTGCTAGAAGGCATAGGAGAGGCTGGTAATTGGCAGGCTTGGATTAGGGTTAGCTAGGAACTTAGGGGACATACTGGTTAGGCAAAGCAACCTGGTCCATCTCACAAACCAGAAACCATGTCAAAACTGACCATGCATGCAAGGTGTTTGACAAAATGCCAGAAGCCTCTAGGAATTTCTAGGGGTGGCCAGAAACTCCAGGTTGGGCTCTCTTTGGGTGTTAAAGAGAGTGGTAAGGTCAGTTGGCCATTCTGAGAAACTTGATAGTGCAAGATTTGCTAAACTATAGTTCTGGACAGCAAGAAAAGGGCATAACTTCATTGACCAAAAATGACCCAATTGCTCCAATCTTCTGGACTTAAGGGTTTGGTAGGAAGGACAATAAGTTGGAAAAAGGTCAAGGCCAATGGAGCTAGTTAGAATAGGGTTGTAGTAGAAAGTGAAATTATGGACTAGAGAGCAAAAGAGGATGTTTTGCTCAACTTTTCCAAAGGATACCCAAGGATTTTTGCATGGAAGTGGTGTAGGGGCTTCACCTGACATCCCTGAATTTTGGTGGAATTTTTGGACAATTCCATCAAAGGGTTGCAGTGTAAAAGGGACTTTAAGGCAGAAGAAAAACCCTATAATTAATAGAGCTTAAGGAGAAAATAATAATGCAAAAGAACCTATGAAAAGGGAGATTGTCATTCTTGGTTAGGGCAATTAAGTCCAAACAACATACCAAGAACTTTGCACTGGGGCAAACTCCATGACAACAAAAGAAGGGAGGCTCTGAAAAACAAAGAAAAACCCAGAAGAAGAAAAGTTGAAACTCCTCGTCAAACTCTCATTACTAAAACAAGGGCAAAATTACTCCAGTTCTTGCCTAAGTTAAAAAACTACTCCGAGTGAGAGCATCCCTCCAACTCGGGTGCTTAGCCGCGAGCCCGTTATCTACTAAGTTCAAGAACTACTCCGAGTAAGAGCATACCTCCCACTTGGAGGCCTAGCCACGAGCCCGTTCTCGCCAAAGTTAAAAAACTACTCCGAGTGAGAGCATCCCTCCCACTTGGAGGCTTCGCCGCGATCCCGTTCTCGGCAAAGTTAAAAAACTACTCCGAGTGAGAGCATCCCACCCACTAGGAGGCTTCTCCGTGAGCCAATTCTGGCCTAAGTTAAAAAAACTACTCCAAGGGAGAGCATCCCTCCCACTCGGGGGCTTGGCCGCGATACCATTCTCGCCTAAGTTAACAAAGTACTGCGGGTGAGAGCATGCCTCCCACTTGGAGGCTTCGCCGCGAGCCCGTTCTCACCTAAGTTAAAAAACTACTCCGAGTGAGAGCATCCCTCCAACTCCGGGGCTTAGTCGCGAGCCTGTTCTCGCCTAAGTTAAAAAAGTACTCCGAGTGAGAGCATCCCACCTACACGGAGGCTTAGTCGCGAGCCCGTTCTCGGCTAAGTTAAAAAAGTACTCCATGTGAGAAGATCCCTCCCACTCGAGGGCTTAGCCGCGAGCCTGTTCTCGCCTAAGTTAAAAAACTACTCCAAGTGAGAGCATGCCTCCCACTCGGAGGCTTAGCCGTGAGCCCATTCTCGCCAAACTTAGAAACTACTCCGAGTGACAGCATCCCTCCCACTTGGAGGGTTAGCCGGGAACCCGTTCTCGCCTAAGTTTAGAAACTACGCTGAGTGAGACAATCCCTCCCACTCAGAGGCTTATCCGCGAGTCCGTTCTCGCCAAAGTTACAAAACTACTCCGAGTGAGCGCATACCTCCAAATGGGAGGCTTAGCTGTGAGCCCGTTCTCGCCGAAGTTAAAAAAGTACACCGAGTGGGAGCATCCCTCCCGACCGGAGGCTTAACTGCGAGCTCGTTCTCGCCTACGTTCGAAAAACTACTCCGAGTGAGAGCATTCCTCCCACTCGGAGGCTTAGCAGCGAGCCCGTTCTCGCCTAAGTTAAGAAACTACTTCGAGTGGGAGCATCCCTCCCACTCGGGGGCTTAGCCGTGACCCTGTTCTCACTAAAGTTAAAAAACTACTCTGAGTGAGAGCATCCCTCCCAATTGGAGGCTTAGCCGCATGTCCATTCACCCCAAAGTTTAGAAACTACTCTAAGTGAGAGAATCCCTCCCACTCAGAGACTTAGCCGCGAGTCCGTTCTCGCCAAAGGTAAAAAACTACTCCGAGTGAGAGCATCCCACCCAATGGGAGGCTTAGCCGTGAGCCCGTTCTCCCCGAACTTAAAAAACTACACCGAGTGGGAGCATACCACCCAACCAGAAGCTTAGCTGCGAGCCCGTTCTTGCCTACGTTCGAAAAACTACTCCGAGTGAGAGCATTCCTCCCACTCGCAGGCTTAGCCACGAGCCTGTTCTCGCCTAAGTTAAGAAACTACTCCGAGTGAGAGCATCCCTTCCACTCGGGGGCCTAGCCGCGAGCCCGTTATTGCCTAAGTTAAATACTATTGGGTGAGAGCATCCCTCCCACTTGTAGGCTTAGCCGCGAACCCGTTCTCTCCTAAGTTCAAAAAACTACTCCGAGTGAGAACATCCCACCCACTTGGAGGCTTCTCCGCGAGCCAGTTCTCACCTAAGTTAAAAAACTACTCGAAGGGAGAGCATCCCTCCCACTCCGGGGCTTAGCCGCGATACCGTTCTCGCCTAAGTTAACAAACTACTCTGGGGGAGAGGATCCCTCCCACTCGGGGGCTTAGTCGCGAACCCATTCTCGTCTAAGTTAAAAAACTACTCCGAGTGAGAGCATCCCTCCCACTCGGAGACTTAGCTGCGAGCCCGTTCTCGCCTAAGTTAAAAAACTACTCCGAGTGAGAGCATCCCTCCCAGTTGGATGCTTACCTACGAGCCCGTTCTCGCCAAAGTTAAAAAACTACTCTGAGTGAGGGCATCCATCCCACTGGGAGGCTTCGCCGTGAGCCCGTTCTCACCAAAGTTAAAAAAACTACTCTGAGTGAGAGTATCCCTCCCACTCGAAGGCTTAGCCGCGAGCCAGTTCTCCCCTAAGTTAAAAAACTACTCCGAGTGAGAGCATCCCTCCCACTCGGGTGCATAGCTGCAAGCCCGTCATCTACTAAGTTAAAAAACAACTCCGAGTGAGAGCATCCCTCCCACTCGGAGGCCTAGCCACGAGCCCGTTCTCGCCAAAGTTAAAAAACTACTTCAAGTGAGGACATCCCTCCCAATTGGAGTCTTCCCCGAGATCCCGTTCTCGGCAAAGTTAAAAAACTACTCCGAGTGAGAGCATCCCTCCCACTCGATGGCTTAGCCACGAGCCCGTTCTTGCCTAAGTTAAAAAACTACTCCGAGTGAGTACTTTGAATGTACTCGCAAAACATTATGAGCACAGGACAATATAACAAATGACATTCATGCTCTGAAATATTCCATGATCACTTCGTCCGTCACGAAATAAATTTCATGACGCACGCAAGCAGGTTATTATTATAAAACATGAATAAGTAATCAGAGAATAAAAATAAAATGCACCGATCGGGTGTCTGAAGCGACGCCTCGAAAGGATAATAAAATAAAGCATGCCTCAGTCGGGCGTCTGAGCGACGTCACATAAAGGGCTTATAAAGAAAATAATAACAAACATGCCACAGTCGGGCGTCTGAGCGACACCACATAAAGGGCTTATAGGGGAAGTAAATAATAAGCATGCCACAGTCGGGCGTCTGAGCGACACCACATAAAGGGCTTATAGGGGAAGTAAATAATAAGCATGCCACAGTCGGGCGTCTGAGCGACACCACATAAAGGGCTTATATGAGAATAATCACAGGGAATATCCAGGAGGTAGAACCATCCCAGGGATACTCAATAATCCAAACAATACAAATGGTTAGTCCATAATAATAATAATCATAATCATCATATGTCACATGTTATGATCAATGTTCTGGCTTAGCAGTTTTTCCTCCGAAGACCGACACTAAAACCGACACTTGACCCATCCCAGACTGTAATCCTTAACCGCGGATACGGCTATTCGAATAGATATGACCTCTGCAGAGGGTGTACTCTTTACCCACGAGTAACGGATTTCTTTAGTCCATCGGGACTAATTCCATTTACGGTCTTTTAATTGAAAACACACCTGACCCGCACACACCATCTTAACTTACCGGTGACTGGAATCACCCACGACACCTGTTAAGCAAAACTCTAAGTGGGAGGCTACAACCTCGAGTAGCATGGGATCACAGAATTTATAATGCGCGCAAACTAGGGGAGCTACCCCCTCGGTCCCAACCGGAAACACCCATGCCCCGGACCAGGTGGCATGTCTACCGGATGCCTCCGGTATCTTCCACCATGGCCTCTCTGTACGGTGTGTGCCAAGAAAGGGGTTGACAACTTACTGGACTGTACCCTACCTGCGGCAGGGACAAGTGGTAGCACGAAACAAGTATGGGGGTTACCGGAACAAGACTCGATCTATGGTCGACTCAGGAGGTTAAAGCATCACCTGCATGATTAGCATAGCAAATATATTTCATACCAACAGGCAGAATCACTACTCATCATACCTCAACATGCCTTATTGACTATACTCGTCTCAACGAAATATCAGTAGCAAGCTCGTGTCTACCCAAGACAGAGACTTTCCCGGATTCCTTCCAGTAGGCATGAGAGGTAGACGAGGGTGGTTACCATCACAAGTATATCAATTCCCAACAGCAAGGAATCTTCATCATGCACTTATGAGCATGTTCATACCATCACATAAAATAACGAGTACTCCGAGTCAAGGTGGTGTTGTAAACGTATCAAACAACACACAACAATATTATGCCGGGGTTCAGAATGCTTGCCTTCCAAGAGTATGTAGGTGGGGTGCACTTTGAAAGTTTTCATCTCCCCTCCAAAATCCTATTTTAAGAAAATACAAATTAACACATAATCTAGAAACAGTACAAAAAAGTTGTTCCGAAAATTTTCAAATAAATATGAAAATAAAATAGACCAAATTTTAGAAACAACAGAAAAAGAATCAAGTCAAAAGGACTTTTATTTTAAAAGTTATAGCCAGTCAAAGTCCTGGTCAAAATCTGTTTTTAAATAAAACAGAAAAAGAAAACGGTTCGAAATAGAATACGCTT
Organism: Secale cereale; assembly: GCA_902687465.1. Classification (NCBI taxonomy): domain Eukaryota; kingdom Viridiplantae; phylum Streptophyta; class Magnoliopsida; order Poales; family Poaceae; genus Secale; species Secale cereale. The sequence continues at coordinate 304,549,647 of LR738712.1, read as the reverse complement.
TCGAGGCGGAGAAGGCGTACTTCAAGGTTTACGTCTTCACTTAAACCAGCGCGGGCCGGCTCGGGGTCACTGACAGTGGGTCCCTTGGGCCCACTGGTCAGGTTTGACCAGTCGCCCGCGCCCTCTTCCTCCTCTGGCCGAGCCGAGGCGGGGTTCCGGCGATCGACGCCGGCGAACGGCGGCTCCTCGCGTGGTTCTGAGGGCGGGGATGGATCCACCAGTCCAGGGCGGTCCTCCCGGTGGTTGCTAGGTCCGCGGGGGTGGAGGGAGTCGCCGGCGGCGAGCTCTGCGGCGGACGGCGTCTCGGGAGGATTTGGGGTCTCGAGCTACGGTGGTTCTTGGTCGCGTTTGAGGGGTTGGGAAGCTCCGCAAGGTCTAGGGGAAGAGTATGGTGGCACTGGATGGGCGGGGGAGGCTCTGCTTGCGACGCACGGTACTGGAATGCGGCGGCGGCCAAAGATACCGGAGACGAGGAAGACGGCCTCCCTCCATCGATTGCTGGCTACGGGAGCTCTAGGGAGATGGCCTGAGGTCGCCTGAGGGTCTGGACGAGCTCGGGGGCTCCTTTTATAGGCGGGGGAGGTCGGTTCCTGCGACGGCCGGAGATAAGATCGCCGGCTGACCGCTTCTGCTGCAGTAGGGCGAGGTGGCACTGGTCGGCGCTAACCAACGAGCTCGCGGATGAGCTCGAGCTATTCCCCAGGGCAGCTGGCGAGCTGGGGTGGCCGGGGCGGCGCCGGCCATGGCACGGGCGAGCTGTAGCCGAAGGCTAGCCGCCAAGGGGGCTCGCTGCGGCGGCGCTGCCGGGCGCCAGAGGGTGGCAGCGCGTCACGGGCGAGCGGATGAGATCGGGGCGTGGTCCCTTGGGCAAGGAAAGGCCAGGGGCATGGGGTAAGCGCGATGCGGCGGCTCGGGCGCGCGCGCGTGCAAAACGTGCGCTCTGGGCGCGCCCAGCGCACGCACGCCAGGTGCTCGACGCAATGCCAGAGCATGCTAGAGGTCTTGGGTGAGGCTGGGGTTTAACAGGTCTAGGTTAGAGTTAGCTAGGAGTTTAGTGGACAAGTTATCTGGGTCAGAGGATCAAGTCCACAATGCAAACTAAATATCATGTTAAAACTGGCCATGTACACAGGGTGTTTGAGAGAATGCCCAGGGCATCTAGGCAACTCTTGGGGTGGCCAAAAACTCCAGACCAGAGTCTCTTTAGATGATAAAGAGGGTGGAATGGTTAGTTTGACAAAAACAGAAACTAGTTAGTGCAAGCTTTTGAGAAAACCAAATCTGGACAGAAGAGAAAAGCTATTATTGCATGGACCAAAAATATTCCAATGGGTCCAATCTCCTGGACTTAAGAGTTTGGTAGGGTATACTAATAGCAGGAGAAATCTCATGGGCAATGGGGCAAGATAAAATGGGGTTGCAGTAGAAAATGCCAAACTGGACCAGAGAGCAAAAGAGGATGGTTTGCTCAAATTTTCCAAAGAACACCAATGGGTTTTTGCATAGAGTTGCATTATATGCTTCTACTAACATCTCCAATTTTTGGTGGAATTTTTAAATGAATTTATCAAAGGGTTGCAGTGCAAAAGGGACTCTAAAACTTATGAGAAACCAATTTAAAAGCAATAAAGCTTTAGGGAAATATTTATAGAAATAATTCCACTGATAAAAGAAATGTTCTTGAGAAGGTATACAAGTCCAACAATATTTCTGAAAAGTTTCCACTTGGAGGGAAAACTCCACAATTCAGAAGAAAGAATGGTTCCGAAATCAAAAGATAAACCAGAAAATAAAAAAAATTCCTGGCAAAAAAAAATTTAATTAATAAATCATGGTTAAATTTTTGGGGTGTTACAACACTACCCCCCTTAATAAAAATCTCGTCCCCGAGATTTGCTAAGGGAGGTTTAAAAAAAATACTCCTGCTATCACAAAGTAATATCCCAAAAATAACTATTCTATTTATGCAAGAAAATGTGGTTACAGTGAGTGGGCAGATAAGTGGGGGAAGTAACAGTGTGAAATACTGGCGCTGTGTGGAAAATCTTTGGTTGGGGAAACCGAGAAATTTCTACTTTCGGCTATGGCAAAATTTAGAATAAAACTCTAACTTTCTAAAATATGCTGGTCGTACCCGACGGCACCGTGCTCTCTCTAGCTGACAGGTGGACCCGAGCCCACTGTCAGTCTCTTCTTCTACCTTCGTCTCTCTTCTACCTTTTGTCTCTCGCGCGCGCCTGTGCTTTCTCCACCTGCGGCGACTAGCGCGTAGGGCATCTAGGCCGTACTGCGGTAGTGCGCGGCGTGCTAGCTGCCGGCGCAGCGTGCACTCACCTCGCGGGCCAGTGCGCTGTCGGCACTGCTCGCGGATTCGCCTCCGAACACCGGCGATCGAGCGACGAGCGGCGCTGGTGGACTTCGCCCACCGTATACCGATCTCGAGCTATAAAATGACCGCGGTGCTCCTCTCTTCTTCCTCACACCTGGCCTCGCCTCTTTTCTTCTTCCTCATCCTCCATTTCTGTTTCCAGGAGCTCGCGACGAGGCTCTAATGGCGGAGGTGATGCCGGATTGGTACATGATCCTGTTGTGCGGAGGGTTGGCGGCATTGCTGGGGTTCTCCGTGCTCTTGTGCGTGATGATCCTCGATGATCGTCGTGATGCTGCTGCTCGAGTGTTAGCTCTTCGCGGTGGCGGCGATCATGAGAATTAAGTGTGGTTGTGAGGTTCTAACTGCTGTCAGTGTGCTGGAGGCAACTTGCGTTCGAATAATCACCCACAAATTTCTCCTTTAGAGACTGTGGTGTGTTAGCGAGGTGATCAATTAGGTGCAAAATGTGTACGTGGTTATGTAATTAGTGCCTGCAGTCGAGTGGTTGTGGATGTGAGCCTGCTGTCGTGGTGCTGCGTGAATTAAAATACATGTCATGAAGAATTTATGTGCTGCAATAACATTAAGGAAAAAGAAAATCCCACCTCTGAATTTACCGAGAACGAAAACAGTCAATCAAAATGAACAGCAGTAAAAACCACTCACATTAATCGAAAACAATCATTTAATTCATCGCACAAACTTGGGATACAACGCATAAGCTGTAATACATAAATAAGTGCTAGGATAACAAACATAGCAGTGACGTCTACGATGTAAACGGAAAATGGACAGGGTCCTGAGGAAATGTCTCCGGCACTGGGGCACATTCCTCTTCTATCGGGGGAAGCGGATTGACTAGTCGAAAAACGCGTCTCCCCCGTTCTGGCCTCAGTGGCTCGCCAATGGCAATCCGAGGATTTAAATCAGCGAGGCTCTGGAGATAACCCATTACTCGCTGTGTCAAACGCTCTTGAGCGATGACATACTGGGCAAGGTTAGCTAGAGCTGGGTCCCTCTCAATTCGTCCACCAGGAAAAGATGCTACTTCTCCGGGTGCTGCACGACTCGGGAAGTAATAATACCCCCGTTCGCTGGCATAGGGTACTGCGAATCGAAGGCGAGCAAGCGCTTCGTACGCAGCAGCTTCTATGGCCATTTGTGGAGTCGGCATAGATTTCCCCACGAAGGAGACTTCCGTTGGGTCTTGGTTTGGGTTTGCGGGAGGGATATGCACTACTGCCCAATATTTCGAGGTGGATGGGGTGATCCTCGTTTTGAGCAGCTCGTACTGGGGTGGATGGGTAGAACTCATGGTACTGCAGGTAAAGTCCCACAATATTTTATCAAAACTACCTGGGGTTGCATCTGGAGTTCTCAGATGAATACTGGGGCTCGGCATTGTAAAAATGGTTGGGCGAGCTGTGCACAAAGTGAGGGATGCTTGGTAGGGTCACGAGGTGGCCTTTTATAAAGCATCAGGGTTGGGTTATCGAGGATGGTGTGGGGCAACTAGTTTGTCGATTCTGCCCTATGGGGTCGGGGTCAATGCCACAGATACACATATCTCATAAAAGTGACGTTTTACTGTGGCACCGTCGGGGTGGTTTTTGGTAGCTACGCCTGGAATTAAAAATGCAACCGTACGCCAACATACTTATGCATGGCTACTATTCAAAACAGAGGCACACAAGCAGACTGCATTTATTTATGGCGATACAAGGTCACACTACTACAAGACGTAGAAATACTAAGACTCGGTACTACTCGAGTGGCTTAGTCTACTTCGTTAATATCTAAGCGGGCGTGCCTTGCGGACGTCGAGGCTTCTCCATGGGCTTCACCGTCGGGGTTAGCTGGATGGGGTTGAGGAGCTGCAGGGTCAGGGTAGCGATGATGACCATCTCGGGGGTTGTTGGCCACAATCCCGCTGGAGCGTGTTCCCAAAAGGCGACGAAACACTTCTGGGGACACCAAAGCATTTTGGTCGATGGCCGGGGCAGATCTTAAGGATTCGATCGGTTGCCCGAACAGTACAACTGGGTTGTCGGCGTCGGGCTCCTCTTCTCCTCTCGCCGGGGCTCGGCGAACAAGTTCCCCACGAGCGGCGATCAGATCAAGAGTGATCTGATCGAACAGTGCCTCTAGTGCACTTACATAGCGCACCAGGTGCAACAACGCAGGGTCCGTCTCGTGGTCTCCACTGGCAACCTGGGGTGGCCTACCATACCCGTCACGGCTGGGGTAGTAGTAGAACGAGCGGCAGTTAACTCTGGGTGACAGGTGCCGGAGTTGCACTATAGCCTCTCGAGCGGCCAGCTGGATGGCTTGTGGCTCAAAGGAAGTTGTCCTTCCGGTGAACCTGTAGGGGCGTTCTGGCAAAATACCCCTACCATAGACGTGCACCGTGGCCCAGAATTGACGGCTCTCACCGCTCATGGGCCCTTGGTACACAACATACTCTGGGGGCTCTTCTAATGCAAAGGCACGGCGGGTGAGGTTTGCTAGCACGGTCACAAAACCTCCAAGGTTGGTTGCTGTGGTCTCATTGTGAACAATGGGGCCAGGCATCTTGGCTTGGTTTTGGGGTAGAGGCTGTGCTGTGCTGGGTTGGGGCTAGCGTGTCCTTTTTATAGAAAAAGGAAACGGAGTCTTCCTTCGCACGCTTGCGAATGAGACAATTTAGGTGTCGGTCACTGGCGCGTGATCGACATGCTAGACTGATAGGTTAGGCACCGACTGCCGAAAGGTGTCGGGGTCACTATGTGGCTATCTTGCACGAGAAGTTTGGCTGGGTTTAGGTTAAGGTTTGGTGGGTTGTTTAACCTAGGTTTATCGACCTGGCTAAGATAGGATTAGCCAATGGTCAGCCTGGCTCTGATACCAAGGTTGTCGGGACCGGTTTTCCAGGATATTAATTTCCCAGTAAATGGCCCTTGTGCTAACCAGCCCCAGGATTACTGTTAGCTGATGAGACACAAACTTGATACAGAAGTTCCAAGCAAAATACAAAATATGTAGTACAAGACCATTCCGGTCAATGAGTACAACAAAAGGTTTCTAGTGGTTGATGGCGGAAGCGGTTTGCGATACATCAGCGTCTACGGGACTCCATTTCCCACAGGAACAGCTGACCTGGATAACTCCTATCTCCGCGAGGCTGCTATCTCCATTGCCTAGGTTCCGGGGCTGTCATCGCAGCGCTCCTCTCCAAGCAAGAAATCTGGCCAAGACAATAGCCAGGGACAAGCCAGTGAGTACTTTGAATGTACTCGCAAAACATTATGAGCACAGGACAATATAACAAATGACATTCATGCTCTGAAATATTCCATGATCACTTCGTCCGTCACGAAATAAAATTCATGACGCACGCAAGCAGGTTATTATTATAAAACATGAATAAGGAATCAGAGAATAAAAATAAAATGCACCGATCGGGTGTCTGAAGCGACGCCTCGAAAGGATAATAAAATAAAGCATGCCTCAGTCGGGCGTCTGAGCGACGTCACATAAAGGGCTTATAAAGAAAATAATAACAAACATGCCACAGTCGGGCGTCTGAGCGACACCACATAAAGGGCTTATAGGGGAAGTAAATAATAAGCATGCCACAGTCGGGCGTCTGAGCGACACCACATAAAGGGCTTATAGGGGAAGTAAATAATAAGCATGCCACAGTCGGGCGTCTGAGCGACACCACATAAAGGGCTTATATGAGAATAATCACAGGGAATATCCAGGAGGTAGAACCATCCCAGGGATACTCAATAATCCAAACAATACAAATGGTTAGTCCATAATAATAATAATCATAATCATCATATGTCACATGTTATGATCAATGTTCTGGCTTAGCAGTTTTTCCTCCGAAGACCGACACTAAGACCGACACTTGACACATCCCAGACTGTAATCCTTAACCGCGGATACGGCTATTCGAATAGATATGACCTCTGCAGAGGGTGTACTCATTACCCACGAGTAACGGATTTCTTTAGTCCATCGGGACTAATTCCATTTACGGTCTTTTAATTGAAAACACACCTGACCCGCACACACCAGCTTAACTTACCGGTGACTGGAATCACCCACGACACCTGTTAAGCAAAACTCTAAGTGGGAGGCTACAACCTCGAGTAGCATGGGATCACAGAATTTATAATGCGCGCAAACTAGGGGAGCTACCCCCTCGGTCCCAACCGGAAACACCCATGCCCCGGACCAGGTGGCATGTCTACCGGATGCCTCCGGTATCTTCCACCATGGCCTCTCTGTACGGTGTGTGCCAAGAAAGGGGTTGACAACTTACTAGACTGTACCCTACCTGCGGCAGGGACAAGTGGTAGCACGAAACAAGTATGGGGGTTACCGGAACAAGACTCGATCTATGGTCGACTCAGGAGGTTAAAGCATCACCTGCATGATTAGCATAGCAAATATATTTCATACCAACAGGCAGAATCACTACTCATCATACCTCAACATGCCTTACTGACTATACTCGTCTCAACGAAATATCAGTAGCAAGCTCGTGTCTACCCAAGACAGAGACTTTCCCGGATTCCTTCCAGTAGGCATGAGAGGTAGACGAGGGTGGTTACCATCACAAGTATATCAATTCCCAACAGCAAGGAATCTTCATCATGCACTTATGAGCATGTTCATACCATCACATAAAATAACGAGTACTCCGAGTCAAGGTGGTGTTGTAAACGTATCAAACAACAAACAACAATATTATGCCGGGGTTCAGAATGCTTGCCTTCCAAGAGTATGTAGGTGGGGTGCACTTTGAAAGTTTTCATCTCCCCTCCAAAATCCTATTTTAAGAAAATACAAATTAACACATAATCTAGAAACAGTACAAAAAAGTTGTTCCGAAAATTTTCAAATAAATATGAAAATAAAATAGACCAAATTTTAGAAACAACAGAAAAAGAATCAAGTCAAAAGGACTTTTATTTTAAAAGTTATAGCCAGTCAAAGTCCTGGTCAAAATCTGTTTTTAAATGAAACAGAAAAAGAAAACGGTTCGAAATAGAATACGCTTTCGAGGCGGAGAAGGCGTACTTCAAGGTTTACGTCTTCACTTAAACCAGCGCGGGCCGGCTCGGGGTCACTGACAGTGGGTCCCTTGGGCCCACTGGTCAGGTTTGACCAGTCGCCCGCGCCCTCTTCCTCCTCTGGCCGAGCCGAGGCGGGGTTCCGGCGATCGACGCCGGCGAACGGCGGCTCCTCGCGGGGTTCTGAGGGCGGGGATGGATCCACCAGTCCAGGGCGGTCCTCCCGGTGGTTGCTAGGTCCGCGGGGGTGGAGGGAGTCGCCTGCGGTGACCTCTGCGGCGGACGGCGTCTCGGGAGGATTTGGGGTCTCGAGCTACGGTGGTTCTTGGTCGCGTTTGAGGGGTTGGGAAGCTCCGCAAGGTCTAGGGGAAGAGTATGGTGGGACTGGATGGGCGGGGGAGGCTCTGCTTGCGACGCACGGCACTGGAATGCGGCGGCGGCCGAAGCTACCGGAGACGAGGAAGACGGCCTCCCTCCATCGATTGCTGGCTACGGGAGCTCTAGGGAGATGGCCTGAGGTCGCCTGAGGGTCTGGACGAGCTCGGGGGCTCCTTTTATAGGCGGGGGAGGTCGGTTCCTGCGACGGCCGGAGATAAGATCGCCGGCTGACCGCTTCTGCTGCAGTAGGGCGACGTGGCACTGGTCGGCGCTAACAAACGAGCTCGCGGATGAGCTCGAGCTGTTCCCCAGGGCAGCTGGCGAGCTGGGGTGGCCGGGGCGGCGCCGGCCATGGCACGGGCGAGCTGTAGCCGAAGGCTAGCCGCCAAGGGGGCTCGCTGCGGCGGCGCTGCCGGGCGCCAGAGGGTGGCAGCGCGTCACAGGCGAGCGGATGAGATCGGGGCGTGGTCCCTTGGGCAAGGAAAGGCCAGGGGCACGGGGTAAGCGCGATGCGGCGGCTCGGGCGCGCGCGCGTGCAAAATGTGCGCTCTGGGCGCGCCCAGCGCACGCACGCCAGGTGCTCGACGCAATGCCAGAGCGTGCTAGAGGTCTTGGGTGAGGCTGGGGTTTAACAGGTCTAGGTTAGAGTTAGCTAGGAGTTTAGTGGACAAGTTATCTGGGTCAGAGGATCAAGTCCACAATGCAAACTAAATATCATGTTAAAACTGGCCATGTACACAGGGTGTTTGAGAGAATGCCCAGGGCATCTAGGCAACTCTTGGGGTGGCCAAAAACTCCAGACCAGAGTCTCTTTAGATGATAAAGAGGGTGGAATGGTTAGTTTGACAAAAACAGAAACTAGTTAGTGCAAGCTTTTGAGAAAACCAAATCTGGACAGAAGAGAAAAGCTATTATTGCATGGACCAAAAATATTCCAATGGGTCCAATCTCCTGGACTTAAGAGTTTGGTAGGGTATACTAATAGCAGGAGAAATCTCATGGGCAATGGGGCAAGATAAAATGGGGTTGCAGTAGAAAATGCCAAACTGGACCAGAGAGCAAAAGAGGATGGTTTGCTCAAATTTTCCAAAGAACACCAATGGGTTTTTGCATAGAGTTGCATTATATGCTTGTACTAACATCTCCAATTTTTGGTGGAATTTTTAAATGAATTTATCAAAGGGTTGCAGTGCAAAAGGGACTCTAAAACTTATGAGAAACCAATTTAAAAGCAATAAAGCTTTAGGGAAATATTTATAGAAATAATTCCACTGATAAAAGAAATGTTCTTGAGAAGGTATACAAGTCCAACAATATTTTTGAAAAGTTTCCACTTGGAGGGAAAACTCCACAATTCAGAAGAAAGAATGGTTCTGAAATCAAAAGATAAACCAGAAAATAAAAAAAATTCCTGGCAAAAAAAAATTTAATTAATAAATCATGGTTAAAGTTTTGGGGTGTTACAGCATCCCCCCCACTCGGAGGCTTAGTCGCGAGCCCATTCTCACCTATGTTAAAAAAAGTACTCCATGCGAGAGCATCCCTCCCACTCGGGGGATTAGCCACGAGCCCGTTCTCACCGATGTTAAAAAACTAAACCGAGTGGGAACATCCCGCCCAATCGGAGGCTTAGCTGCGAGCCCGTAATCGCCTACGTTCAAAAAACTACTCCGAATGAGAGCATTCCTCTGACTCGGTGGCTTAGCCGCGAGCCCGTTCTCGCCTAAGTTAAGAAACTAGTCCGAGTGGGAGCATCCCTCCCACTCGGGGGCTTAGCCACAAGCCTGTTCTCGCATAAGTTAGAAAACTACTCCGAGTGAGAGCATCCCTCCCACTAGGAGGCTTAGCGAGAAGCCCGTTCTCGCCAAAGTTAAGAAACTACTCCGAGTGAGAGCATCCCTCCCACTCGGGGGCCTAGCCGCGAGCCCGCACTCGCCTAAGTTAAATACTACACCGGTGAGAGCAACCCACCCACTAAGCGGCTTCTCCGTGAGCCAGTTCTCACCTAAGTTAAAAAACTACTCCATGTGAGAGCATCCCTCCCACTCGGGGGCTTAGGTGTGATACCGTTGTCACCTAACTTAGAAAGCTACTCCGACTGAGAGCGTCCCTCACATTCGGAGGCTAAGCCGGGAACCCGTTCTCTCCTAAATTAAAAAATTACTCCGAGTGAGAGCATCCCTCCCACTCAGCGGCCTAGCCGCGAGCCCGTTCTTGCTTAAGTTAAATACTACTCTGGGTGAGAGCATCCATCACACTCGTAGGCTTAGCCGCGAGGTCGTTCTCGCCTAAGTTCAAAAAACTACTCTGAGTGAGAGCATCCCACCCACTCGGATGCTTCTCCGCGAGCCAGTTCTCTCCTAGTTAATAAAACAACTCCAAGGGAGAGAATCCCTACCACTCGGGGGCTTTGCCGCGATACCGTTCTCGCCTAAGTTAACAAACTACTCTGGGTGAGAGCATCCCTCCCACTTGGAGGCTTCGGTGCGAGCCCATTCTCGCCTAAGATAAAAAACTACTCCGAGTGAGAGCAGCCCTCCAACTCAGGGGCTTAGTCGCGAGCACGTTCTCGCCTAAGTTAAAAAACTACTCCGAGTGAGAGCATCCCTTCCACACGGAGGCTTAGTTGCGTGCTCGTTCTCGGCTAAGTTAAAAAAGTACTCCATGTGAGAGGATCCCTCCCACTCGGGGGCTTCGCCGCGAGCCTTTTCTCGCCTAAGTTAAAAAACTACTCCGAGAGAGAGCATGCCTCCCACTCGGAGGCTTAGCCGTGAGCCCGTTCTCGCCTAAGTTTAGAAACTACTCTGAGTGAGAGAATCCCTCCCACTTAGAGGCTTATCCATGAGTCCGTTCTCGCCAAAGTTTAAAAACTACACCAAGTGAGAGAATACCTCCCAATGGGAGGCTTAGCCGCAAGCCCGTTCTCGCCGAAGTTTTAAAAGTACATCGAGTGGGATCATCCCACCCAATCGGAGGTGTACGAGCGAGCCCGTTCTCGCCTACGTTTGAAAAACTAATCTGAGTGAGAGCATTCCTCCCACTCAGAGGCTTAGCCGCGAGCCTATTGTCGCCTAACTTAAGAGAATACTTCGAGTGGGAGCTTCCCTCCCACTCGGGGGCTTATCCACGAGCCCGTTGTCACCTAACTAAAAATATCAACTCCGAGTGAGGGCATCCCTCACATTCGGAGGCTTAGCCACGAGCCCGTTCTCTCCTAAGTTCAAAAAATACTCCAAGTGAGAGCATCCCTCCCACTCGGGGGCCTAGCCGCGAGCCCATTCTCTCCTAAGTTAAATACTACTCTGAGGGAGAGCATCCCTCCCACTCGTTAGCTTAGTCGTGAGCCCGTTCTCGCCTAAGTTAAAAAACTACTTTGAGTGAGATCATCCCTCCCACTCAGGGGCTAGGCCTCGAGCCCATTCTCTACTAAGTTGAAAAACTACTCCGGGTGAGAGCATCCCTCGCAGTCGGAGGCTTAGCCATGAGCCCGTTCTC
>LR738712.1:304503366-304514039 GCA_902687465.1 Secale cereale | reverse complement strand
TCGAAGGCCTAGCCATGAGCCCGTTCACGCCTAAGTTAAAAAGTACTCCGACAAAGAGCATCCCTCCCACTTAGAGGCGTCGCCGCGAGCCCGTTCTTGCCTAAGTTAAAAAACTACTCCGAGTGAGAGCATCCCTGCCACTCGGAGGCTTAGCCGCGAGCCCCTTCTCAACAAACTTAAAAAAGTACTCCAAGTGAGAGCATCCCTCTCACTCGGGGGTTTAGCCGCGAGCCTGTTCTCGCCCGAGTTAAGACACTACTCCTAGTGAGAGCATCCCTCCCACTCGGAGGCTCAGCCGTGAGCCCGTTCTCACCAAAGTGAAAAAACAACTCCGAGTGAGAGCAACCCTCCCACTCGAAGGCTTAGCCGCATGCCCATTCTCGCCTAAGTGAAAAAACTACTCTGAGTGAGAGCATTCCTCCCACTCGGGGGTAAAGCCGCGAGCCCGTTCTCGCCTAATTTGTCGGGACCCCGATCCTAAGTCACACCGATCTAGCATGTAACACACCATATCACTTTGCGGCCTCACGCACGGTATCCCCACGGGTGCCACCTTACCTGGCCCGGGACCGTTTGCGCATTTTGGCTCACGTATATGATAGTGTCGCTAGCATCCATATGACAGAGAACCCGGGCCGACATGACCAGTTATAAACCAAAAGTGGCACTAAATTACAGAAACAGGCATTCATGACCCAGCAACGAACGTGTCGGTCATCAACGTATGAACCCAAGTCGTAGCAAGCTACAAGGACTTAAAGGAACAACGCATGACATTTCCCCTAAGGGACAGACACAGGAACGAAGAAGGACATATGCCGGTCAGCCTAAGTGATCCGGAGCAGTAGCAAGCTACCAAGGCTCAGTGGAAGCACTAGGAGACATTTCCCTGTAAGATAGGCTACCAAGGGTAAACAACTAGGTGTCGGATCCCACACATACCAAGCATTTCAATAACATACACACAATATGCTCAATATGTGCAAATACAACATGGCATCACAACAAGACTCTAATAAACAAAGTATTTATTCATTAGGCTCCGAGGAGCCAAGTATTACAAACATGGGTCTCACGACCCAACATTCAGAGCATACAAGCAACAAGCGGAAACACTACATGTCTGAGTACAGACATCTACAAATGGAAAAAGGCTGAAGAGCCTGACTATCTACAACACTCGTCCAAGATCGTAGCTGAGGTACAAGCTACTTGTCGAAGTCCAAGCGGAACTACTAGTGAGACATCAATCCTATCTGCAAAACATAAATTAAGCAAACATGAATACAAAGGTACTCAGCAAGACTTACATCAGATCCTATCATACATGCACTTGTATCAAGAAGGCATAGTGGGGTTTAGTTGCAGCAAGCCAGCTTTGACTCAGTGGCTATCCTATTCTACGATTGCTGGTAACTTTGAGGTGGCGCACACGAGTCCACTAAGCACCACACAATACACCACTATGGATTCATTCCCGTCTTCCTACGAGAAGGCCATCCATAGCACTCACACTTGTCTTGAGTATTTTAGAGTATCCACTTCAAGTTGTCTATGTACCACGTAAGCATCCAAGAAGTCCATATCCGCGGACCCGGCTATTCGAATAGATCATGTTAACCCTGCAGGGGTGTACTTCTTCACACACGCTCTCGCCACTTACCGCCAGGTACATCTCGTGTATCTCGGCAACCTTCAAGCGGAAGCCTGGCGAGGGTGTCGGCCACGACCTGACTAACCACACAAGACTCTAGTCCAGGTTTATCGCCTATTCGGGTTCCATCCGTGGGGAGATCCGGCCGGGGTGTCGCTCACGGCCCCAAATGATGTGCGCAGGGTTCCCAAGCCCACCTCGCCGAGTGGATCTACGCTTGGTACACCGTGCCACGGTGCCTAGTCTGTCCCAAGCCCACTGGCCGAGTGCCACTTGGTAGACTACTAACACTAACTACAAACACCAGAAACTAGTTGCAACTCCTGGACAGAGATCATGTTGATTAATAAGTCGAGAGGGGTCGAGTTACCGGAACCCAATGTGTGGTAGTAACTAGTCATTGGACAACATACACAGAACTCAGTTCTTAGGGACGGTTCCAGTGAGACAACCCACCGTGTACTCCTACATGGCCTCTCACCGCTACCTTTACCAAATCGCGTTCACACGCTTAACCCTCAGCATCAGAACATATCATTTCACTCCAATTCATTCCCGATGAATCAGACCTGACACACTCTAAGCAATAGCAAGCAAGGCATGGTAAGATCACATCATGGATTCAATCAACTCCTACACATGCTAGTGGGTTTCAACTATTTACTGTGGAAAGACAGGTCATGCAGAGGAATGGGTTCAACTACCGCAGCATAAAGTAGCAGTTGCAATCGTTGTTGTCCTAATGCAATAATAGGGAGCAGGAGCGAGAAAGGGGTTGTATCGGAATGAACAAGGGGGTTTGCTTGCCTGGTAAAACAACGTGCAGAGCACTGCTCCTTTGACAGGTACTCTGGATCGGTCTCCGGAGCTGGACCTATCGAGAAGAACGGTGCCGACAATCAAACACAAGCATATGCAACAATATGATGCATGAATATGGCATGAAAATATGATGTCGTTTGAGCTAATGCAACTAGCATTTTAATTGGTTGAACTCCATTTGAACCAAGGGTTCAAATGCAACTCTTTAATAAGTATTATAAAATGCCATATATGTGTTTTCATATAAACAGTAGGTTTAACTTCATTTCTCATGCATGAAAATGGTACAGATGGATAGATTGAATTTTTCTGATAATTTTTCATATATAATTTATTTCATTCTGAGCTACGATTGAATTTCTGTGATTTTTTTAAGTTTAAGCCAATTTCTGAATTAAATAAATCATTTAAGATTTATTTAAATAAACAGAACTGGATTACTGCGTCAGCATGACACAGGCATGACATCAGCAGGTCAAAGGGGCTGTTCCAGAGTCAAACCTGACAGTGGGGTCCACTGGTCAGTGACTCAGTTAACTAACTGAGTTAATTAACTCTAAATTAATCCTAACAGAAATAATTAGCAGGGCTGGGCCCACATGTCAGTGGCTAAACTAATTAGCAAAACTTAATTAATTTAACTAATTAGTCAACTAACTAAAGGGTGGGGGCCCACCTGTCATTGACCCAGGGGGTCAAATCATACCGGTCAGCGGTCAAATCCCACCGGCGGCTCGACGCCGGCGACCACAGACACGGCGGAGGGGCACGGAAATGCCGCTCCGGCGGTCAAATGGGCAGCGGAGACCACGGGCGAGCTGCTGGAGCTCGTCCGCGTCCATTCCCGTAAGCGGCAGCAGCTGGAACGGCCGGAGCTCGCCGGGAACAAGCTCGCGGCGGCGCCGGAGTTCGGTCGAGCTCGGGCACGAGGCTGTGGTGGCCTAGGCGGGGCAGCGCTAGCAGCTACGGCCTCTACGCGACGCGGGGAGCGTGTTGGTCGCACGCCCGGGACCAAAAGGTCACCGGAGCACCACCAGCGACGAGCGCGGGCGGCGGCGCGTGCGGGTGATCGTGGAGCGGCAGCTACGGCCTGCGAGGGGGAGAACAGGGAGGGGGAGCATGGCCAGAAGCTTACGGCGATCGCAGCGGTGCAGGCGGAGGGCTCGGAGGAGGACCGGAGCAAGCAGGGCGGCGGAGGGGATCTCCGGCGGCCGGCGATGAAGAAGAGGTCGGGGTCGAGGCCTCAGGGCGTTCGGCGATGTGTGACTCGTCGGAGAGGTCGGGGGTGGAGTGGCGGAGCACTTGGGCACTTTGGCTGGGCGTGGGGTGGCCTGTGGCCACGGCAGCGGTGATCGACGGCGACGGCGGCGTTCGGGACCGGGCTCGAGAGGGAGATAGAAGAGAGGGGAGGGTCCAGAAGAGTGCGGGAGGGTCGGGGAGGCTGCGTGGCTGCTCCAGAAGCGGCTAGGCGGCGAGGGGAGGTGAAGCTGGCAGGTGGCGTGGCGCTCCGGCCGTGCGCGCGCGCCAGCCACACGCTCGGCCTCCTGTCGTCGCCAGGAGGACGACGGCTGGCAACTGGGCCGGCCCAGTGCCAGGCCAGCAAGTGGCCCAGGTAAGGCTCTAACCTTTTAATTTCCTTTTCTGTTTTCTATTTTTTTCTGACATTTGTTTTGATTTAATATCTAAATTAAATCAATTATTTTCTTCTGACATATTTATTTTGCAGGGACCTAGAAATTAACCCAAGCCCCTAAAAATAAACAACCAGAATTTTGGACACATATAAAATATATAATATATATATATATATATATATATCCAATGCAAATAACTATTTCATTAATTCCAAATGCCCAAAATAAATACTTATGAGCTCCTAATAATATTGGCTTGATTTTTATCTCTGACCAATATTTTTAGAGGGCCACATGAACATTTCCTTGGACCTTTTTGGAGCAATTTTTATTTGGGTCATTTTCAAAAGGGTTTTCTGAGGGTTTCACAAGTCCTCATTTCAATTTCATTTGAAAATTAACCATGATGCAAACCACAGAACTAACCTAGTGCATACCAGAGCTAGGGTTGTGACAACTCGCCTCCACTCGAAAGAATCTCGTCCCGAGATTCAGGAGTAGGTGGAAAGAAGGTGGGGTACTCCAGTCGGAGACGATCTTCTCGCTCCCAAGTAGCTTCTCTCTCGGAATGATGAGACCATTGAACTTTGAGTAACTTGATGTTATGACGTCGAGTGACATGCTCTGCTTGATCCAAAATGCGAACGGGATACTCTCGATATGTGAGGTTATCTTGGAGATCAAGCGTTTTGTGGTCCACTCCGCGGATGGGATCCGAGAAGCAACGCCTGAGTTGAGAGACGTGGAAGACATCATGAACTCGAGAAAGATGTGGAGGTAGTTCCAATTGGTAGGCAACCTCTCCTCGTTTAGCGAGAATGCAAAAAGGACCAATGTAGCGAGGAGCCAACTTGCCCTTGATACCGAAACGATTGGTACCTTTCAAAGGAGTAACCCGAAGATAAGCTTTGTCACCAACTTCATAAGCCACTTCCTTATGATGACGATCATACTGGCTCTTTTGACGAGACTGGGCTGTTTTCAAATTCTCACGAATGATGCGAACTTGCTCTTCTGCTTCCTGGATCATATCCGGTCCAAAGAATTGTCTTTCCCCGGTTTCTGACCAGTTCAAAGGTGTTCGACATCTTCGTCCATAAAGAATCTCAAAAGGAGCTTGCTTAAGACTGGATTGATAGCTATTGTTATAAGCAAACTCGGCGAAAGGAAGACATTTCTCCCAATCCATACCGAATGAGATAACGCAAGCTCTAAGCATGTCTTCGAGAATTTGATTAACCCGTTCCACCTGACCACTTGACTGAGGGTGGAAAGCGGTACTGAAGGATAGATGGGTGCCCATGGCAGTCTGGAAACTCTCCCAGAAATGAGAAGTGAAAAGACTACCACAGTCTGAATTGATCTCTAGTGGGACACCATTAAGTGACACTATTCGAGAAATATACAAGTCAGCAAGCTGACTAGCAGTGATACTCTCTCGAACAGGTAGGAAGTGAGCCACTTTGGAGAGACGATCAATGACTACGAAGATAGCATTATTCCCTCTCTTGGTCCTGGGAAAGCCGGTGATGAAGTCCATACCAACTTTATCCCATTTCCACTCAGGAATAGCTAGAGGCTGAAGGGTGCCAGCAGGTCTTTGATGTTCTTCCTTAACGCGACGACAAACGTCACATTTAGCAATGAACTCAGCAATTTCTCTCTTCATCCTAGTCCACCAGAACCTCTGGCGTAGATCCTGATACATCTTAGTACTACCGGGATGAATCGTGAGAGGAGATTCATGAGCCTCTTTAAGAATCAATTGCCGAAGATGTTGCTTCTTGGGAACCACCAAGCGGTTATCAAAGAAAACAACACCTCGATCATCCATAGAGAAACTACCAGCAATACCTTTGGCAATGTTTCTCTTGATCCGGGTAATTCCGGTATCATGCTTTTGGGCTTCTATGATATGATCCACAAGAGTAGGTTTCGCCACCAAAGTAGAAAGGAATCCGTGAGGAGCAATGTGAAGGTTAAGCTTACATAATTCCTCATGGAGAAGTGGTTGGCCCTGCTGCAACATGAGATTGTTGCAATAGGATTTACGACTTAGCGCATCAGCCATGACATTTCCCTTGCCTGGGGTATAGGTAATCCCTAAGTCGTAATCGGAGATCAACTCCAACCAACGTCTTTGCCTAAGGTTCAAATCTGGTTGGGTGAAGATATACTTGAGACTCTGGTGATCGGTGTAGATCTCGCAACGATTACCAAGAAGATAATGTCGCCAGGTCTTAAGTGCATAGACTACGGCTGCAAGCTCTAGATCATGTGTAGGATAATTCTCCTCATGTGGATGCAACTGTCGAGATGCATAGGCAATCACACGACGATCCTGCATAAGAATGCAACCTAGTCCCTGTCGTGAGGCATCACAGTAGATAACAAAGTCCTTAGTGAAATCCGGTGGCACAAGTATGGGAGCAGAGGTCAGGCGTCTTTTCAGTTCCTGAAAACTGTGCTCACACTGTGGGGACCACTCAAACTTTTTATCTTTCTTAAGAAGTTCCGTGAGAGGTTTGGCCACTTTAGAGAAGTTCTCAACAAAGCGGCGACAATAACTGGCTAGACCAAGGAAACTCCTAACTTGTTTAACTGTTTCAGGTGGAGTCCAGTCAAGAACGGCCTGAACTCTCTCGGGGTTGACAGCAATGCCCTTACCAGAGATTACATGGCCGAGATAGGTCACTTCTGGCAACCAAAATTCGCACTTGGAGAACTTGGCATAAAGGCGGTGCTCTCTGAGTTTTTCTAGAACAAGTCTAAGATGTTCGGCATGCTCTTCCTCGTTCTTCGAGTAAATAAGAATATCATCGAGATAAACCACGACGAACTTATCTAAGTACTCCATGAAGATCGAGTTCATCAAGCGGGAGAAGGTGGCTGGAGCATTTTTTAAGCCGAAGGACATGACGGTGTACTCGTACTGACCATAACGAGTGACGAAAGCCGTCTTGGGTATGTCCCCATTTCCAATCTTGATTTGATGGTATCCTAACCTCAAATCCATCTTGGATAAGACTGATGATCCAGCGAGCTGATCATACAGGTCGTTGATCCTGGGAAGCGGATACTTGTTCTTTACCGTGACCAAATTAACGGGACGATAATCTACAACCATCTGATCCGTACCATCCTTCTTCTTGATAAAGAGGACGGGGCAAGCCCAGGGAGAAGAACTAGGACGGATGAAACCCTTTTGCAAGGACTCATCAAGTTGTTTCTTAAGCTCGGCTAGTTCTAAGGGTGCCATTTTGTAGGGTCTCCTAGAGATTGGAGCGGTTCCTAGAATAAGCTCTATAACAAACTCTACATCTCGATCGGGTGGAACACCTGGCAGTTCCTCTGGAAAGACATCCGGAAAGTCACAGACTACCGGAACATCTTTAAGATCTGGAAGAGGGCTGGCATTAAGAGAATAGAGTTGACGCTTTGCAACTCTAGTGTTGACAGTGACTATCTTACCAGATGGATGTGTAAGCTGAACAGACCTAGTGAAGCAATCAATCTTGGCATGATGAGCTGTCATCCAGTCCATACCCAAGATGATATTAATATTTGAAGACTTGAGAGCTACAAGTGATGCAAGGAACACAAGTCTGTCAACAAGGATTTCATTACCATGGCTTACACTAGAAGTTTGCCACTTGGATCCAGGAGTTTGAATAAGTTGTGGGGAAGGCATATCACAAAATGACATGTCGTGCAAACGGGCATAACTTTCGGAAATGAAAGAATGAGACGCTCCAGTATCGAATAGAACCGATGCCGGATGACAATTGACAAGAAGTGTAC
The DNA here is from genome assembly GCA_902687465.1 of Secale cereale. Classification (NCBI taxonomy): domain Eukaryota; kingdom Viridiplantae; phylum Streptophyta; class Magnoliopsida; order Poales; family Poaceae; genus Secale; species Secale cereale. The sequence goes on along the minus strand of LR738712.1, from coordinate 304,506,128 downwards.
CAAGAACGACATCTGGATCATCATGAGCGTCATTGGCTGAGACGTGATGCACACGTCCATGTTCGATGGGAGCTGACTTAACACTGATCATCTTGCGTGATGATTTATCACGTCTAACAGACTTTACGGACTGGGATGGGGCAACACGGGTCTGAGTGCAAATACGAGCAATGTGGCCCGGCTCTCCGCACTTGTAACAAATCCTGGGATTAGGACGTGGACCCGTATTGACAAACGGTCCATCAATAGACCTGGTTGGAGCGAACTGCTGAACTGGAAGAGGTACCATACGAGATGGCCTCGGAAGATAAGTGGGTGGAAGAACAGAGTTCGGAACCCAAATCTGGCGCTTTTGGGAACTGGAACCGGAGGAAGTTCCCAATTCAAGGGTGTGCTTACGAGACTCATCGTAAGTGAGATGAGCTGTCTCTGCGTTGATGGCCTTGTTCACAAGAGCCTGGAATGTGTTGCAATGATGCAAGTGGAGATCACGACGCAGTTTGGGGTTGAGACCCTTCCGGAACCTAGCCTGCTTCTTGGCGTCCGTGGACACTTCTTCTGTAGCATAGCGGGCGAGGTTTTCAAACTCTCGACTATAAGCATCAACAGCCGTCTTAGCTTGTGTAAGACTACAGAACTCTTCTCTCTTACGATCGATAAGGGCTTGAGGGATATGAATCTCATGAAAAGCCTCGGTGAAATCTTTCCAGGTAGGAATCTGGTCAGCTGGAGTCATGGCCTCATAGTTCTGCCACCAAAGACTAGCAGGACCTTCCAGGTGATAAGTGGCATAGATGACCTTGTCATCTTCAGCTACATTCGCAGAACGCAGCTTGTTAGTGATACTACGGAGCCAGTCATTTGCATCGAGTGGCTCAATGGAATGATGAAAGGTGGGTGGTTTCAGACGAATGAAGTCATGGATGGTTGTTGATTCCTTGCACTGTTGTGCGGTGTTCTCCTCAATACGTGCCAACAGGCGGTTAGACTCACGCTTGTTTCTCTCCATCTCTAACATTAACTCCGCCAACGAAGGCTGGTCGGGAGGATCCTCCTCATCCCTACCATCTCCGTGGTTCTGTCTACCAGCAGCTGAGCTTCGCTTAACTGAAGACATCCTGAGAAGCGAAACCGAAGACGGAAACATCAACAACTATAGGAAGCATAAGGTAGAACAAGAAATTAGTATCTCTCGAACTACTAGGATAATTCCGGCAGCATAACGGCAGTAAAAGCTCAGAATGAGACATCCTGCTAACAAAGGATAATTCAACATCTCAACATCATCACTCAAGGTACTGTGATAGTACTAAAACAACTTCACCGGAAGAGCTTGAAACAAGATTAGGACTCGGATCAACCAATCTTAAGGGACTACGGAGTAGTAACTCGTGATCCTGATAGACGGAAGAGAAAGCCTAGTTCCTTAACCCCGTAGAAAGGTAAGATGACTCAGATCAGAAGACATGAGGTATAAGGAGTAAAACGAGCCTTACGTTCCCTTCCACAATCAATTCCATTATATAACTAAAGAATTTCTAGACTCAACTTCGACCAGTTTGGCTTGGTAATCCTACAGGCAGTCAGGCTCTAATACCAGCGCTGTCGGGACCCTGATCCTAAGTCACACCGATCTAGCATGTAACACACCATATCACTTTGCGGCCTCACGCACGGTATCCCCACGGGTGCTACCTTACCTGGCCCGGGACCGTTTGCGCATTTTGGCTCACGTATATGATAGTGTCGCTAGCATCCATATGACAGAGAACCCGGGCCGACATGACCAGTTATAAACCAAAAGTGGCACTAAATTACAGAAACAGGCATTCATGACCCAGCAACGAACGTGTCGGTCATCAACGTATGAACCCAAGTCGTAGCAAGCTACAAGGACTTAAAGGAACAACGCGTGACATTTCCCCTAAGGGACAGACACAGGAACGAAGGACATATGCCGGTCAGCCTAAGTGATCCGGAGCAGTAGCAAGCTACCAAGGCTCAGTGGAAGCACTAGGAAACATTTCCCTGTAAGATAGGCTACCAAGGGTAAACAACTAGGTGTCGGATCCCACACATACCAAGCATTTCAATAACATACACACAATATGCTCAATATGTTCAAATACAACATGGCATCACAACAAGACTCTAATAAACAAAGTATTTATCCATTCGGAGGCTTAGCCACTAGCCGTTCTCGCCAAAGTTAAAAAAGTACTCAGAGTGAGTGCATCCCTCCCACTCGAAGGCTTAGCCACGAGCCCGTTCTCGCCAAGTTAAAAAAGTACGCCGACTGAGAGCATCCCTCCCACTTAGAGACTTCGCCTCAAGCCCTTTCTCGCCTAAGTTAAAAAACTACTCCGAGTGAGAGCATCCCTCCCACTTGGAGGTTTAGTCGCGAGCCTGTTCTCACCTATGTTTAAAAAGTACTCCAAGTGAGAGCTTCCCTCCCACTCGGGGCTTAGCTGCGAACTTGTTCTCGCCTAAGTTATAAAACTACTCCGAGTGAGAGCATCCCTCCCACTCAGACGCTTAGCCGTGAGCACGTTCTCGCCAAAGTTAAAAAACTACTCTGAGTGAGAGAAACCCTCCCACTCGGAGTCTTAGCCGCGTGCCCATTCTCGCCTTAGTTAAAAAACTACTACAAGTGAGAGAATCCCTCCTACTCAGAGGCTTATTGGCGAGCCCATTATCGCCTAAGTTAAAAACTACTGCTGGTAAGAGCATCCCTCCCACTCGGAGGCTTAGTCGAGAGCCCG
>LR738712.1:304482409-304501040 GCA_902687465.1 Secale cereale | reverse complement strand
TCCTAGTGAGAGCATCCCTCCCACTTAGAGGCTTAGCCACGAGCCCGTTCTCGCCAAGTTAAAAAAGTACACCGAATGAGAGCATCCCTCCCACTTAGAGACTTCGCCGCGAGCCCGTTCTCACCTAAGTTCAAAAACTACTCCGAGTGAGAGCATCCCTCCCACTCGGAGGCTTAGTCGCGAGCCTGTTCTCACCTAAGTTAAAAAAGTACTCCAAGTGAGAGCATCCCTCCCACTCGGGGCTTAGCCACGAGCCTGTTCTCGCCTAAGTTATAAAACTACTCTGAGTGAGAGCATCCCTCCCACTCAGAGGCTTAGCCGTGAGCCCGTTCTCGCCAAAGTTAAAAAAACTACTCCGAGTGAGAGAAACCCTCCCACTCGGAGGCTTAGCCGCGTGCCCATTCTCGCCTAAGTTAAAAAACTACTATGAGTGAGAGCATCCCTCCCACTCAGGGGCTTAGCCGCGAGCCCGTTCTCGCCTAAGTTAAAAAAGTACTCCGAGTGAGAGCATCCCTCCCACTCAGAGACTTAGTGGCGAGCCCGTTATCACCTAAGTTAAAAATTTGATAGTATCTTTTGAGGTAGCAGCAGACCTTATAGCTACCCTTAACAAATCTCGAGGACGAGATTTTTCTTAAGGGGGATAGTGTTGTAACACCCCAAAATTTTAGCAATGTTTTATTAATTAAAATTTTGCCTTCTGCTGAATGTTCCTTTGGATTGCAGGACAATACTTGCTCTGATTTTTGTTGGAAGGTTTTCCCCTAGCAAAACTTTCCAGTTAATATTAGAATCTCTTATGCACCCTTTTAAAACTTTGCTTTTATCAGCAGGTTTAGCTATATATTGGTCTCCACAATTTACTTCTCTATATAAATGATTAAACCTAGTTTTAAGGCCTCTTTTGAACTGCAGCTACTTGATAAATTTATTTGTAATTTCAACCAAAAATTGGGGATGTCTAGTGATGCTATTAGATCACTTTTATGCAATAATATAATTATTTCTTTTAATATTTTGGGCTCCTCAGCATGTTTGCCAATCTGGTTCAGTAGGCCATATTGCACTACAACCCCTTTAAATATTCCTTTGATGCTTCCACCAAAATTATGGGAGGTTCATAGCAGTATGTTATCCATATTTATGAAAAAACCCACCTTGGCCCTTTGGAAGTTTTGAGTGAAACAGCCTCTTTTCCATTCTGGTTCAATTTGGTGTTTTGCACTACAACCCTAGTCTATTTTGCTCTAGAGCCTTTGAGCTTCCTCATGCTTGTAGTTCCACTTGCAAAACCCTTAAGTACAGAAGAGTGGGCCTAATGGGATAGTTTTGGTTCATGGAACAGTGCTCTGCATTTTTTGTCCAGAACTAGAATCTTGCAAAAACTTGCACTAACAAGTTTTTGCTTTTGATGAACTAACCTCACTATCTTCCTACTCATCTAAGGAGACATCCCTCTGGTAAATTTGGCCACCCCAAGAGCTGGCTAGATGCCCCTGGCATTTTGTCAAACACCCTGAATGCATGACCATATTTGGCTTAGCTCCTGGTTCATATTATGCACTTGATTCCCTGGCTAAACCAACTTGTCCCATGAGTTTGTCCCAACCTATAGCCTAACCATGCTTACCCCCTTGCAGTTTGGAGCTCATCAACATGCCGTGGCATAACGCCGAGCACGTTGCGTGCGTGCTCTGGGCGCGCCCAGAGCGCGCGTTTTGCATGTGCGTGCGCTCGGGCCGCCGCGTCACGCCCCTGGCCCCAACTCACTCCCAGAGCCACGCCCAGCCTTATCCGCACTCGAGGAAACGCCAAACCGCACCAGGGACTCAACAGCGCCACCATCAGAGCACTCCAGGCGACACGCCGGCGAGCACAGCGGCTTTCTGCCACGGTCGGCGCCGCCCAAGCCACCCGCGCTCGCCAGCTGCCCCCTGGAGCAGTGCGAGATCATCCGCTGGCTTGTCCACTAGCTCTCGTCGCCGCCACGTCCACCTGCTGCAACAGAACAACGGTCGCCGGCGAGCTTATCCACTGCCACCGCTGAACCGCCATGGCTCGCCTATTTAAGGGTGGCCGAGCCTCCCCGCAGCATCATACCCTCCCTAGGCACCCCGTAGAGCAGCCCCGTGGCAGCCATTCGACCCCAAGAAGCCTCCTTCTTCATCTCCGGCGAACACAGCCGCCGTGTCACACCCTGATTTTCATGCCACTTTGCTTAAGCTAATTATCATGTTAAAAATGTGGATTTGCAAAAACTTTTGAGTGTTTTTGACTTTGCTTGATTTGACTTTTGTTTGCTGTTTGCTAGTGCTCTAAAAATCAAATAAATCCTCCAACTCTTATACTTCATCTCCTTGATCCAAAACTTTTTCCCAATGATCATGCCATGTGTATAGACCAGTATAGAATTTTCTTATAAAAATATTTTGGCCAAATAGTATTTTCTTAAATTAGTTTTCCAAAACCCCTGAATTGAGGTTTGCACTGCAAGTACCTTATTTAGGGTGTGAAAAATCTTTCAAAAAGTATATTTGAATCCTATTAGGTATAGGACTCCCAGAGACCACAAAATTATAATTTTAAAAGTTATTTTTATATTTTATTTAAAAACTTTTTCTTAAGGCCAGAAATGGTCTTTAATAGGGAAAAATTATTTAATTATTTCAAAAATATTTGCCAAAATTCAGGGAGACTCATAGGACATATATTGTCCATATATAAGAGTTTCAACACATGCTCATGTTCAAAATGTTGGACAAATCCTTCCAAAACCCTTTGTGGATATTTCAAGCTTTTGAAATATTTACAAAGGAAATATTCTCCAGAAATTCCAGGGAAATTCTCTCATGTCATATATGACATATTTGATGATCTTGCAAAGCCTCATGCCTTGAAGATCAAGGAAACATCATCTAATCCCCTCAAAACCATTCTGTCCATATTTGAAGTTTGAGAAACTTTACATTGCCAAACTTGTCCAAATGCTCTCAAATTTGGTGCACATGCTAGAATGGCCTAATAAGGCATCTATGCCAAATGGCACAAGTTTTGGAGAAGCATAACTTGATCTAAGTGCCCCAAAACCATTTCTGTTCAAATTCAAGTTTGAACAACTTTACATTGTCAACTTTTTACCTAGGGCCTCAAACTTTGTGGGCATGATCATAACCCCAAATGATGATGCTACACCAACTGGTGCATCAAGGGGAGATGATTAGCTTAACTCAAACATGTTGAAACCAATTCTGTTGATTTCTAGGGTTCACCAAAGTTACATTGGCAACTTTGCCCAAATGAGCTCAAATTTGGTGGAGGGTCCTAATTGTGTGTGACATTCCATCCTGTTAAGTCCTATGAAAATTGGAAGTCTTTTGCCTCCCCAAAACATGATCAAACACCTTCTGTCATATTACCAAAACCATTGGTTGGACCCCTTTTACTATTTCCCTTTACCTCAAATTCTTACCACAGCTTCTCCTGATCATCTTCTACCCCCAGTAACTTCTCTATGGCCTCAGCTCAATCATTTGAGGGGGTATAACCCCAATTCACACTGCTGGACAGCAGTAAACTCCTTCTCCCTCACCTCCCTCCTCATTCCAGTGGCTCCCTAGAGCATCCAAGGCCACAGGTCATTTCTTTACTCCTCCCCTGACCTTCTAGACAACCTTGGGCATGATGGACATGACCAGAGCGGCGAGGACACGACTGTGCCAGCCATTCGGGCGCTCTGGAGCACGCTACAGTGCGCTCCCGTACTGTAGCCGCCTCCAATCGGCTGCTCCCGACAGCCTTGGGCCTCCCCCTCGTGTCCCCCAAGACTGCCTCGACGTCCGCAACCTGCTGGACGGTCGGCCATCTCCTCTCTCCCCCTCTCTCACCTCTGCTCGCACGCACGCCGGCCGACCACGGGCTCCAGTGAGCAAGCTCGCACGCGCGACCCCTCTGGCGCCTCCCCGCTCCTCCTCTCTCTTCCTCTAGGCGTGGACCAGCCCCACGAACGCCCTGGACATGCCCACTGGTGCCCCCGTGGCTTGCAACGACAGCAACGGCCTCGCCGGCGCATGCGTCTTCGGTGGACCGCCGCTCACCTATTTATAGGCCGCCCCCGAGCCCCCTTGTCTCTCCTTTGGCCCTTCTCTTCTCTCATACGCCTCCCAAGCCGTCCCATTGCTCTCCTCGTGCCTTACGACCTCCTCCCTGGCCGGAGCAGAGCCGCCGGCCGCCGCTCGAATTCGGGCAACCCCGAGCCCCACTCTCCCTCCTAGCCACTCCAGTGCCATCGCTCGACCTCCAGGGAGCTCCCCACCTCCGCCAAACCTCCCCAGGATGTCCGTATGCTCGAAGCTCAAGATGACCGGAGCCCTCCTCCGCCGCGGTTGAACCCCTGCTCGCCCTGGTCCTCCCCGGCAGGCGTGCTACCCGTGGTTGGATGTGCCTCTCCGCGCTGGTCACTCCGATGGCCGGGGCGTCGCCGGAGACGGCCCGAGCCGACGGGGCCACGCCGGTGAGCGCTCGGCCGTGCCTCCCCTGCCTCTGCTCTGTTCGAGCGGGAGGTAGGGGAAGAACCTGCCATGGGGGCCCGCGCGTCAGCGACCTGGAGGCTGGGCCCCTCCATTTAAGTGGAAGCGGTCTGGCCTCGGCCGCTTTCCCCGCACGGAAACACCTTTCCTGGCGGGCGCCTTCGACGTGGCCAGGCCCCTGCGCGTGGCTGTGCAGATGGGCCGGCCCAGTGCGCCGAAGCACTAAGCCCCGCCCTGTGCGCAGTATGTGGGTAAAGCCCTTTTTCCTTTTCTTTTCTTATTCCGGTAAACTTCAAAAACCCACAAATAATTCAAATAAACTCCAAACTTGATGATTCAAATTTCCTATGGCTCCATAAATCATGCTCTATCACATGGTCCAACATGCACATTATTCCAGAGACAATTCCTTCACAAATATTTATCAAATGCCAATATTTCATTTTCTGGGATGAACTTTAGAAAATCACAGAGGGCTCAAATTTGATCCAAATGCAGTGGTTCAAATTCCTAGATGCTTGTCATATCCAAACTTAGTTTTGGAACATTTTTATTAATACTTTCTGTACCCCACCAAATAATGAGCCATTTCTTCATATTTATCAGCTTTGCAAAATCCTAGGAAATTCATTTGAATTCCAAATCCAGTGAAACCAACTCCTAGATGCTTCTAAAATCATGACTTGTTGATGGGTTCCTTTGCTCATCATTCAAGAAAATATTTCTGTACACTCCTTAAAAATCCATAAAACCCTTGATTCCATCATATTGAAATGTGCCCAACCATCAATTCATCAAATACCTATGAAACCACCTTGGTTATTTTTCATATGACCAGAGGTATCCTAGAAAAGTCCAACTCCTATATTTAGAGCACTTTTATTTTTGCTTTGATTGTGTTGCTTATTATGATTGTTTCCATCGTTAGTTGACAAAATAAACGGAATACTCGGAGATGGACCAGAAGGTTTGAAGACTCAGAAGAATAAGGCAAGCAGCCCTTCGACCATGTTCGAGAAACATTTTTATGCATGTCTCATAGCACCTTATTATTCAATGCATCGGAATCATGTAGAAGTGGTGACCACTTTGGTTGGTACCTTTGTTACTTTACTATTGAAACTTGCATCAAACATGACCCTACATTCCTATGAGGGTTATGTGGGTGGGAGTAGATAGATGTATACTATAGTAGTTGGCTACGCAAAATGGGTCAGGGTTCTGCATTGAGTGAACAAGTGTGGTTTGACATACTTGCAGATGACCCAGTGGGTGCCACTAATGCCCCTGGGAGATGATGAGAAACTAGGGCACTACTTGGTGAAGAAGTAGTGTGCCGAGGCTTGATGAGAGTGTTGTTTACAGAGATGGATTAGATTTATGTGTGACTACCGTCCCAACCAAACATGCGCAACCACTCTACCCTTATATGGGAAAGGGCATTATTGATTACCTAGGTCGATACTAGCATGGTGCCCGCATTACTAGTGACGGGGGTGACATGAGGTCACTCTCGGGACGGGGTCGTGTTTGGATAGGCGGCCATGACTGTCTTTTACAGGGCACCGGACACACCGTTGGTACCCCGTGCTTGTGGTATGTGATGAATATGGGAGCGAGTCTCCACAATTATTAAGATGTGAATGTGGGGCACGGGGATTGCAACCAATCGAGTGGACTCTATGATAGTGTCGTCTAGGGAAAGATGGTGATCGGGTGCTTACCCCGGGTACTTGAGGTACCGCGGGTCGTGGATGTCACAGAAGTTCCCCGGATCTTGTGGGTAAAGTGTGCAACCTCTGCAGAGTGTCAAACTATTCGAATAGCCGTGTCCGCGGTCAAGGACAGTTGGGTGGTGCTACTTAGACTATGTCCATAAGTTTCTGGGAAACAACACGATTCAGAGATATTGTTGATGTGATTGTGAGAAAGTCATAATGAGCTTGAGCATGAGTTGATTACAACTCTTTCTCGATTTTGATGTCTGTGACCTCCTGATACTTGTTGCAGACACATGCATGTCCATGTTATATGTTGATCATACTTGCATATGAAAAACTAGCTTTCCGCAAAACTGCCAATCTAGCAGTAGAGCCTTGCATAATTATTCTGCTATCACACTTGGGTTGCTTGCGAGTACATTCAATGTACTCATTGGCTTGCCACTGGTTATTTTATTGGCCAGGCAGGAGAGAACAGGTTATGATGAAGATTTCTTGGTGATGAGCATGCGAGCTAGGACGCTTCCCAGTCAGAATGCCTGCAGGGTTAAGGCAGATGGCATGGGTCCAAGTTGTTATTGAAGATTTCCGCTGTAACGATATGCTCAAGACTTGACCATTATGGTCCTATTTGTGTAATACGGTATGTATGGATGTAAGACTCTTGTTATTCAGCTTATGTGTGTTCAGTGAGCATTGATATCTGGGATCACTGTACACGTGCATTCGGTGATCACGACTTAAGAGTCGGGGTCCCCACAGAGCTGGTATCAGAGCCATCCTAACTGTAGGAAGCCTTAGTTATCATGGTCGTTAGTTAGGGTAAAATTATTTTCAAAACTATTACTAGTTTTCAAACCTATATATATACTTCTCTCCCTTCTCAGTTTTTCAAAAACTAGGCTATACTTGATCTCTTCCCCTTCAAAACTTTTGGTCGTTAGAACCCCTATGCCCCTAACCACTAGATTTCCTGAGGTCCTCGTGGATAATCTAGAAGGATGATACCTTGACCACCTCTGAACATAAGATTGGCGACACCACAACGAGACGAAGCCAACAAAAGATACATCCTCGAGGAATGAGGACATGAAGACCTAGAAGATGGTGACACCCTTGACAGTGTCCCAAGATGATGCAACATTGGCCTATGATGACCAGGGTATAGGTTATGCAAGATCATGATATACCTCGCTAATAGAGTAACCTTGTCACTACCGTTGTTGTATCGGCAACCACCGGTGGATGAGAACCTCGCCATTTGGTCCGCCTCACTATAGTGAGCAGGAAAAGGCAGATGGCATGGGTCCATGTTGTTATTGAAGATTTCCGCTGCAACGATATACTCAAGAACTGACCATTATGGTCCTATTTGTGTAATACGGTATGTATGGATGTAAGACTCTTGTTATTCAGCTTCTGTGTGTTCAGTGAGCATTGATCTCTGGGATCACTGTACACGTGCATTTGGTGATCTCGACTTATGAGTCGGGGTCCCCACAGAGCTGGTATCAGAGCCATCCTGACTGTAGGAAGCCTTAGTTAGCATGGTCGTTAGTTAGGGTAAAACTAATTTCAAAACTATTGCTAGTTTTCAAAACTATCTATACTTCTCTTCCCTTCTCAGTTTTTTCGAAAAACTAGGCCATACTTAACCTCTTCCCCTTCAAAACTTTGGCCGTTAGAACCCCTATGCCGTCACCATTGGATTTTCTGTAATCCTTGTGGGTGCACCTTGCCAAACACTCACCCACCACTTCAGCACACAAGATTGACGACACCACGACAAGACGGTACCAACAGAAACTACATCCTCGATGGATGAGGACATGAAGACCCAGAAGATGGTGACACCTTTGACAGTGCCCCAAGAAGATGCAACCCGAGCCTACGATGACCATGGCATGGGTTGTGCAAAATCATAATATACATCACTAATAGAGTAATCATGTCACTACTATTGTTGTATCGGCAACCACCGGTGGATGAGAACCTCGCCATTTGGTCCGCCTCACCATAGTGAGCAGGAAAACGGATCTCTTCGTCCCCCGCTCTTGGTGTCGATGTTTTCAACAACGAAACCGACATGTTGGACCTCTATTATGCCTTGTTATTGTCATTGCATACGGATCGCCTACCTGGTACCCTCGACGTCCCAGAAGGCACAAGGGATCGTCATGATTAAAGAGACAAGAGAAGACCAAGTCAACGCCAGCTACAAGGAGGCACCTTCACCACCTCACCACATCAGGAGAGAAGTTGTTGAAGATTCTTCAGGCTCAACCTGGATCGTTCATCAAGAAACTACAAGGGGCATAGCAACACCTGAGGAAGCTCAGAAGACTGCACGAGGCACAAGTCACGACACTGAGTCCGAGAACCCCTAGGGTAGGATGAGTCGTGTACCCCCTATGCGCAGTCGAGTCCCTATGATGGTTCGAATAGCACCATGATTGTGTGTTGTTTGCTTCTATTTGTTTGTGTTTTGATATAAGTCGCCTTTTTTCCCAGGCAACAAGTGCATGGCTATATCACCTTCCTTGCCTTGTTTCTTTGTTTCGGCCTTTTTGCACCTGTTTGTTGCACCTGCACTATAGAACCCCCTTTAGGCATTTCCCTCCTCTACGCTGCTTCTTCCCTCTATTCTCTCTCTCCCCAACTGAAAACCCGCAAGACAAGATGCACCAAGGATTCTACCTCGGCAACCAACTGGCACTGAAGACTTTTGCTACAACCTCCACGACCAATTGCAACCCCGTAGAGTTATTTTTAACCCTCCAGACCAGTAACCCCATTCCTAGACCCTTTGAGACTTCACGAGACACTCCAGCACGAATCCTTAACCATGTGCCTAACCCATGGTAAAGCGAGAGAACCAGCTAAGCCTTTATAACCTTGCACAACACTGGGTTCGTAATGGAACTAGTGGACCCAGTGAACGAGCACATTTTCATCCTAATATAGCACGGGAACTGACGATGCCATAGATAGACCAGTTCGAGGATATTGGACAAATGACTTGGTGGCTTTATATCAGTGACTTCGAGGAATTATCTGAGACCTTGGTGGATTGTGAGGTTTTTATATTAGTAGGATCATGACTTTGGGGAAGCATGTAGGAGTACCCGTTGGGCATAAGATTTGGATTTATGTAGGTGATTCTGGTTGGTATAAATGCAGGATATGTCTGCATGGTTCGGAGTAAAATTGGATTTAGGCCTATGATCCTGATTATGATATCATGCTTCTCGGTGGACTATAACCTAGGAGATTGGATTATTTGTCGGAGTTGATTTAGGGATCTATATGATCATGACCTTGGAGTTCACTTGACCCGGATGATGAGAATTTGGTGGACTTACTATCGTAATGCATGGTCCTTCCAAGTGTTTGGGTATTATAGGGACTTGAGATCTTGTGAAACACCATAGACATCGGATTTGTAGAATTGTTGGATTATGTGGAGATTGATGGAAATTACCGGGCTATTGGAGTTGATCTATAGGAAGGAAACAAAATCTTGGAGTGGCATATGACGTGTTTCCTTAGAATAGAGGTGCATTGTTTTGAGCCTTGCAAGAATGGGTTGAGTGCTTGGATTATGGAGTTTAATTCAAGCTTAGCAGCTTGTATGACCCACCTATGGATTTTAGGGGTAGACATACATACGGATTTGGGGATCGTAGACAAGTATAATTTTGTTAGACCATCTCTTGAGAGTCATGAGGACATGTATGGCATGAGTGGTGATTGAAGCTGGTCTATGCCTTTTTGTTCGGAGTACTAGATAGAGCTATTGGCATCTCAGAAACTGTGCTTAAGGATAAGATGATAAATGTTCACTCACTCACTAGAATCCTTGAAACCCTTAAGCCCCACCAAGCCACAACCTGGTCAGATTCCGACCACGGGCCTTGGCTCTAAGTCGGGAAGGCCTTTGTGAATACTCAGCGGAGACCACCACTAATACCCCAGCCTACCTTGCGTACCCCCATAGACCTCATGGAGTAATTGGACAAGTTGGGTAACATCATTAAATGATGGCCTACTTGTCTGCCTGAAGACAAAGAAGCGACGGACAGCTGGATAGAAGACATTGAAGACCGCCCTGTCAAGAAGGAAGATCTACACCGACCACCGTCATCAAGAAGTAAACTTCCGCGTCGAAGACCGGGCGTATCTGCAAACCACTCCTCTCAAAGGAACCGAGCATTTCTGTGTCGAAGGAACGCTCACACCAAGATGTATCAAGACTTGAAGGCACGATTCTGGTGGCACGAGATGAAAAGAGAGATTGCAACCTATGTTGCAAAGTGTGATGAGTGCCAAAAGGTCAAGGCTGAATATCAGCGACCCGCTGGATTGCTTCAACCACTCAAGGTTCCTGAGTGGAAGTGGGATAAAGTCGGAATGGACTTCTTCACTGGATTTCCAAGGTCGGATAGAGGACATGACTCTATCTGGGTCATAGTCGATCATTTGACTAAGGTGGCTCATTTCATTCCTGTTAAGACCACTTATGATGGCAAACCGGCTGGCAGCTCTCTACATCGACCGAATCGTAAGTCTTCACGGCGTTCCCAAGGAGATTGTGTCAGATCGAGGAACCCAGTTCACCTCAAGGTTCTGGAAGAAGTTCCAAGAAGCCTTGGGAACCAAGTTGTCTTTCAGCACGGCTTTCCACCCACAGATCGGAGGTCAGACAGAACGAGTCAATTAGATCCTCGAAGACATGCTCCGAGCCTGTGTCTTGGCATATGGAGCCAAGTGGGAGAATTGTCTCCCTTTTTGCCGAGTTCTCCTATAACAACAGTTAACAGTCGAGCCTTCAGATGGCACCATTTGAGGTGTTGTACGGACGCAGATGTCGCACACCCCTCAACTGGTCAGAGACTGGAGAAGGGCTAGTTTTTGGACCGGGTATTCTCCGCGCAGCAGAAAAGCAAGTCCAACTAGTCAGAGAGCGTTTGAAGGCAGCCAAGTCAAGGCAAAAGAGCTATGCTGACACTCACTGTCGGGACGTGAGTTTCCATGTCGGGGACCGTGTGTACCTGCGGGTAACTCCTCTGAAGGGAACCAAGTGTTTCCACGTCAAGGGGAAGCTCGCACCAAGGTTCATTGGACCTTTGAGATCACGGCACGACGAGGAGAAGTGGCTTACCAGTTGGAACTACCACCCGAGCTATCCGGTGTGCACAATGTATTCCATGTGTCACAACTCCGGAAAATGTCTCCAAGTTCCAGACAAGCCTAATCTCTACAAGGATGTTGATCACCGAGCCATTGATCTGCAGCCTGATTTGACCTACCGCGAGAAGCCCATCCGCATTCTGGATGAAGCAGAACGACGGAAGCGAAGCCGTACCATCAAGTACTTCAAGGTCCAGTGGAGCACCACCCGTAAGCAGAACCAACAAGAAGAAGTGAAGACTACCCCGTATCCAAGACTCCGCCTTTCTTTCCACGCCTAGTCTGGAAATCTCGGGGACGAGATTCTTGTAAGGGGGGTAGGTCTGTCACACCCTGATTTTCATGCCACTTTGCTTAAGCTAATTATCATGTTAAAAATGTGGATTTGCAAAAACTTTTGAGTGTTTTTGACTTTGCTTGATTTGACTTTTGTCTGATGTTTGCTAGTGGTCTAAAAATCAAATAAATCCTCCAACTCTTATACTTCATCTCCTTGATCCAAAACTTTTTCCCAATGATCATGCCATGTGTATAGACCAGTATATAATTTTCTTATAAAAATATTTTGGCCAAATAGTATTTTCTAAAATTAGTTTTCCAAAACCCCTGAATTGAGGTTTGCACTGCAAGTACCTTATTTAGGGTGTGAAAAATCTTTCAAAAAGTATATTTGAATCCTATTAGGTATAGGACTCCCAGAAACCACAAAATTATAATTTTAAAAGTTATTTTTATATTTTATTTAAAAGCTTTTTCTTAAGGCCAGAAATGGTCTTTAATAGGGAAAAATTATTTAATTATTTCAAAAATATTTGCCAAAATTCAGGGAGACTCATAGGACATATATTGTCCATATATAAGAATTTCAACACATGGTCATGTTCAAAATGTTGGACAAATCCTTCCAAAACCCTTTCTGGATATTTCAAGCTTTTGAAATATTTACAAAGGAAATATTATCCAAAAATTCCAGGGAAATTCTATCATGTAATATATGACATATTTGATGATATTGCAAAGCCTCATGCCTTGAAGATCAAGGAAACATCATCTAATCCCCTCAAAACCATTCTGTCCATATTTGAAGTTTGAGCAACTTTACATTGCCAAACTTGTCCAAATGCTCTCAAACTTAGTGCACATGCTAGAATGGCCTAATAAGGCATCTATGCCAAATGGCACAAGTTTTGGAGAAGCATAACTTGATCTAAGTGCCCCAAAACCATTTCTGTTCAAATTCAAGTTTGAACAACTTTACATTGTCAACTTTTTACCTGGGGCCTCAAACTTTGTGGGCACGATCATAACCCCAAGTGATGATGCTACACCAAGTGGTGCATCAAGGGGAGATGATTAGCTTAACTCAAACATGGTGAAACCAATTCTGTTGATTTCTAGGGTTCACCAAAGTTACATTGGCAACTTTGCCCAAATGAGCTCAAATTTGGTGGAGGGTCCTAATTGTGTGTGACATTCCATCCTGTTAAGTCCTATGCCAATTGGAAGTCTTTTGCCTCCCCAAAACATGATCAAACACCTTCTGTCATATTACCAAAACCATTGGTTGGACCCCTTTAACTATTTCCCTTTACCTCAAATTCTTACCACAACTTCTCCTGATCATCTTCTACCCCCAGTAACTTCTCTATGGCCTCAGCTCAATCATTTGAGGGGGTATAACCCCAATTCACACTGCTGGACAGCAGTAAACTCCTTCTCCCTCACCTCCCTCCTCATTCCAGTGGCTCCCTAGAGCATCCAAGGCCACAGGCCATTTCATTACTCCTCCCCTGACCTTCTAGACAACCTTGGGCACGATGGACATGACCAGAGCGGCGAGGACACGACTGTGCCAGCCATTCGGGCGCTCTGGAGCGCGCTACTGTGCGCTCCCGCACTGTAGCCGCCTCCAATCGGCTGCTCCCGACAGCCTTGGGCCTCCCCCTCGTGTCCCCGAAGCTGCCTCGACATCCGCAACCTGCTGGATGGTCGGCCCTCTCCTCTCTCCCCCTCTCTCACCTCTGCTCGCACGCACGCCGGCCGACCACGGGCTCCAGTGAGCAAGCTCCCACGCACGACCCCTCTGGCGCCTCCCCGCTCCTCCTCTCTCTTCCTCTAGGCGTGGACCAGCCCCACGAACGCCCTGGACATGCCCACTGGCGCCCCCGTGGCTTGCAACGACAGCAACGGCCTCGCCGGCGCATGCGTCTTCGGTGGACCGCCACTCACCTATTTATAGGCCGCCCCCGAGCCCCCTTGTCGCTCCTTTGGCCCTTCCCTTCTCTCATACGCCTCCCAAGCCGTCCCATTGCTCTCCTCGTGCCCTACGGCCTCCTCCCTGGCCGGAGCGGAGCCGCCGGCCGCCGCTCGAATTCGGGCAACCCCGAGCCCCTCTCTCCCTCCTAGCCACTCCTGTGCCACCGCTCGACCTCTAGGGAGCTCCCCACCTCCGCCAAACCTCCCCAGGATGCCCGTATGCTCGAAGCTCAAGATGACCGGAGCCCTCCTCCGCCGCGGTTGAACCCCTGCTCGCCCTGGTCCTCCCCGGCAGGCGTGCTACCCGTGGTTGGATGCGCCTCTCCGCGCTGGTCACTCCGATGGCCGGGGCGTTGCCGGAGACGGCCCGAGCCGACGGGGCCACGCCGGCGAGTGCTCGGCCGTGCCTCCCCTGCCTCTGCTCTGTTCGAGCGGGAGGTGGGGGAAGAACCTGCCACGGGGGCCCGCGCGTCAGCGACCTGGAGGCTGGGCCCTTTCGTTTAAGTGGAAGCGGTCTGGCCTCGGCCGCTTTCCCCGCACGGAAACGCCTTTCCTGGCGGGCGCCTTCGACGTGGCCAGGCCCCTGCGCGTGGCTGTGCAGATGGGCCGGCCCAGTGCGCCGAAGCACTAAGCCCCGCCCTGTGCATAGTATGTGGGTAAAGCCCTTTTTCTTTTTCTTTTCTTTTTCCAGTAAACTTCAAAAACCCACAAATAATTCAAATAAACTCCAAACTTGAGGATTCAAATTTCCTATGGCTCCATAAATCATGCTCTATCACATGGTGCAACATGCACATTATTCCAGAGACAATTCCTTCACAAATATTTATCAAATGCCAATATTTCATTTTCTGTTATGAACTTTAGAAAATCACAGAGGGCTCAAATTTGATCCAAATGCAGTGGTTCAAATTCCTAGATGCTTGTCATATCCAAACTTAGTTTTGGAACATTTTTATTAATACTTTCTGTACCCCACCAAATAATGAGCCATTTCTTCATATTTATCAGCTTTGCAAAATCCTAGGAAATTCATTTGAATTCCCAATCCAGTGAAACCAACTCCTAGATGCTTCTAAAATCATGACTTGTTGATGGGTGCCTTTGCTCATCATTAAAGAAAATATTTCTGTACACTCCTTAAAAATCCATAAAACCCTTGATTCCATCATATTGAAATGTGCCCAACCATCAATTGATCAAATACCTATGAAACCACCTTGGTTATTTTTCATATGACCAGAGGTATCCTAGAAAAGTCTAACTCCTATTTTTAGAGCACTTTTATTTTTGCTTTGATTGTGTTGCTTATTATGATTGTTTCCATCGTTAGTTGACGAAATAATCGGAATACTCGGAGATGGACCAGTAGGTTTGAAGACCCCGAAGAATAAGGCAAGCAGCCCTTTGACCATGTTCGAGAAACCTTTTTATGAATGTCTCATAGCACCTTATTATTCAATGCATCGGAATCATGTAGAAGAGGTGACCACTTTGGTTGGTACCTTTGTTACTTTACTATTGAAACTTGCATCAAACATGACCCTACCTTCCTATGAGGGTTATGTGGGTGGGAGTAGATAGATGTATACTATAGTAGTTGGCTACGCAAAATGGGTCAGGGTTATGCATTGAGTGAACAAGTGTGGTTTGACATACTTGCAGATGACCCAGTGGGTGCGACTAATGCCCCTGGGAGATGATGAGAAACTAGGGCACTACTTGGTGAAGAAGTAGTGTGCCGAGGCTTGATGAGAGTGTTGTTTACAGAGATGGATTAGATTTATGTGTGACTACCGTCCCAACCAAACATGCGCAACAACTCTACCATTATATGGGAAAGGGCATTATTGATTACCTAGGTCGATACTAGCATGGTGCCCGCATTACTAGTGACGGGGGTGACATGAGGTCACTCTCGGGACGGGGTCGTGCTTGGATAGGCGGCCATGACTGTCTTTACAGGGCACCGGACACACCATTGGTACCCCGTGCTTGTGGTATGTGATGAATATGGGAGCGATTCTCCACAATTATTAAGATGTGAATGTAGGGCACGGGGATTGCTACCAATCGAGTGGACTCCATATTAGTGTCGCCTAGGGAAAGATAGTGTTCGGGTGCTTACCCCGGGTCCTTGAGGTACCGCGGGTCGTGGATGTCACGGAAGTTCCCCGGATCTTGTGGGTAAAGTGTGCAACCTCTGCAGAGTGTCAAACTATTCGAATAGCCGTATCCACGGTCAAGGACAGTTGGGTGGTGCTACTTAGACTATGTCCATAAGTTTCTGGGAAACAACACGATTCAGAGATATTGTTAATGTGATTGTGAGAAAGTCACAATGAGCTTGAGCATGAGTTGATTACAACTCTTTCTCGATATTGATGTCTGTGACCTCCTGATACTTGTTGCAGACACATGCATGTCCATGTTATATGTTGATCATACTTGCATATGAAAAACTAGCTTTCCGCAAAACTGCCAATCTAGCAGTAGAGCCTTGCATAATTATTCTGCTATCACACTTGGGTTGCTTGCGAGTACATTCAATGTAATCATTGGCTTGCCACTGGTTATTTTATTGGCCAGGCAGGAGGGAACATGTTATGATGAAGATTTCTTGGTGACGAGCATGCGAGCTAGGACGCTTCCCAGTCAGAATGCCTGTAGGGTTAAAGGCAGATGGCATGGGTCCATGTTGTTATTGAAGATTTCCGCTGCAGCGATATACTCAAGACTTGACCATTATGGTCCTATTTGTGTAATACGGTATGTATGGATGTAAGACTCTTGTTATTCAGCTTCTGTGTGTTCAGTGAGCATTGATCTCTGGGATAACTGTACACGTGCATTTGGTGATCTCGACTTATGAGTCGGGGTCCCCACATGCCGCCTTGGCCTCGAGCAATCCAGCGCCACCAGAGCCTTCCCCGCTTGTCCAACACCACCGTCGTCTCCCCCTAGACCTTGCAGAGCTGCCTGACCTCTCCAACACGATCAAAACTCACCACAGCCCGAATCCCCATTTGCGCCCGAAGCTCCCTCTACCGCGGAGCTCGCCGCCGGCGACTCCCTTCGCCCCCTCCGACCAATCGACTACCGGAAGGACCGCACCAACCCCGTGGATCCATTCCCGCACTCAGTAACCCTCGAGGAACCCTGGTTCGCTGGCGACGATCGCCGGAGCCCCGCTGCCGTTCGGGCAGAGGAAGAGAAGGGGGGGAAGGACTAGTCAAACCTGACTAGTGGACCCCCTGGGCCCACTATCAGTGACCCAGCGTCACCACCGCGCGTTTTTAAGTGGAGACGTAGAACACGAAGTACGTATCCCCTAGCTCGAAGATGTATTCTCAGCCGAATCATTTTCTTTTTCTGTTTTAGTTTAAAAACCAGATTTGACCAAACTTTGACTAGCTTTAACTTTTTAACCACATCTCCAAATGATTTGATTCTTTTTCTGTTGTTTCCCAAATATTGTCTAGTTTATTTTCATATTTATGTGAAAATTTTCCAGACAACTTTTTGGGGGATGTTCTAAGTGTATGTATTGATTTCCTTTTAATTCTTTTAGGTTTTTGGAAGAGGGAGAAAGCTTACAAAATTCTTGGAATGCTTTTCTCATCCCCTCTACTTGGAGGCAAGCATATTGAACCCTGTGATGATACCATTTGTGTGTTGTTTGCTTTAATCCCAAGAACTCCATTGACATGCCAAAATTTGAGCATCATTATTTCATGTGGAAAGCATACTCTTGCATATCATCATGAGGTGAATATTTCTTTTCAGTTTTGTATGTGATACTGGTGACAGCCACCACTCCTCATGCCACATCTGCCGGGTAATAGTTCGGATGGAGTCCGAGAAGAAGGTTGTGTTTCGATGAACCAACCGCGTGACTGACATCTCGTTGTGACGAGGATGTGTAGTAAGGCAGCTGGTAGCATGAGGAGAGGGATCCCGTCAGGGAACTGTGAAATCATTGTGGCACTAACCGTGCAGAGAGTTTACAACCTCCTGAGTCGACCATAGATCGAGTCTTGCTCCGGTACCCCCACACTTGTTTCGTGCTACCACGTGTCCCTACTTCGGGTAGGGTGCGGTTCAGTAAATTTTGTCGACCCTTGTTCTATCACACACCATACAGAGAGGCCATGGTGGAAGATACCGGCTGCATTCGGTAGGCAGGCCACCTGGTCCGGGGGCATGGGTGTTTCGGTTGTAGCCGAAGGGGATAGCGTGCCCAGTTTCTCGCGCGCGTTATAAATTGTTGTGATCCCATGATAGTCGAGGTTGTAGCCTCCCCACTTAAAGTTTAGCTTAACTAGTGTCGTGGGTGATTCCAGACACCGGTAAGTTAGGCTGGTGTGTGTAGTCAGGTGTGTCTTCAGATTAAAAGACCGTGGGCGGAATTAGTCCAGAGGGGCTATAGAAAATCCGCCATTCGTGGGTAAAGAGTGCACCCTCTGCAAAGATATAAAACCTATTCGAATAGCCGTGTGCATGGTTAAGGACTACAGTCTGGGATGGGTCGAGTGTCGTTCTTAGTGTCGGTCTTCGGAGGAGAAGCAGTTAAGCCAAAACATTATAACTTGTGACAGGTAGTGATTGTGATTTATCTTTATCATGGACTAACCGTTCATATTACTTGAAAAAAACGAGTATCCGCAGGACGGTTCCACCTCCCGGATACTAATTGTTATTTCTTTTTAATTATAAGCCCTTTATGTGATGTCGCTCAGACGTCCGACTGTGGCATTCTTTTTATTTATAAGCCCTTTATGTGATGTCGCTCAGACGTCCGACCGTGGCATTCTTTTTATTTATAAGCCCTTTATGTGATGTCGCTCAGACGTCCGACTGTGGCATTCTTTTTATTTATAAGCCCTTTATGCGATGTCGCTCAGACATCCGACTGTGGCATTCTTTTTTATTTATAAG
>LR738712.1:304455811-304478915 GCA_902687465.1 Secale cereale | reverse complement strand
CCGTTCTCGCCTAAGTTAAACATCTACTCCAAGTGAGAGCATCCCTCCCACTTGGGGGCTTAGCCGTGAGCCCATTCTCGCCTAAGTTAAAAAACTACTCCGACTGAGAGTATCCCTCCCATTCGGAGGCTTAGCGGCGAGCCCGTTCTCGCCTAAGTTAAAAAACTACTCAGAGTGAGAGCATCCCTCCCACTCGGGGCTTAGCCGTGAGCCTGTTCTCTACTAAGTTCAAAAACTACTCCGAGTGAGAGCATCCCGCCCACTCAGAGCCTTAGCCACGAGCCCGTTCTCGCCAAAGTTAAAGAAGTACTTAGAGTGAGAGCATCCCAACCACCCGGGGCTTAGCCACAAGCCCGTTCTCGCCAAAGTTAAAAAACTACTCTATAGGAGTGTCAGGACCCCGATCCTAAGTCACACCGATCTAGCTGTAACACGTCATATCACTTTGCGGCCTCACGCACGGTAACCCCACGGGTGCCACCTTACCTGGCCCGGGACCATTTGCGCATTTTGGCACACGTATATGACAGTGTCGCTAGCATCCATATGACAGAGAACCCGGGCCGACATGGCTAGTTATAAACCAAAAGTGGCACTAAATTACAAAGACAGGCATCCATGACCCAGCAACGAACGTGTCGGTCATCAATGTATGAACCCAAGTCGTAGCAAGCTACATGGACTTAAAGGAACAATGCGTGACATTTCCCCTAAGGGACAGACACGGGAACGAAGAAGGACACATGCCGGCCAGCCTACGTGTTCCGAGCAGTAGCAAGCTACCAAGGCTCATTGGAGACACTAGGAGGCATTTCCCTGTAAGATAGGCTACCAAAGGAAAACAACTAGGTGTCGGATCCCGCACATACCAAGCATTTCAATCATACACGCAATATGCTCGATATGTGCAAATACAACATTGCATCACAACAGAACTCTATGACTCAAATTACTTTATTTAAAAGGCTCCAAGAGCCATACATAACATATCCATACAGGTAGGGGTCACATGACCCAACACTCAAGTCATACAGTCATACAAGCACAAGCGGAAGCTACATGTCTGAGTACAGACAACTTATAAAATAAAACAGGCTTGGTGTAGCCTGACTATCTACAAGGCCCTTCACAAGCTCCAGATCTCCGTCTGGGTGTCAAGCCACTCGTCGACGTCAACGTCTATGTAGAACCCATCAGCAGGGGCAGGGTTCTCCACTGCAACAGTTATTAAGCAAACATGAGTACAAAGGTACTCAGCAAGTCTTACCACAGAACCTATCATACATGCAACATTATCAAAGGGGGGTAGTGGAGTTCATAGCAGAATGCCAGCTTTGACCTTGGTTAACCTATACTACAACTCTCAACAGATTGCAAGATGTTATTACGAACACGAGTCCTCTACTCACCACATCCTACAGAAGGGCCATCCACGGCACTCACACTTATCTTGAGGATTTTAGTAGTATACATCAACTTTTCTATGAACTGTAAGAGCAACCAAGTAGTCCGTACCGCGAACAACGGCTATTCGAATAGTTTGATAACCCTGCAGGGGTGTACCTCTTCACACACGCTTCCACCACTTATCGCCGTATACTCGGCGTGTACTCGGCAACCTTCAAGCGGAAGCCCAGCGGGGGTGTTGGCCACGACCTGACTAACTACTCAAGTCTCTCGTCCAGGTTTATCGCCTATTTGGGTTCCATCCGTGGGGAGATCCGGCCGGGGTGTCGCTCACGGCCCCAAACGATGTGTACAGGGTTCCCGAGTCACGAAACGGGCAACCGGTACACCGTGCCACGTACCTGTCGCATCACAACCCACCCCGAGGGTCAGCATTGTGCACGACCTCCAGTAAGCTATAAACACCAGAAACTAGTTGCAACTCCTGGACAGAGATCAAGGGTAATTAATAAGCCGAGAGGGCCAATTAAGGATCCCAATGCGTGGTAGTAGCTGTAACTTGAACCACACATACAGAACTCAGGTCCTATGGACGATTCCAATGAAACAACCCACCATGTACTCCTACATGGCCTTTCATCGATACCTTTACCAAGCGTATTCCACACTTCCTTCTCTTTATCGGTATGATCATATCACTCTGATCCATCACCCAGATGAACCAGACCAGACACAACTCTAAGCATAGCAGGCAACATAAACAAATAGCATGGTGGATCACACATCACATGGCTCAATCAACTCCTACACATGCTAGTGGGTTTCAACTATTTACAGTGGCAATGACAGGTCGTGCAAGGGTTCAACTACCGCAGCAAGTAGCAGTTCACACGCTGTTGCCTTAATGCAGTAAAAGAGAGCAGGAGCGAGAAGATTGGGTTTGTATCGGAATGATCAATGATTGCTTGCCTCACAAAGTAGTTGTCGGGTACTGCTCTTCAACTGGATACGCAACAGTATCCTCGGGAGTAGGACCTAACACAGAGAATACCGGCGATACAATCATTAACAAACAAATGCAGCAATATGATGCATGCTCATGACATGGCAAGATGCATGTGTGTTGGCTAATGCAACTAAAACCAGAAGGGTTTGAGCTTATTTGAATCAAAGATTCAAATTGAAGTTCAAACTATTATTTAAATAAGTGCATTATCATGTTTTTGATGTATACAGCAAGTTAACTTGTTCAAACATGCATGAAATCAGTGCCATTGGAAAGATTGGATTTTTCTGATCATTTTTCATGTATAAATCTTTTCCATCTGAGCTATGGTTGATTTTATATGATTTTTAGAAGTTTTGGGTATTTTCTGGAATTTCCTGAATTATTTTTAAATCTAAAATTCGCAGAAAATCCTTTACTGCGTCAGCATGACATCATGCTGACATCAGTCAGTCAACAGGAGCTAGTCCAAGCCAAACATGACATGTGGGCCCTGCATGTTAGTGTCACAGCTAATTAACTAAGTTAATTAGAGTTAAACTAAAACTAATTAGCTGTCAGTGGGGCCTGGGCCCACGGGTCAGTGACTAAACTAATTAACTAATTAAATTAACAGAAACTTAATTGAACTAACTAATTAGCAAAAGGTGGCCCACACGTCAGTGACCCAGGGGTAGTCAACCCCCTGGTCAAACAGGTCAAACCCGCCGGCAACGTGACGCCGGCGAGGCCTAGTACGGCGGCGTGCTTCGGAAATCGTCTACGGGGCACGGCTCGAGCTGCGGCTAGGCGCGTTGGAAAGCTCTTGTCATTGCGCGTTGGATGGTGGTGGTCGCCGGACCTGGGGTGGCCGCAGACGACGGCAACAAGCTCGACGGCGGCGACCGGCGTCGGGCGTGTGTGGAGATGCGGCTGCAGGGGCCTAGGCGATGCGTGCGTAGCACCTATCGCATCTACGCGCTGCGGTGAGTGTGATGGACGGGTGCCAGTGACCAAATGGTCACCGGAGCATCACCGGCGGCGAGCACGGCGGTGGTGCGTGCAGGTGAGCTTCGTGCGGTGCGTTCCAGGGCAGAAGAGAGCCAACGGAGAGGGGGAGGACGAAGCTGGGCTCACAGGGGTTGCAGCAGGCGCCGGAGCGAGCTCGGGGGTGGTCGGAGCTGAGCGGGACGGCGAGGGGGATCTCCGCGGCCGAAGTTGGGGAAGAAGAGGTCGGGGGCGTCTCCAGGGCGGGCGAGCGCTCGAGGCTCGGCCTGTTCGAAGTAGTCGAGGACGGCGGAAATGACGGACACCAAGGCGGGGCTCAGGCACGACGGTGGGCGCGGCTTCTACGACGGTGCGAGCACGACGGCGTCGGCCATGGCGCGGGGAGAGCGAGGGAGAGGAGCTGGGGAGAGGGGGAGGTGTCTGCGAGGTCGGGGGCGACGTGTGTGACCGATCCAGGCTTCCAAGACGGCGAGGGGAGGAAGCAGGGCGGCGGGCAGCTGCGTGGCGCGCGGTGCGGTCGCCGTCGAGCACCTGCCTGCGTGCCTGGCCGAGCCAAGCAGCTCGCTGGAGCGGCAGCTGGGCTGGGCCGGCAGGTGGGCCGGGTGGGGCGCCAGGTAAGCTTCTTCTCTCTCTCTCTCTCTCTCTCTCTCTCTCTCTCTCTCTTTTTTCTATTTCTTTTCTGTTTCATTTGTTTTGCAACTTTGTTCAATTAATAAAAATGCCAAAACATTTTTATAACTCCTGAAACTTGTCATGCCCACTGTATATAATATGAACAGTAGGAAACATTATAGTTCATGATTATTTGAGCATTTAAAAATATTTTAAAGTATTTAAATTCCCAAATACAAATTCCAGATGATTTAATCCAAAGCCCTTGAGTGTCCTAGAAAAATGTGCACCATTTTTGGCAGAGGTTTAAGACCAAGGCAGAAGTGATGAACATTTTTGAAGGGCATTTTGGGTACATTGGAAAATATTTTAACAAACCCTAGTTGTTAGGAGAGGGGTGCTGGGGTTTCTGTTAATCCCATTTCAAGTTTCTTTGAAAAGTAAACATGATGCACACACCAACTAACCCTAATGCAAGGGCTAACTAGGGATGTGACAAGGAGAGCATCCCTCCCACTCGGAGGCTTAGTCGCGGTACTGTTCTCACCTAAGTTAACAAACTACTCCTGGTGAGAGCATACCTTCCACTTGGGAGCTTAGTCGCGATCCCGTTCTTGCCTAAGTTAAGAAACTACTCCGAGTGAGAGCAGCCCTCCCACTAGGAGCCTCAGCCGCGAGCCCGTTCTCGCCTAAGTTGAAAAGCTACTCCGAGTGAGATCATCCCTCCTACTTGGGGCTTAGCCTCGAGCCCGTTCTCTACTAAGTTCAAAAACTACTCCGAGTGAGAGCATCCCTCCCAGTCAGAGCCTTAGCCACGAGCCCGTTCTCTCCAATGTAGAAAATCTACTCCGAGTGAGAGCATCCCTCCCACTTGGAGGCTTCGCCGCGAGCACGTTCTCGCCAAAGCTAAAAAACTACTCCGACTGAGAATATCCCTCCTAGTCGAAGGCTTAGCCGCGAGCCCGTTCTTGCCTAAGTTTAAAAACTACTCAGAGTGAGAGCATCCCTCCCACTCGGCGGCTTAGCCGCGAGCCTGTTCTCTACTAAGTTCAAAAATTACTCTGTCACACCCTAATTTTCATGCCACAACACTTATGCTAATAATGATGCTAAAATGTGGCTTGGCAAAAACTTTTGAGTGTTCTTGTCTTTGCTTGATTGATTTTCTGTTAGTTAGTGCTCTAAAAATCAAATAAATCATCCAACTCTTATACTTCATCTCCTTGATCCAAAACCTTTTCCCAATGATCATTCCACGTGTATAGACCAGTATAGTATTTTCTTATAAAAATATTTTGTCCAAATAGTATTTTCTAAAATTAGTTTTTCCAAAAACCGCTGAATTGAGGTTCGCACTACGAGTACCTTATTTAGGGTGTGAAAAATCTTTAAAAAAGTTTATTTGAATCCTATTAGGTATAGGACTCCCATAAACCACAAAATTATAATTTAAAAAGTTATTTTTATATTTTATTTTCAAGCTTTTTCTTAAGGCCAGAGATGGTCTTTAATAGGGAAAAATTATTTAATTATTTCAAAAATATTTTCCAAAATTCAGGGAAACTCATAGGACATATATTGTCCATATATAAGAGTTTCAACACATGGTCATGTTCAAAATATTGGACAAATCCTTCCAAAACCCTTTCTGGATATTTCAAGATTTTGAAATGTTTACAAAGGAAATATTCTCCAAAAATTCCAAGGAAATTCTATCATGTCAAATATGACATGTTTGATGATCTTACAAAGCCTCATGCCTTGAAGATCAAGGAAACATCATCTAACCCCCTCAAAACCATTTTTGTCCATTTTGAAGTTTGAGCAACTTTACATTGCCAAACTTGTCCAAATGCTCTCAAACTTGGTGCACATGCTAAACTGATGTAATCATGCATCTATGCCAAATGGCACAAGTTTGGAGAAGGACAACTTGATCTAAGTGCCCCAAAACCCTTTCTGACCAGATCCAAATTTGAACAACTCTACATTGCCAACTTTTTACTTGGGGCTTCAAATTTTGTGGGCATGCTCACAAACCCAAATGATGACACTACACCAAGTGGTGCATCAAGGAGAGATGATTTGCTTAACATAATCTTGGAAAATCCATTTCTGTTGATTTCTAGGGTTTACAAAAGTTGCATTGGCAACTTTGCCCAAATGAGCAAAAATTTGGTGGAAGGGCCTAAATGTATGTGGCATATGATCCTGTTAAGTCTCATGTCAACTGGAAGTCATTTGCTTGCCGAAAACCACATCAAACACCTTCAGCCATTTTACCAAAACCACTGTTTTGCCCCCTTTTACTATTCCACTTGAGCTCAACTTTTAACCACAGCTGCTCCTAGTCACCTTCTACCTCCAGGAAGTCCTTCTCCTCCACAGCTCAATGATTGAGGGGGTGAAACCCCATTTTACATCTCCGAACCTCCATTTTCACCCTGGTCTGTCAGCACACTCCCCTTCTAGAAGCTCACCAGGGCATCCAAGAGCAAAACCTCTTTGTTTACTGCTCCCCTGACCCCCTAGACATCATTGGCAAAAGTGGGCGCGTCCAGAGCGGTGAGGACACGGCCATGCCGGCCATGCGGGCGCTCTGGAGGACGCTACAGTGTGCCCCCGCACCGTAGCTGCGTCCTGCCCGAGGCAGGCGTTGGGATCGTGTCCCCCGAGGCCACCTCAACGTCCGGGACACGGCAGCTGGTCGCCCCCCTCCTTCCTCTCTCTCCGGCCCCTGCTCGCACGCGCACCGTGGTCACCGAGAGCTGCATTGAGCACGCTCACACGCGCGCTGCCCTGGCGCATTCCCGCTCCTCCTCTCTCTTTCTCTAGGCCTGGACCAACCCCACGAACACCCCGGACACGCCCACGCGCGGCCCCGTGACCCGTGGTGACGACAACGTGCTCGCCGGCTCACGGGACCTCGGTGGACCGTCGCCCGCCTATTTAAAGGCCACCCCCGAGCCCCCTCGCGGCTCCCTTGGTTATCTCTCTCTCCCGTACGCCCCCAGGCCAACCCACTGCTCCTCCCATGCCCCGATTCGACTCCACAGCCGGGAACCTCGCCGCCGGCTTCCGCTCAACTTCGTGCCAACCCGAGCCCCCTCTCTCCACCTCTCCACTCCAGAGCACCACCAGAACCACCTCCAACACTCCCCGCACTCCACTTCGTTCTCCCCACGCCTGTGTCGCCGTGCCCAACACTGCCGAAGCCATCCTCCACCGTGGCCGATGGGGCGCTCGCATCTGGCCGTCCCCGTGGTCGTGGCGCACCTCGGCGGGTGCGGCACGCTCTCTTGAACATGCCGGTGTGCTGGGCGTCGACGGAGGTGGCCGGTGCCGCCGGGGAGAGCGCCGGCGCTGCTTGGCCGCGCCTCCTTTGTATCCCGTCACGCCGCGCGGGTGGTTGAAGGCGACCAGCCGCTGGGGCCCGCTCGTCAGCGACCCAGTGGGCGGGCCCCTCCGTTTAAGTGGAGATGGCTCTGGCTTTGACCACCTCCCCCTACGCAAAAACGCCTTTCCTGAAAGACGCCTTCGACGTGGCCTGGTCCTCTGCGCGCGGCTGTGCAGTTGGGCCGGCCCAGTGCACTGCGGCACAATACTGCGCCCTGTGCGCACTAAAGGGTAAAACCCGCTCCCCTTTTTCCTTTTTCTTTTCTGTAAACTTCAAAAATCCATAAATAAATCAAATGGATTCCAAATTTGATGATTCAAATTTCTAGGAGTTTCTAAAATACTGATCTACCTATTCGTGCATCATGCACATTTTTTTCAGAAACTTTTCCTTCACAAATATTATCAAAATGTCATTATTCCATTTTCTGTGATGAACTTTAGAAAATCACACATAGCTCAAATTTGATCCAAATGCAATGGTTCAAATTCCTAGATGCTTCTAAGTTCATAACTTAGTTTATGAACATTTTTATTAATACTTTCTGTACCCCACCAAATAATGAGCCATTTCTTCATATTTATCAACTTTGCAAAATCCTAGGAAATTCATATGAATTCCAAATCCAGTGAAACCAACTCCAAGATGCTTCTAAAATCATGACTTGTTAAATGGGTGCCTTTGCTCATTTATCAAAGATACATTTCTGTACACTTCTTTCAAATCCATAAACCCCTTGATTCCATCATATTGAAATGTGCCAAACCATCCATTGATCATACTCCAATGAAACCACCTTGGTTATTTTTCATATGACCAGAGGTATCCTAGAAAAGTCCAACTCCTATTTTTAGATCACTTTTATTTTTGCTTGTTGTGTTGCTTATTATGATTGTTTCCATCGTTAGTTGACGAAATAAACGGAGTACTCAGAGATGGACCAGAAGGTTTGAAGACTCGGAAGGATAAGGCAAGCAGCCCTTCGACCATGTTCGAGAAACCTTTTTATGCATGTCTCATAGCACCTTATTATCAATGCATCGGAATCATGTTGAGGTGGAGACCACTTTGGTTGCTACCTTTGTTACTTTACTATTGAAACTTGCATCAAGCATGACCCTACCTTCCTATGAGGGTTATGTGGGTGGGAGTAGTTAGGTTGCTATAATACTGGCTACGCAAATGGGACGGGAATATGCTTGGTGACGGAGGCAGAGTACCTTCAAAAGACTTTTCGAAAACCCCGTCGGGTACCACTTATGCCCGAGGGAGATGGTGAGATGGGTAACCACTTGATGACGAAGTGGTGTACCGAGAAAGTGTGTGTGTTGTTTTGAAAACGGATTGGTTTAAGTTGCGACCGTTATTCCAACCTTACATGCGCAACCACTCTACCCTTATATGGGAAAGGTCATTATTGATTACCTAGACCGATACTAGCATGGAGCCCGCATTACTAGTGACGGGGGTGACATGGGGTCACTCTCGGGACGGGGTCGCGCTTGGATAGGCGGCCATGACTGTCTTTACAAGGCACCAGACACACCGTTGGTACCCCGTGCTAGTGGTATGTGATGAATATGGGAGCGAGGCTCCAAAATCTTAAGATGTGAAATGTGGGGCACGGGGGTTGCTACCAATCGAGTGGACTCCATATTAGTGTCGCCTAGGGAAAGATAGTGTTCGGGTGCTTACCCCGGGTACTTGAGGTACCGCGGGTCGTGGATGACACGGAAGTTCCCCGGATCTAGTGGGTAAAGTGTGCAACCTCTGCACAGTGTAAAACTATTCGAATAGCCGTGTCCACGGTCAAGGACAGTTGGGTAACCGCTCTTGGGCTACGTCCAATGTTTGCGAAACCTGGTGTGTGTGTGTGAGGAAAGCAGCACTGTTCAGTGATATTGATGATGTGATTCTTGAGGAAGTCACAATGAGCTTGAGCATGAGTTGATTACAACTCTTTCTCGATAATGATGTCTATAACCTCCTGATACTTGTTGCAGACACATGCATGCCCTTGTTATATGTTGATCATACTTGCATGTGGAAAACTAGCTTTCCGCAAAACTGCCAATTTAGTAGTAGAGCCTTGCATAATTATACTGTCATCACACTTGGGTTACTTGCGAGTACATTCAAAGTACTCATTGGCTTGCCACTGCTTATTTTATTGGCCAGGCAGGAGAGAACATGATATGATGAAGATTTCTTGGTGACGAGCATGCGAGCTAGGACGCTTCCCAGTCAGAATGCCTGCAGGGTCAAGGCAGATGGCATGGGTCCAAGTTGTTATTGAAGATTTCCGCTGTAACGATATACTCAAGACTTGACCATTATGGTCCTATTTGTGTAATACGGTATGTATGGATGTAAGACCCTTGTTATTCAGCTTATGTGTGTTCACTGAGCATTGATCTCTGGGATCACTGTACACATGCATTCGGTGATCACGACTTATGAGTCGGGGTCCCCACAGAGCTGGTATCAGAGCCATCCTAACTGTAGGAAGCCTTAGTTAGCATGGTCGTTAGTTAGGGTAAAATTATTTTCAAAACTATTACTAGTTTTCAAAACTATATATATACTTCTCTCCCTTCTCAGTTTTTCAAAAACTAGGCTATACTTGATCTCTTCCCCTTCAAAACTTTTGGTCGTTAGAACCCCTATGCCCCTGACCACTAGATTTCCCGAGGTCCTCGTGGATAATCTAGAAGGATGATACCTTGACCACCTCTGAACACAAGATTGGCGACACCACAACGAGACGATGCCAACAAAAGATACATCCTCGAGGAATGAGGACATGAAGACCTAGAAGATGGTGACACCCTTGACAGTGTCCCAAGATGATGCAACATTGGCCTATGATGAGCAGGGTATAGGTTATGCAAGATCATGATATACCTCGCTAATAGAGTAACCTTGTCACTACCGTTGTTGTATCGGCAACCACCGGTGGATGAGAACCTCGCCATTTGGTCCGCCTCACTATAGTGAGCAGGAAAAACGGTTCTCTTCGTTCACCGCTCCTGGTGTCGATGTTGTCATCAACGTAACCGACATGTTGAACCTCTACTATGCCATGTTAATATCATTGCATAAAGGATTGCCCACCTGGTACCCTCGATGCCCCAGAAGGCACAAGGGATTGTCATGATTAAAGAGACAAGAGAAGACCAAGTCAATGCCAGCTACAAGGAGACACCTTCATCACATCACCTCATCATGCGAGAAGTTGTTGAAGATCCTTCAGGCTTAAACCGGATCGTTCATCAAGAAACTACAAGGGACATAGCAACACCTGAGGAAAACTCAGAAGACTGCAGGAGGCACAAGTCACGACACTGAGTCCGAGAACCCCTAGGGTAGGATGAGTCGTGTACCCCCTATGCGCAGTCGAGTCCGTATGATGGTTCGAATAGAACCATGATTGTGTGTTTCTTGATTTTAATTGTTTGTGTTTTGATATAAGTCGCACTATTGCCCTAGGCAACAAGTACACGACTATATCACCTTCCTTGCCTTGTTTCTTTTGTTTCGGCCTTTTTGCACCTGTTTGTTTGCACTTGCACTATAGAACCCCCTTTAGGCATTCCCCTCTCCATTCTACTTTTTCCCTCCCTTCTATCTCCTCAACTGGAGACCAGCAATACAAGACATACCAAGGATTCCAACTCGGCAACCAGTTAACAATGAAGACTTCTGCTACAACCTCCATGACCAAGTGCAACCCCGTGAAGTTATGTTTAACCCTCCAGGCTAGAGACCCATTCCTAGACCCTTTGAGACTTCACGAGACACTCCAGCACGAATCCTTAACCATGTGCTTAACCCATAGAATTGCAAGAGAACCAGTTAAGCCTCTACAACCTTGCACAACACTGGGTTCATAATGGAACTAGTGGACACAGTGAGTGAGCACATTTTCGTCCTAATATAGCACAAGAACTGACGATGCCATAGATAGACCATTCTGAGGATATTAGACAGATGACTTGGTTGCTTTATGTGAGTGACTTCGAGGAATTATCTGAGACCTTGATGGATTGTGAGGTTTCATATTGGTGGGATCATGACTTTGGGGAAGCATGTAGGAATTCTCGTTGGACATGAGATTTGGATTATGTGGTGATTGATGGAAATTACCGAGCTATTGGAGTTGATCTATAGGAAGGAAACAAGATCTTGGAGTGGCATACGACGTGTTTCCATAGAATAGAGATGCTTTTTCGTTCGGAGTACTAGATAGAGCTATTGGCATCTCAGAAACCGTGCTTAAGGATAAGATAATAAACGTTCACTCACTCACCAGAATCATTGAAACCCTTAAGCCCCACCAAGCCACAACCTGGTCATATCCCGACCACGGGCCTTGGCTCTGAGTCAAGAAGACCTCTGCCAATACTCAATGGAGACCACTACCAATACCACAACCTACCTTGCATACCCCATAGACTTCATGGAGTACTTGGGCAAGTTAGTTGTTATCTTTATTCGGCAACATACTTGACTACCCGAAGACGAAGGGAGAGCTGTGCAGCTGGTTAGAAGACGATTGAAGACCGACATGTCAAGAAAGAAGGACTACATCGACCACCATCATCAAGAAATAAACTTCCGCGTCGAAGACCGGGCGTATCTGCAAACCACTCCTCTCGAAGAAACCAAGCATTTCCATGTCGAATGGGCGCTCACACCAAGATTTATCGACCTTCTTCAAGTTCACTGCCAGACAAATAGTAGACGGCTACCAGCTAAACTTACCACCTGAGTTACCCTCCGTGCACCAAATTTTCCACGAGTCACAACTCTGGAAATACTTTTGACTTCCTAACTAGTCGGTCCATGCAAGGACATCGATCACCGAGCCCTTGACGTCTAGCTCAACCTAACCTATACAAGAGACCCCTCAGCAACCTGCATCGAAGAGGGCAACAAGCAAGAAGCCACGCCACCAAGTACTTCAAGATTCCAGGGAGCACCACTCGGAAGCAGAACCAACAAGAAGAAGTGAAGACTACCCCGTATCCAAGACTCTGTATTCCATTCCACGCCTAGTCTGGGAATCTCGGGGATGAGATTCTTGTAAGGGGGGTAGGTCTGTCACACCCTAATTTTCATGCCACAACACTTAAGCTAATAATCATGCTAAAATGTGGCTTGGCAAAAACTATTGAGTGTTCTTGTCTTTGCTTGATTGATTTTCTGTCTGCTGTTTGTTAGTGCTCTAATAATCAAATAAATCATCCAACTCTTATACTTCATCTCCTTGATCCAAAACCTTTTCCCAATGATCATGCCATGTGTATATATGAGTATAGTATTTTCTTATAAAAATATTTTGGCCAAATATTTTTCTAAAATTAGTTTTTCCAAAAACCCCTGAATTGAGGTTTGCACTACAAGTACCTTATTTAGGGTGTGAAAAATCTTTCAAAAAGTTTATTTGAATCCTATTAGGAATAGGAGTCCCATAAACCACAAAATTATAAGTTGAAAAGTTATTTTTATATTTTATTTAAAAGCTTTTTCTTAAGGTCAGAGATGGTCTTGAATTGGGAAAAATTATTTAATTATTTCAAAAATATTTGCCAAAATTCAGGGAAACTCATAGGACATATATTGTCCATATATAAGAGTTTCAACACATGGTCATGTTCAAAATATTAGACAAATCCTTCCAAAACCCTTTCTAGATATTTCAAGCTTTTGAAATATTTACAAAGGAAATATTCTCCAAAAATTCCAGGGAAATTCTATCATGTCAAATATGACATGTTTGATGATCTTACAAAGCCTCATGCCTTGAAGATCAAGGAAACATCATCTAACTGCCCTCAAAACCATTTCTGTCCATTTTGAAGTTTGAGCAACTTTACATTTCCAAACTTTTTCAAATGCTCTCAAACTTGGTGCACATGCCAAAATGATGTAATTATGCATCTATGCCAAATGGCACAAGTTTTAGAGAAGGACAACTTGATCTAAGTGCCCCAAAACCCTTTCTGACCAAATCCAAATTTGAACAACTCTACATTGCCAACTTTTTACTTGGGGCCTCAAATTTTGTGGGCATGCTCACAAACCCAAATGATGACACTACACCAAGTGGTGCATCAAGGAGAGATGATTTGCTTAACCTAATCTTGGAAAATCCATTTCTGTTGATTTCTAGGGTTTACAAAAGTTGCATTGGCAACTTTGCCCAAATGAGCTCAAATTTGGTGGAAGGGCCTAAATGTATGTGGCATATGATCCTGTTAAGTCTCATGTCAATTGGAAGTCATTTGCTTGCCCAAAACCACATCAAACACCTTCTGCCATTTTACCAAAACCACTGTTTTGCCCCCTTTTACTATTCTATTTGAGCTCAACTTTTTACCACAGCTGCTCCTAGTCACCTTCTACCTCCAGGAAGTCCTTCTCCTCCACAACTCAATGATTGAGGGGGGGTGAAACCCCATTTTACATATCTGAACCTCCATTTTCACCCTGGTCTCTCAGCACACTCCCCTTCTAGAAGCTCACCAGGGCATCCAAGACCAAAACCTCTTTGTTTACTCCTCCCCTGACCCCCTAGACATCATTGGGCAAAGTGGGCGCGTCCAGAGAGGTGAGGACACGGCCATGCCGGCCATACGGGCGTTCTGGAGCACGCTAAAGTGTGCCCCCACACTGTAGCTGCGTCCTGCCCGAGGCACCCGACAGCCTATGGCGTTGGGATCGTATCCCCCGAGGCCACCTCAACGTCCGGGACATGGCAGCTGGTCGCCCCCCTCCTTCCTCTCTCTCCGGCCCCTGCTCGCACGCGCACCGTGGTCATCGAGAGCTCCATTGAGAACGCTCACACGCGCGCTGCCCTGGCGTATCCCCGCTCCTCCTCTCTCTTTCTCTAGGCCTGGACCAACCCCACGAACACCCCGGACACGCCCACGCGCGGCCCCGTGACCCGTGGCGACGACAACGTGCTCGCCGGCGCACGGGACCTCGATGGACCGTCGCCCGCCTATTTAAAGGCCACCCCCGAGCCCCCTCGTGGCTCCCTTGGCTCTCTCTCTCTCCCGTACGCCCCCTAGGCCAACCCACTGCTCCTCCCGTGCCCCCATTCGACTCCACAGCCGGGAACCTCGCCGTCGGCCTCCGCTCAAATTCGTGCCAACCCGAGCCTCCTCTCTCCACCTCTCCACTCCAGAGCACCACCAGAGCCACCGCCAACACTCCCCGCACTCCACTTCGTCCTCCCCATGCCTGTGTCGCCGTGCCCAACACCGCCGACGCCATCCTCCGCCGTGGCCGATGGGGCGCTCGCATCTGGCCGTCCCCGTGGTCGTGGCGTACCTCGGCGGGTGCGGCACGCTCTCCTGAACACGCTGGTGTGCTGGGCGTCGACGGAGGTGGCCGGTGCCGCCGGGGAGAGCGCCGGCGCCGCTCGGCCGCGCCTCCTTTGTTTCCCGTCACGCCGCGCGGGAGGTTGAAGGCGACCTGCCGCTGGGGCCCGCGCGTCAGCGACCCAGTGGGCGGGCCCCTCCGTTTAAGTGGAGACGGCTCTGGCTTTGACCTCCTCCCCTGCGCAAAAACGCCTTTCCTGGAAGACGCCTTCGACGTGGCCCGGTCCTCTGCGCGCGGCTGTGCAGTTGGGCCGGCCTAGTGCACTGCGGCACAATACTGCGCCCTATGCGTAGTAAAGGGTAAAACCCCCTCCCCTTTTTCCTTTTTCTTTTCTGTAAACTTCAAAAATCCATAAATAGTTCAAATGGATTCCAAATTTGAAGATTCAAATTTCTAGGAGTTTCTAAAATCCTGATCTACCTGTTGGTGCATCATGCACAGTTTTTTCCAGAAACTTTTCCTTCACAAATATTATCAAAATGTCATTATTCCATTTTATGTGATGAACTTTAGAAAATCATAGAGAGCTCAAATTTGATCCAAATGCTATGGTTCAAATTCCTAGATGCTTCTAAGTTCATAACTTAGTTTAGGAACATTTTTATTAATACTTTCTGTACCCCACCAAATAATGAGCCACTTCTTCATATTTATCAACTTTGCAAAATCCTAGGAAATTCATATGAATTCCAAATTCAGTGAAACCAACTCCTAGATGCTTCTAAAATCATGACTTGTTAAATGGGTGCCTTTGCTCATTTTTCAAATATACATTTCTGTACACTTCTTTCAAATCCATAAACCCCTTGATTCTATCATATTGAAATGTGCCAAACCATCCATTGATCATACTCCAATGAAACCACCTTGGTTATTTTTCATATGACCAGAGGTATCTTAGAAAAGTCCAACTCCTATTTTTAGAGCACTTTTATTTTTGCTTGTTGTGTTGCTTATTATGATTGTTTCCATCGTTAGTTGACGAAATAAACGGAGTACTCGGAGATGGACCAGAAGGTTTGAAGACTCGGAAGGATAAGGCAAGCAGCCCTTTGACCATGTTCGAGAAACTTTTTTATGCATGTCTCATAGCACCTTATTATCAATGCATCGGAATCATGTTGAGGTGGAGACCACTTTGGTTGCTACCTTTGTTACTTTACTATTGAAACTTGCATCAAGCATGACCCTACCTTCCTATGAGGGTTTTGTGGGTGGGAGTAGTTAGGTTGCTATAATAGTGGCTACGCAAATGGGACGGGAATATGCATGGTTACGAAGGCAGAGTACCTTCAAAAGACTTTTCGAAAACCTCGTCGGGTACCACTTATGCCCGAGGGAGATGGTGAGATGGGTAACCACTTGATGACAAAGTGGTGTACCGAGGCAAGTGTGTGTGTTGTTTTGAAAACGGATTGGTTTAAGTTGCGGCCGTTATTCCAACCTTACATGTGCAAGCACTCTACCCTTATATGGGAAAGGGCATTATTGATTACCTAGGCCGATACTAGCATGGAGCCTGCATTACTAGTGACGGGGGTGACATGAGGTCACTCTCTGGACGGGGTCGCGCTTGGATAGGCCGACATGACTGTCTTTACAGGGCACCGGACACACCGTTGGTACCCCGTGCTAGTGGTATGTGATGAATATGGGAGCGAGGCTCCAAAATCTTAAGATGTGAAATGTGGGGCACGGGGGTTGCTACCAATCGTGTGGACTCCATATTAGTGTCGCCTAGGGAAAGATAGTGATCGTGTGCTTACCCCGGGTACTTGAGGTACCGCGGGTCGTGGATGACACGGAAGTTCCCCGGATCTAGTGGGTAAAGTGTGCAACCTCTGCAGAGTGTAAAACTATTCGAATAGCCGTGTCCACGGTCAAGGAGAGTTGGGTAACCTCTCTTGGGCTATGTCCAATGTTTGCAAAACCTGGTGTGTGCGTGTGAGGAAAGTAGCACGGTTTAGTGATATTGATGATGTGATTCTTGAGGAAGTCACAATGAGCTTGAGCATGAGTTGATTACAACTCTTTCTCGATAATGATGTCTATAACCTCTTGATACTTGTTGCAGACACATGCATGCCCTTGTTATATGTTGATCATACTTGCATGTGGAAAACTAGCTTTCCGCAAAACTGCCAATTTAGTAGAAGAGCCTTGCATAATTATTCTGTCATCACACTTGGGTTGCTTGCGAGTACATTCAAAGTACTCATTGGCTTGCCATTGATTATTTTATTGGCTAGGCAGGAGAGAACATGATATGATGAAGATTTCTTGGTGACGAGCATGCGAGCTAGGACGCTTCCCAGTCAGAATGCCTGTAGGGTTAAGGCAGATGGCATGGGTCCAAGTTGTTATGGAAGATTTCCGTTGTAACGATATACTCAAGACTTGACCATTATGGTCCTATTTGTGTAATACGGTATGTATGGATGTAAGACTCTTGTTATTCAGCTTCTGTGTGTTCAGTGAGCATTGATCTCTGGGATCACTGTACACGTGCATTCGGTGATCACGACTTATGAGTCGGGGTCCCCACATACTCCGAGTGAGAGCATCCCTCCCACTCGGAGGCTTAGCCCAGAGCCCATTCTCGCCAAAGTTAAAAAAGTACTCCGAGTGAGAGCATCCCTCCCACTCGGAGGCTTAGCCACGAGCCCGTTCTCGACAAAGATACAAAACTACTCCGACTGAGAGCATCCCTCCCACATGGAGGCTTAGTTGCGAGCCCGTTCTCAATTAAGTTAAAAACTACTCCGGGTGAGAGCATCCCTCCCACTAGGAGGATTAGTCATGAGCCCATTGTCGCCTAAGTTAAATAACTACTCCAACTGAGAGTATCCCTCCCACTTGGGGGCTTAGCCACGAGCCCGTTCTCGCCTAAGGTAAAAAAAGTGCTCCGAGTGAGAGCGTCTCTCCCACTCTGAGGCTTAGCCGCGAGCCTGTTCTCGCCTAAGTTAAAAAACTACTCCAAGTGAGAGCATCCCTACCACTTGGGGGCTTAGCCGCGAGCCCGTTCTCGCATTAGTTAAAAAACTACTCCGAGTGAGAGTATCCCTTCCACTCGGAGGCTTAGCGGCGAGCCCGTTCTCGCCTAAGTTAAAAAACTACTCAGAGTGAGAGCATCCCTCCCACTCGGGGGCTTAGCCGCGAGCCTATTCTCTACTAAGTTCAAAAACTACTCCGAGTGAGAGCATCCCTCCCACTCAGAGGCTTAGCTACGAGCCCGTTCTCGCCAAAGTTAAAAAAGTACTCCGATTGAGAGCATCCCAACTACCCGAGAGCTTAGCCACAAGCCCGTACTCGACTTAGTAAAAAAACTACTCCATAGGAGAGCATCCCTCCCACTCGGGGGCTTAGCTGCGATACTGTTCTCGCCTAAGTTAACAAACTACTCTGGGTGAGAGCATCCCTCCCACTCGGGGGCTTAGTCACGAGCCCGTTCTCGCCTAAGTTAAAAAACTACTCCGAGTGAGAGCATCCCTCCCACTAGGAGGCTTAGCCGCAAGCCCGTTCTCACCTAAGTTAAAGAACTACTCCGCGTGACACTACTAGGAAAAGGGCTATAGATAGAATTGATACTAATGGCGCACCAGACAAGCAGTGCGCCATTAGTATATAGTAATGGCGCACCAGCAACAGATACGCCATTAGAGTTCGAACTACTAATGGCGCACCAGGCCCAGAGTGCGCCATTAGTATCAAGAAGTTTTTTTTTGAACTAGCGCGCCTGTCCAAACATACTAATGGCGCATCTGTACTAGTAATGGCGCACCAGCAGTAAAGTGCGCCATTAATGTTCTTTTTTTATGATATTTTTTATTCTTTTTTTACAAAACTACTAATGGCGCACTGTCCCAGAGTGCGCCATTACTAGTTTAAACTAGTAATGGCGCACTCTGGGACAGTGCGCCATTAGTATGTTAATTTTTTTTTTGCAAAACTAGTAATGGCGCACCTACTATAAATGCGCCATTAGTAACCTTGATTAGTAATGGCGCATTTATAGTTGGTGCGCCATTAGTAAGCGGGCAGCAACAAGATATTTTGGACAGCCTCTCCTACCCACACTCACTTTCTCCCCCACTTCATTCTCTCCACCTCCTCTCCTCTCGGGTCCCTCCTCTTTTTCACCTCATTTCCACCATATATTCATTCAAATTAAGTGGTTAAATTACCTTGTTTTGATAGGTAAGTAAGGGGGAAGCTATATTTATGTTGTTCTCCATACAACAATGTGCACATGCACTTTTTATGGCCTAGCTAGATCTATGTATGTTCGTGGTGTTGCATATGTTTGTTGTGTTGCATATGTGTTTGTGTTTGGAGGTGTACCGGTATTTGAAATGCGATAGTTGCCAATATTTTCCCGGAATGTTGATTCATTTCCGTTTCGGTGAGAATTTTGGCATTAAGCATTCATTTTTGTCCTATTTTTAGGGAAAGTCATGGCAAATTTTTTCTTGGTTCTAAAATATCGTTTTGCTCTACCCCGCAGGCGATCATGGTGCGCACGATGACCGAAGGCATCGTGAATAGGTTTTTGAGGTCCGCGAAGGCCGAGATGCTTCAAAAGAACGAGACGGAGATAAGATGTCCGTGTCGAAGATGCAAGCTGAAGAGCCTTATTGCGGACCCGGATTCTGGGCAGGTGCGGGACCACCTGCTCTTGCGTGGTTTCATGGATGGCTATCGGTGGCAAGGTGATGAAGATGACTACGAAGTCGTCCATGGGGGTCGGGCAAGAAATGAGGAAGGGCAGCAAGACAACCACCGCGGCTCGGGCGGGCGAGAAGACGAAGAATCCCCAGGAGATGATCACGACGGTGATGCTGTACACAGTCATCATGTAGAAGATGCAGGACATGATGATGAGGAAGATGCCGGAGCAGACGACGGGCATGATCATGAAGATGATGATGCCGGCGGAGCAGACGACGCTGGACCATCGATGGGCTGGGTGCAGGACCCTCATATTCAAGAGCTGCTTCTCAAGCAGACCGATAACGCAAGAGCTGCCGCCCGAGAGAAAGCCAAGATGGATCAACTTGAGTTAGACGCGGTTACTCCATTGTATGAAGGATGCAGGCCCGAGGATACCCGCCTGAAAGTAACGCTCATGGCTCTGGAGATGAAGGTAAAACACAAAATGACCGACGCATGCTTCGACGAGAACATGTCATTCTGGCACGAACGTCTTCCCAAGGGGAACAAGTGCCCCACCAGTTTGGAGGAGGCGAAGTAAATCGTGTGTCCTCTGGATTTACCGCACGTGAAATACCATGTGTGCATGAACAATTGCATCATTTATCGGGACGAGCACGCGGAGTCTACCATATGTCCGGTGTGCGGCGTCACTCGATACAAGAAGAGGAAGAAAGATCCTCGAAAAGTGGTGTGGTACTTTCCAATCACTCCTCGTCTGCAGCGGTATTTCGCGAACCCTAAGGTAGCAAAGCTCCTGCATTGGCACGCGGATAGGGAGGAGAAGAAGCGAGAAGATGACGCAAATGATCTGGAGATAGATAAAAAAGACAAGATGCTGAGTCACCCTAAGGATGCGAGCCAGTGGCAAGCGTTGAACTTCGAAGACCTAGAATTTGGGAACGATCCAAGGAACATCGTGCTAGGCGCGAGCACCGATGGAGTCAATCCGTTTGGTAGCCAGAGAAGCACACATAGCACCTGGCCTGTGTTTGTGTGGATGTACAACCTTCCCCCCTGTTTGTGCATGAAGAGGAAGTACATTCACATGAGTATGCTAATTGAAGGACCGAAACAACCAGGGAATGACATCAATCTGTATCTGGGGCTGCTGAAAGAGGAGCTAGACACGCTGTGGAAAATGCTAGCCAATACGTGGGACGCCGCAAAGAAAGAATATTTCCTTATGAGAGCCGCGCTGCTCACGACGGTGCACGACTATCTCGGTTACGGATATGTCGCAGGGCAGGTGGTCCACGGATTTTCTGGATGCGTCAGGTGCATGGATGACACAACGTATCGCCAGCTAGATAGAGATCCCGGGTCTTCGAAAACCTTGTTCATGGGACATCGAAGGTGGCTTCGCGACGATGACCTGTGGAGAAAACGCAAGGATCTGTTCGATGGTGAAATCGAACCCCGAGGACGCCCGCGTACGAGGAGCGGCGAGGAAATAGACGAGCTGTTGAAAAATTGGAAAGATTGCCCACTGCCGGGAAAGAAGCAAAAGGCGCCATAGCTGGGAAAGAAGCGAAAGGCGCCAGAGCCGCTGCTGAAGGTATGGAAAACGAGGTCTGTTTTCTGGGACTTGCCGTACTGGAAGATCCATCGTGTGCCTCACAGCCTTGATGTAATGCATATCACGAAGAACGTGTGCGAGAGTCTGCTTGGTACCCTGCTCAACATGCCAGAGAGGACCAAAGATGGGCCGAAAGCAAGGGCAGACTTGAAATCAATGGGCATCAGGCAGGAGCTTCACGCTATATATGATGATCATGATGATGATGATGATGATGAGGCGAAGCAGGACACGGAAAGTCATCGCAAAGGCAAAAAGGGCAAGAAGACCGGAAATGACTACCCTCCCGCGTGCTTCACTCTAAGTCAGGAGGAGATCGAGCAGTTTTTCACCTGCCTCGTAGGAGTACAACTTCCTTACGGTTACGCGGGGAAGATAAGCAGATACCTAGACCGGGCGAAGCTGAAGTTCAGCGGGATGAAGTCTCACGACTGTCACGTGCTGATGACGCAGATACTTCCAGTTGCAATCCGTGGTATCATGGACGCGCACATCCGTGAAACCCTATTTGGCCTATGCAACTTTTTCGACGTCATCTCCCGGAAGTCTGTTGGCGTAAGGCAACTCAGAAGGCTACAGGAAGAGATCGTGGTGATACTATGCGAGCTTGAGATGTACTTCCCGCCCGCATTCTTCGACGTTATGGTGCATCTGCTGGTCCATATCGTGGACGATATCATCCAACTCGGGCCGACGTTCCTGCACAGCATGATGCCGTTTGAAAGGATGAATGGTGTCATCAAAGGATACGTTCGCAACATGTCACATCCAGAGGGAAGCATAGCCAGGGGCTTTCTGACCGAAGAGTGCATCTCCTACTGCACGAATTATCTAGGCATCGAGAACCCCGTTGGTCTGCCCGTCAACAGGCACCTCGGCAGGCTCGCTGGATGGGGTCACCGTGAGGGTCGCCGCGAAATGCATGTCGACTTCGAGGGTCGACTCGCCGACTTTGAAAGAGCAAACCTAGTCGCGCTACAACACATAGACGTGGTCGATCCTTGGGTGGTTCAACACAAAACCTTTATTGAGAAGACGTACAATGACCGAGGCCAACAGAGGACGGACGGAGATATAATCAAGGAGCACAACTCATGTTTCACGTGTTGGTTCAAGCAGAAGCTTCTGGCGTACCCTTTACATGATGATTCTTCCGCGGAAGAACAACTCATATTCGCCTTGTCACAGGGCGCCGAGCACAACCTGATGACCTATGAGGCGTACGATATCAACGGCTACACATTCTACACCGAGGCCAAGGACATGAAGAGCGATGGTTATCAGAACTCCGGGGTAACGATGGAATCCTACACCGGTAATGACAAGGACAGATACTACGGAAGGATCGAGGAGATCTGGGAGCTGAGCTACGCTGGAGAGATGGTCCCGATGTTCCGTGTCAGATGGGCCAAGAGCGTCCTAAAAGAAGACCGGTATTTCACCACCATGGTTATACCCGAAGCCAAATCCAAGACCGCGAGCGCAAACGTCACCGCGAAAAATGAGCCATGGGTACTGGCTTCCCAAGTTGACCAATGCTTCTTCATTACCGATCCGTCAAAGCCCAGTCGTGTTGTCGTGAGGAGAGGCAAAAGGAAGATCATCGGAATGGATGGAGTAGCCAATGAGCAAGACTTCGACAAGTACGCCGACCCAAGGATCGAACATGACGACGATGATGAAGTAGCAGCTTACACCACAAGAAGAAGCAGGACCACCCTACCTAAAGGACGTCCGTTCCACAGAAGAACTCCAATTGCGAAAAAGAAGGGCAAGAAGATTGTGAACAGATAGCTAGCTAAGATCGATTGTATTTAAATCGTACCCTTCATTTCTCAATTGTATTTCATGGGCACTTTTTGAACTATCATGAATATTTTTGAATTTCATGGACACTCGATCTCGACCCCCCCTCCATCTCGATCGCTATCCCACCTCGCCAGATTCCGGTCCCCCTCGCCGCCGAGCACCCCCCGGTCCACCGACCGCCGCCGCCGACCCCCCGCACCCTCGATTC
>LR738712.1:304443905-304455801 GCA_902687465.1 Secale cereale | reverse complement strand
CACCCCCCGGTCCACCGGCCGCCGCCGCTGACCCCCCGCACCCTCGATTCCCCTACTCAACCGCCGCCGCCGACCCATGATATATTCAAAATAATAAATTTGATGATATTTTTTCATATTCATAAATATTTTCAAATAACAAATTTGATGATATTTTTTAAAAAATTATTACTTTTTTTATAAAAAAATATTACTGTTATGATTTAAACAAGTTTGAACATATTTAAACACAAATAAGTGTCAAACAGCATTTTTTTAAAGCAAAAAAAATTTCGGGGAGGCTGGGAATCGAACCCAAGACCTCCTGGTGGGTGTGCAAAGTGCTGACCAGTCAGGCTAGTGTGGGGGTTCTGTTAGGTAGTGGGTTAGGTGAAAGATATAGCTTTCTGTCGGGCTGGTGAGTAGAACACAATACTAATGGCGCACCTGGGT
Source organism: Secale cereale (assembly GCA_902687465.1). NCBI lineage: Eukaryota > Viridiplantae > Streptophyta > Magnoliopsida > Poales > Poaceae > Secale > Secale cereale. The sequence continues at coordinate 304,455,369 of LR738712.1, read as the reverse complement.
GCGGTGCGCCATTAGAGTCTACATACTTATGGCGCACATAGCAGCAGTGCGCCATTAGTAATCCCCCATACTTGGGGCCGGCCGCACCCTCCACTCTCTCCCTCTCGCCAGATCTCTCCCCCTCTCCCCGACGCCTCTCTCTCCCTCACCGCCGACGCCCTCGCCCCCCTCTCCCCGACGCCTCTCTCTCCCTCACCGCCGACGCCTTCGCCCCCGACGCCCCGGCCTCGACGCCCGGAGCTACGCCGCCGCCGCCCGCGCCCCCGAAGCCCCGGCCTCAACGGGCCCCTCACCGTCGCCAACACCAGGCCAAGCTATCCTCCTCCTACCCATGGCATCCTCTGCTTAGGTTTTTAGCTCTTTTATGTCTGAATCCCCTCGGGTTTGTCTAGATTTAGGGTTTCTGTTTGGTTTTGTTCTGGATGGAGTATGATTGTGCTATTATGTAATCTCCTATGTTCTAGCCCTGCAACTGCCCCCAATGTTTTCAGTCTTAGATCCCTCCAGTTTAGAGTGTAAGGTTAGGTTCATGTGTTCTTAGTGTAGGACATGGAGTAGTTTCAGTAGTTAGACTAGTTAGAATAGTTACACTTGAAGGCAAATGACAGCAATTGCATCAAATCAAAATAGCAAGGAATCACTCTAGTGCCCATTTTCAGTTTTTTCAGCAACTTGTACTCTGAAAAACACATGAATCTCAAATCTGAAGCAACTTGTACTCTGAAAAACACATGAATCTCAACTCTGAAACTGTTACTTCAAGCCATACTTTGATGAATGGCTTGAAACTTGTTGCTGTTAATTTTTCTGCTAAGCCATAGTTTAAATTTTTCTACTAGGCAAACTGTTGTTGCTTGGAGTAATTGACATGATGAACTTGCTGTTAATAAAAAAGCACTGTTGTGATATTTTATTTAAAAAAACACTATTGTGATAGTAAAACTCTAGTATGAAAAGCAACCAAGAACAAATGCAGGTCCAGGCCACCAAGCTCTGAGGTTTGTATGGTGCCTCCAGTAAAAAAAAATATGAGGAAAATTGGCTCCAGTAATAAAAGAATATGAGGTTTGTATGGTGGCTCTAGTAATAAAACTGTAGATATCTAGTGACGATGGTATCTAGCAGAACTAGTGCAAAAGTGTTGACAATGTTAGTCCTACTAGCATTGTCAAGATTCACTAATGTAAAATTCAGTTAAAACTACTGATGCAGTGTAAAATTCAGTTAAACTAGTCTAACTAGAGTAAAATTCAGTTAAACTAGTCTAACTAGAGAAAATGGCTTGTGGTTAGACCATGGCCTAATGAGCCTAGGATGGTGCCACAGCTAGCTTGTCTAGGTTAAGTTAAATATAAGTGCTAAAGAGATGGGTTTGATGTTCCCTTTTTTTTGACTGAAATAACATAGGGGGAAGCCCCCCACTGTGTGATTTTTTATAGATAAAAAATGTTTACATGATTTACATGGCCTCAGGTGAAAAAATAAATAATATAAGGGGGATTTTAAACAAGGGGGTTCAAACAAAAGGATGAAGCAGCCAGTCTAACATGGGTTGAACAAGAGAAGGCTTCACTCTGAAACTTCTGTAGCTCATATGTGTTTTAAGTTTGCCAACTCTGGCTTACAACATTTGTTGTATTTGTGTGGCCACACTTTTGTTTCTCTTTCGAGGGAGCTTTTGTGCATATGTGGAATTTGTATTTGTAGAATATAACCCTCGTATAAGTGAGGTATTTTTTTTCTGGTTTAGGTTAATACCATGATAAGGACATTCAGGCCATTGCCTTGTTGGCTGACCTTTTGACAGTTAGCATGCCATGAGGGTTCTTGACACATATACCTCCAGTTGTAGCAATGGATTAAATATCAGTCCTAAAAATATGGGTCTGGCACTACTACCATAGTTCCTTCTTTTTTACTGAAGGAAGCGTCTACAGTTTTTTTAATAGATAAAAAGGTGTACATGATTTACATGCCCTCAGGTGAAAAAGAAAAAGAAAAGAAAAGGGGGATTTTAGACAATATGAAGTTGCTCTAATTATATGTTTTTAGGCTAGTACAGGGTGTTGCTTTATTCTGTCATCATTTGTAATTATGTCACAAATAAATTGTTCCTTCTTCTGTATTTGACAAGTAATGACTGTTGATAAGCTGAGGCATGTGGATTAAGCAGTTTCTTTGCTGTAACATATTGTATATCACTCCACAATGAAATACAATACATATTGATGTGCTTGGTAAAACATGTTCATGTACTGAACTACTAATGCCTTGTGATGCTCTGAATTACTTGTGATGCCTCTGAATTACTTGTGATCACATTGAGAAAGACTTGTAAAGATGATGATCACATTGAGAAAGTCTTGTGATCACATTTTGATAGTTTTGCAGGTACCCCGAGAGGCCCTTGAGTTTGCTGGAATGTCGATTAACTTCCGTTCCGGCAAATTCGGGTACTCCATATGTCCTATTTTCAGCAAAGGTCATGCTGAAATTTTTCATGAATTTTAGCATGACTTTGCTAAAAAATAGGACATATGGGGTACTTGTGACTAATGCATGGGCCGGGGTATCTTAGTAGTTAATTAAGTAGGATCAAGTGCCCCTTTATTCTAGCTGCATTAAACCATAGGCGGCAATAGAGCCAAGTGATTAGGCCCAACTTAGAATTCTTCTTTCTAGCTTAGCTTTTAGGATGCCTCGGTGTCGACAAACCATAAATTATGAAACCTTGGCCTTTAGGGTGCCTCGGTGTCGATAAAAACCGAAATGATGAAAGCTTAGGCTTTTAGGGTGCCTCGGCGTCGAAAAACCCTCAATTATAAAAGCTTAGCTTTTAGGATGCCTCGGTGTCGACAAACCCTAAATGATGAGACCATGATCTTGTTCCATGACAATAACCAACTTTTTGACCAAACTTTGTTCCTATTTAGAGAGAAACATGGCCAACAACGATGTGGCCGGCGGTTCGGGCGGGAAGGCATTCTAGGAGCTGTCCCAGGAGATGGAGGAACAACCTCACTTGTATGAGGACGCCGCCTTCCCCACCAATCCTTACACCACTGATGGTACCGCCGAGGATGACCCCACTGATGCCACCACTGATGGTGCCGCCGAGAATGCCACCACTGATGATGGCGGCGCACGCACAGATGTCAGCCAACCGAAGAGGCAACGGAAGGACCGGCGCCCGACCGTGCTCCGCACCCTCAAGGAGGAAGTTACTGAAGTGGACTCCGACGGGAATCCAACGGCGCCCGAACGAATAGTCAAGGGGTGCTCGCTTTAGCTCGGGTGCATTCTCCGGAGCACCGTCTCGATCAACACCGAGAACCTGAGGCATCCTGACCACGGGAATTTGCGCAACCTCCTCTTCACGAAGCTGCACGAACGATACAAGTTCCCTGCTCAATTTGATAACACAAGCCTCAAAGGGAATAAAGTGAACAGTGCTGCCCTCACGAAGATGAGCAAGGCCCTGTCTACATGGAAAACCAATGTGAAGAGAATGATCGAGAAAGGTGAGAGTTATGAGAAGATCAAGGAGAAACATCCTTCGATCACCGAAGATGACTACAACGACTTCAAGATCAATTGCTCGAGCACAGCACACTCCAAATCAAGTCAGTGGGGGAAAGAAATGCGGGAGCTCAACTTAGGGGAACACACACTCGGTCCCGGCGGTTACAGAGTGGCGGAGCCTATATGGGACAAGGAGGAGGCGGACCGTGCCGAGCAAGGCCTACCGCCCCTCTTCGATAAATACGGTGACAAGCAAACTAGGAACTTTGTCAGGTCCCGGTACAAGAAGGACCCGAAAACAAAGGAGCTTACCACGGATCCGAAGACCAGGGCGCTTGAGGCTGTTCTGGTAAGGAATACACCCCCACGTAATTAGCTCCATATGGTTGCATTCTAATTAATGAAGCCCAATTTCTAAATGATTCACATTCCTTCCGCAGGCGACTGAAAGCAGTAGCGCGGGGTCGACTAAGAGCAGCCCCTGGGACACGACTCTAAATAGGGCGTTGAATGTAATGAAGAACAAGGATAAGCTCGAGAAGCCGACGTCAGCTGGTCGTGTGGCCGGCAAAGGCTTGTCGACAAAATGGTCGTCATACTATAACGCTGGTGGGCGAAAGGAGAAAAAGACCAGCTCGGAAAGCCAGGCGCGCAGGGCGCCGCCGACGTTCCGTGCACTCTCCTGCACTTCGTGAACAACGAGTTTGTCGATGTTGCCAAGGGCAAAATCGTTCAACCGGGCAACCCTTTGTTCCACTGGACCCAGATGCCACCCAACTTGTTTAGGGTTCAACTGGTTCGGGTGCTGCCAGGCTGCGATGAGGTGTTACCTCCGATTCGACCCGTCGGGGCCGACGATGATGACATCATGACCCTCAGCGCCTGCCTGAGCTGGCCCCTGCTTTGGCCGAAGAGCCAGATTCGTTTGGGGGCGGGGGAAACCACCCCAAAGACAACACCGCCAGTCGTGTTGGCGCCAAGTCGTCCCCATGGCAAGTCCGCCACAACGGTGCCGGACATCCCTATGCCACTGGATCCAAACATGCATATGGCACAGGATCAGAACGACGACGACGATGACGATACATTTGCCAACGTCGATCAGTACTTTGCCGATCATGGGTACGGTGGCGACTTCATGGGGCCTCCTTCTCAAGAACCCAACCCAACAAAAGACGTGCGCGATCAAGCCGGTACCGCGGAGAAGCCAAGTTGCAACAGGCGTCGTCTGCCGTTCAGCTCTCAGGAGACGCCTCCAGCTGCCGACTTCACCAAGCCTCAGATAGGTGTGGTGCGAAATATTATCAGCCCCAACACACTAAAGAAGGCGGTCTCTGAGCAGAACTCGGTCCCAATTCAGGAGAAGAAGAAGGCACGCAAAAGAAAAACTAACAAGGGTGCGAGCCAGCCGGCACCGAGTACGATCTGTGCTCAGGACGGGCCACCTTCACCTGAGGATGTAATGAGGAAGGTGCATGTGGCAGGTAGGCCGATGCTACCGAGAAATATGCTCGATGCTGTAACAGGTGCTATGCAGAGTCTGCATGACAGTATTCTTTCTTTGGAGAAGTGGCGTCTCAGAGAGAAGGATGTGGCATACTCGGTTTTCGCGGCCAAGGTGCCAGAGGGCAAGGGCTTTGTGGATAACTCCATCGGGGGTACGATCGTCCTGCGGTTTGATGACATCCACGCTATGTTGAACCTTCTTCCGCTGCACTACACCTTCGTTCGGCTATTTTCGCTGAGTATGGAGATGCGGATCATTCACGACAAGACCCCGGACATCGTGATAGTCGACCCCTTCTACATGCGTGCCAAGATCTTGGGCAGCGCTGGGGACCGGCATGTCGCGAGTTCTTACCTCGAAGGCGTCATTCTGGCAAACCGAGATAAGGATAACTTCCTCGTGTCTTACTTTCGCGAGTAAGTCCTCCGCCTCAACCGCCCCGTAACAAATGAATTCTTAGATTTTGATCGTTCTTCTTTTAACATTCCGTGTTTTCTGCAGTGACACACAGTGCACGCTCATCCTACTAAGCCCCAAATATTCCATGGCCACGTATTTCGACCCGGACCGTCAGTCCAACAGAGACTACACAAATGTCAAGAAGGTTCTTGATGATGTTCTCCCTGGCTACACCAAATCTGGAGGCACCTTCACCAGGCCTATTCGTAAGTACGGCAAGCACGTGTTCTCCCACAATACGACGTTCTGCTGCGTCAAGCAGCCACCTGGCGGTCAGAAGGGTGCCTACTACGCCATCCATCACATGCGGGCGATCGTACGGGACCATCATCAACTTCTGCTACCGAGTAAACTCAAAGATTGGGCCGCGAGCGTGTCGGCAATCCAGGACGCGGACATCAGACACGAATTCTTTCGTATCCAGTCGGAGTTTGCGGAAATCATCCATCAAGATGTCCTTCGTACCTCGGGGCAGTTCTACCTCAGAAATCAACCGTCGAACAGTGACATCGACACAATGCTACAAATGCAGGGTGACAACACTCGTGATTTCATGACTCCCATGATAGATGGCGGCTTCATCCACGCTCCGGTGCATTGAGTCGAGTCGAAAGCAGTGATGCTGTGTCTAGTTTTGAAACATCGATTGGCTCATGTTGTAATTAAACTTTAATGAACTTGTAGTATGTCTCTTTGGTTTCGAGAGTCGTTCAACTTAGATGTAATCGATGCTATTAATGTCTTGCTTTTCTCTTTCGATCATTCTGTTGCATACTTATATATTGCTTATGTATTGTCTGTGAATTGGTACTAACGTTTCGTTGGCTAGTGCATAGCGATGTCGTCGTACGTTGTGTACAAGGGTAAGGTTCCCGGAGTCTACGACGACTGGGAGGAGTGTCGGAGACAGGTTCACTGATTCAGCGGTAACAGTTACAAAGGGTACACCACTAGGGCCGAGGCCGAATCTAGATACGCCCGCTATCTAGCGGGAGAGGGGAGGGATCGTTGGAGGAACCGGATGAAGACGAGTTTCATCGTGATGATGCTCATCGTGATGACCGCAGCTCTCTTCTATGTGATGGTAGTTTAGATGATCGATATCGACTTGTAATGTGAAGACAAACTCGCTACTCGCGGTCTCGAGACTTGTAATATATTGTTCTATCTTTGTTCGGTCTTTTCAATTCGGATACTAATATGATGAATTGTATTCGGAGACTAATATGATGAATTGTATTCAGAGACTAATCTTCTATTGTATTCGATGAATTTATTGTGTGTGCTGTCTATATTCTGTGCAATTATACATTTTGTAATCTGTGCAAAAAAACAGAAAAATAATATTAAAAAAAAACTAATATTCATACTAATGGCGCATCACAGCAGAGTGTGCCATTAGTATGGCAAAGGATACTAATGGCGCATTACCAGCCAGTGCGCCATTACTATGCGGACATTACTAATGGCGCATCCTGCTGGAGTGCGCCATTAGTATGCCAAAGCACCTCGGTACACATGGCCCCTGGGAGGCATACTAATGGCGCACTACTGCGCATACTAATGGCGCATCTGCGGTGCGCCATTAGTATACCAGATACTAATGGCGCACCAGAGGTGCGCCATTAGTAAAATATACTAATGGCGTGCTAGTAATGGCGCACCACTAATGCGCCATTAATGGCCAAATTTGGTGCGCCATTAGTAGGCCTTTTCCTAGTAGTGTGAGAGCATCCCTCCCACTTGGGGGCTTAGCCTCGAGCCCGTTCTCTACTAAATACAAAAACTACTCCGAGTGAGAGCATCCCTCCCAGTCGGAGCCTTAGCCACGAGTCCGTTCTCTCCAAAGTAGAAAAACTACTCCGAGTGAGAGCATCCCTCCCGCTTGGAGGCTTCGCCGCTAGCCCGTTCTCGCCAAAGCTAAAAAACTACTCTGACTGAGAGTATCCCTCCCAGTCGGAGGCTTAGCCGCGAGCCCGTTCTTGCCTAAGTTAAAACACTACTCAGAGTGAGAGCATCCCTCCCACTTGGGGGCTTAGCCGCGAATCTGTTCTCTACTAAGTTCAAAAACTACTCCGAGTGAGAGCATCCCTCCCACTCGGAGGCTTATCCACGAGCCTGTTCTCGCCAAAGTTAGAAAAGTACTCCTAGTGAGAGCATCCCTACCACTCGGAGGCTTAGCCATGAGCCCGTTCTCGCCAAAGGTAAAAAATTACTCCGACTGAGAGCATCCCTCCCACTTGGGGGCTTAGCCGCGAGCCTGTTCTCTACTAAGTTCAAAAACTACTCCGAGTGAGAGCATCCCTCCCACTCAGAGGCTTAGCCACGAGCCTGTTCTCGCCAAAGTTAAAAAAGTACTCTGAGTCAGAGCATCCCAACCACCCGGGGGCTTAGCCACAAGACCCTTCTCGCCAAAGTTAAAACCTACTCCAAGTGAGAGCATCCCTCCCACTCGGACGCTGAGCCGCGAGCCCGTTCTTGCCTAAGTAAAAAACTACTCCATAGGAGAGCATCCATCCCACTCGGGGGATTAGCCGCGATACTGTTCTCGCCTAAGTTAACAAACTACTCCGGGTGAGAGCATCCCCCCCCACTCGGGGGCTTAGTCGCGAGCCCGTTTTCGCCTAAGTTAAAAAAATACTCCGAGTGAGAGCATCCCTCCCACTAGGAGGCATAGCCGCGAGCCCGTTCTCGCCTAAGTTAAAAAACTACTCCGAGTGGGAGCATCCCTCCCACTTGGGGGCTTAGCCATGAGCCCGTTCTCTCCAAAGTTGAAAAACTACTCCGAGTGAGATAATCCCTACCACTTGGAGGCTTCGCCACAAGCCAGTTCTCGCCAAAGCAAAAAAAACTACTCCGAGTGAGAGTATCCCTCCCACTCGGAGGCTTAGCCGCGAGCCCGTTCTCGCCTAAGTTAAAAAACTACTCAGAGTGAGAGCATCCCTCCCACTCGGGGGCTTTGCCGTGAGCCTGTTCCCTACTATGTTCAAAAATTACTCCGAGTGAGAGCATCCCTCCCACTCGGAGGCTTAGCCATGAGCCCGTTCTTGCCAAAGTTAAAAAAAATACTCCGAGTGGGAGCATCCCTCCCACTCGGAAGCTTAGCCACGAGCCCGTTCTCGCCCAAGTTAAAAAACTACACCGATTGAGAGCATTTCTCCCACTCGGATGCTTAGCCACGAGCCCGTTCTCCCCGAAGTTAAAAAAGTACTCTGAGTGGGAGCATCCCTCCCACTTGGAGGCTTTGCCATGATCCCGTTCTGGCCAAAGTTAAAAAACTACTCCGACCGAGAGCATCCCTCCCACTTAGAGGCTTCGTTGCGAGCACGTTCTTGCCTAAGTTAAAAAACTACTAGGAGTGAGAGCGTCCTTCCCACTCGGAGGCTTAGTCGCGATCCTGTTCTCACCTAAGTGAAAAAAGTACTACAAGTGAGAGCATCCCTCCCACTCGGGGGCTTAGCCGTGAGCCTGTTCTCGCCTAAGTTAAAAAACAACTCCGAGTGAGAGCATCCTGACTCGCCGGAGGAGGAGGAGGAGGAGGAGGCGGAGGCGTCCAGTTGAGAATGTTGATGAGGTCCTTCCGCCATAGGCATGGAGTCTTCAGTGAAGAACCCAGCCGAGTCTCCCCTTCACCGGTAGGGTGGTCAAGCTGGAGCTCCTCAAATCCCTCCGTAATTTCATCCACCATCACCCTAGCATATCCTTCTGGAATCGGCCGGTAGTGAAAAGTGTCGCTGGGTCCAGTAGGATAAACAGAGCCAGCAGCCGCCTTGACCTTCAGATTCATCCACTGCGCCATAAGGTGGCAATTTTGTGCCTCCGTGATAGCATCCACGGGATACCTGGCAGTAGCCGTCAAGACAGGCTCCGGCTGAAGCAGCTCGGTGGAAGCCACGCTGCTTCTCCGCTGAGATGGCGGGGTAGCTTCGGGGGAAGCTTCGGCAATTCTTTTGTCCCGATTTGCTTCCCGTTCCTCTATCGCTTGTATTCTGGCCTGCGGCGCCTGTAGTTCGGTCTGCTCCATTTTCTTCCTCCTCTCGTGGATTTTGTAGCCGCCTGCGTCCGGAAACCCAGCACGCCACGGAAGGGAGCCTGGCGTGCCTCGTGTCCGTCCAGGGTGCTCAGGATTCCCGAGGGCCATTGTCAGCTCGTCGTTCTCTTTGTCAGGGAAGAACGTCCCTTCATGTGCTGCTTTGATATAATGCCGCATCTTCCTGAGTGGTGTTTCCAATTGCTTGTCCGTCCAAATGCACCTCCCTGATACAGGGTCCAAGGTTCCGTCAGCCCCGAAGAACCAAGTCCGGCAACGGTCTGGCCATTGTATTGTCTCTGGTTCGATCCCTTTCTCAAGCAGATCATTCTCAGCCTTGACCCACTTAGGCCGGGCTCTGAGGTAGCCACCTGACCCCGTGCGATGGTGATGCTTCTTCTTCGCAGCATTTATCCGGTTTGTCTCCGCCATCTTCTGACTCTTTTCCGATGTCTTATAGGCCACAAATGCGGGCCAGTCATCTTTGATCTTCTCATATATGCCCACGAATTCTGGAGTCTTTTTATCTTTGACAAACTTATTCAGTTTTTTCTTCCATGACCTGAATTGGTCTGCCATCTTCGAAAGAGCAGCAGACTTGATTAAGTCCTCTTTAACTGGATTCGCCGGATCATCCTCTGCCGGTAGGATGAAATTTGACTTCAGCTCAGTCCAAAGATCTTCTTTCTGCATATGAGTGACATAAGACACCTGAGCGTCATTTGCAGCCGACTTTAACCATTGATGGATGCTAATCGGGATCTTGTCCCTAACTAGAACCCTGCACTAATTAACAAATGCGTTCTTTGTCCGGATGGGTTCAATCGGCTCGCCGGAGCGCGAGATTTCTGAGATCTCAAACTTTTCATCCGGCCTCACCTTTTTCTTCGCGCCTCGTCTCTTTACCGAAGATTTGCTCGATCCGGAGGGCTAGAAAAAGGAACAAAGACGAGAGTTAATGAATGCATCAATTAACTAGTCAGCACAGGCTTAACTAACATATATACCTCCTGGCCGGACTCGGTTCGGTCATCGGAGCCAGCATCACGGTCTCCTTCTTGCACCGGCATTGGGTCACCGGAGCCGTCCTCACGGTCTACTTCTTCCATGTGCATTGGGTCACCGGAACCATCAATATCATAGCCTAGATCTTCCAGCTCCAGCTCTCTTTCCACCTGCTCATCGGTGTCGTTGAGAAACGACAAGACGGCATTTTGTCCGTCTGCGATTATGTCCATCAACATCGCTTCTTTTGCTAGGTCTCGGGTGTTGTCGTCCATAGTTTATACAAATATTTACAACATGCCAATTATTATTCAAACATGACAGATGGATATATTAATGGCAAACGTAGAACTAGCTTCGACCCTCGACACCTGGACGACCCTAGACTGCTCGGCGATCCACAACCCTAGACCCCCTCATGTCACATTTTGTCTAGTGTCAAAGGATTCAATAAAACCAATACTTCATCAATGGCGAAAGTAACAGTCGCATGATGGTACGAAGCTCTCGAAAGTGGTTTTGGAACGGAGTCCCAGAAAGGATAATTCGTAACAAAAGACGGATTATCCTATCAGGAACTCCGTTCCAAAACAACTTTGCATAACTTCGTACCAAGATGCCCCGGTTACTTCTGGCAAATGATGAAGTCATGGATTTCTTCAATACTTTGACACTAGCTAGGCAACCTCTCGACCCCTCGACCCCCGACTGCTCGGCAATCCACAACCCTAGACCCCCTCATGTCACCTTTTGTCTAGTGTCAAAGGATTCAACTAAACCAATACTTCATCATTAGGCGAAAGTAACAGTCGCATGATGGTACGAAGCTCTCCAAAGTTATTTTGGAACGGAGTCTCAGATAGGATAATTCGTAACAAAAGACGGATTATCCTATCAGGAACTCCGTTCCAAAATAACTTTGCATAACTTCGTACCAACAT
>LR738712.1:304183925-304199666 GCA_902687465.1 Secale cereale | reverse complement strand
CCCATTCTCGCCAAATTTAAAAACAACTCCAATTGAGAGCATCCCTCCCAATCAGAGGCTGAGCCGCGAGCCTGTTCTTGCCTAAGTCAAAAAAACTACTCCAAGTGAGAGCATCCCTCCCACTCGAAGGCTTAGCCGCGAGCCCGTTCTCGCTTAAGTCAAAAAACTACTCCGAGTGAGAGCATCCCTCCCACTAGGGGGCTTAGCCACGAGCCCGTTCTCGCCTAAGTTGAAAAATTACTCCAAGTGAGAGCATCCCTCCCACTCGAAGGCTTAGCCGCGAGCCCCTTCTCAACAAAGTTAAAAAACTACTCTGAGTGAGAGCATCTGTCACATCCCTAGTTAGCATTTGCATTAGGACCTAGCTAGAGTGTGCATCATGTTTACTTTTCAAAGAAACTGGAAATGGGATTAACAGAAACCCCAGCACCCCTCTCCTAACAACTAGGGTTTGATAAAATATTTTCCAATGTACCCAAAATGCCCTTCAAAAATGTTCATCATTTCTGCCTTGGTCTTAAACCTCTGCCAAAAATGGTGCACAATTTTCTAGGACACTCTAGGGCTTTGGATTAGATCATATGGTATTTGAAATTGGGCATTTAAATGCTATAAAATATTTTAAATGCTCAAATAATCATAAACTATAATGTTTCCTACTGTTCTTAATATATACAGTAGGTATGACAAGTGTTATGAGTTACAAAAATGCTCTGGCATTTTATTTAAATGAACAAAGCTGCAAAAGAAATGAAACAGAAAAGAAAATAGAAAAAAAGGGAGAGAGAAAAGCTTACCTGGCGCCCCACCCGGCCCACCTGCCGGCCCAGCCCAGCTGCCGCTCCAGCGAGCTGCTTGGCTCGGCCAGGCAGGCAGGCAGGTGCTTGACGGCGACCACGCCGCGCCCCACGCAGCTGCCCGCCGCCCTACTTCATCCTCTCACCGTCCTGGAGGGATGGTTCGATCGTCCACGTCCTCCCCGACCTCGCAGACACCTCGTCCTCCCCCCAGTTCCTCTCCCTCGCTCTCCCCGCGCCATGGCCGACGCCGCCGTGTTCGCACCGTCGTAGAAGCCGCGTCCACCGTCGTCCCTCAGCCCCGCCTTGGTGTCCATCGTCTCCGCCGTCCTCGACTGCTTCGAACAGGCCGAGCCCCGAGCGCTCGCCCGCCCTGGAGACGCCCCCGACCTCTTCTTCCCCAACTCCGGCCGCGGAGATCCCTCTCGCCGTTCCGCTCAGCTCCGACCACCTCCGAGCTCGCTCCGGCGCTTGCTGCAACCCCTGTGAGCCTAGCTTCATCCTCCCCCTCTCCGTTGGCCCTCTTTTGCCCTGGAACGTATTGCACAAAGCTCACCCGCACACACCGCCGCCGTGCTCGCCGCCGGTGATGCTCCGGTGACCATTTGGTCACTGGCACCCGTCCATCACACTCACCGCAGCACGTAGATGCGAAAGGTGCTACGCACGCATCGCCTAGGCCCCTGCAGCCGCATCTCCACACACGCCCGACGCCGGTCGCCGCTGTCGAGCTCGTTGCCGTCGTCTCCGGCCACCCCAGGTCCGGCGACCACCACCATCCGACGCGCAACAGCAAGGACTTTCCAACGCACCTAACCACAGCTCGAGCCGTGCACCGTAGGCGATTTCCGAAGCACGCCGCCGTGTTTGGCCTCGCCGGCGGCTAAACACCGGCGAGTTGGACCTGTTTTGACCATGGGTTTGACCCCCTGGGTCACTGACATGTGGGCCCTGCCCGCAAGTCAAACCTGGTTTAGGTGTTAATTTAATTCTAATTAGTTAATTAGTTAACTGTGACACTGACCAGTGGGTCCCACTGGTCAGGTTTGACTTGGACTGGCCCTGTTGACTGCCTGACGTCAGCATGATGTCATGCTGACGCAGTAAAGGTTTTTCTGGGAATTTTAGATTTAAAATAATTTAGGAAATTCCAGAAAATACCCAAAACTTCTAAAAATCATATAAAATCAACCATAGCTCAGATGGAAAAGATTTATATATGAAAAATGATCAAAAAAAATCCAATCTTTCCAATGGCACTGGTTTCATGCATGTTTGAACAAGTTAACTTGATGTATGCATCAAAAACATGATAATGCACTTATTTAAATAATAGTTTGAACTTCAATTTGAATCTTTGATTCAAATAGGTTCAAACCCTTCTGGTTTTAGTTGCATTAGCCAACACACATGCATCTTGCCATGTCATAAACATGCATCATATTGTTGCATTTGTTTGTTAATGATTGTATCGTCGGTATTCCCTGTGTTAGGTCCTGCTCCCGAGGATACTGCTGCTTACCCAGCTCAAGAGCAGTACCCGACAACTACCTTGTCAGGCAAGCAATCATTGATCATTCCGATACAAACCCAATCTTCTCGCTCCTGCTCTCTTTTACTGCATTAAGGCAACAGCGTGTGAACTGCTACTTGCTGCGGTTGTTGAACCCTATTCCCTTGCATGACCTGTCATTGCCACAGTAAATAGTTGAAACCCACTAGCATGTGTAGGAGTTGATTGAGCCATGTGATGTGTGATCCACCATGCTATTTGTTTATGTTGCCTGCTATGCTTAGAGTTGTGTCTGGTCTGGTTCATCTGGGTGATGGATCAGAGTGAAATAATCTTACCGATAAAGAGAAGGAGGTGTGGAATACGCTTGGTAAAGGTATCGATGAAAGGCCATGTAGGAGTACATGGTGGGTTGTTTCATTGGAATCGTCCATAGGACCTGAGATCTGTATGTGTGGTTCAAGTTGCAGTTACTACCATGCATTGGGCCCGAAACCAATGGACCCTCTCGGCTTATTAATTACCCTCGACCTCTGTCCAGGAGTTGCAACTAGTTTCTGGTGTTTATAGCTTACTGGAGGTCGTGCACAACGCTGACCCTCAGGGTGGGTTGTGATGCGACAGGTACGTGGCACGGTGTACCGGTTGCCCGTTTGGTGACTCGGGAACCCTGTACACATCGTTTGGGGCCGTGAGCGACACCCCGGCCGGATCTCCCCACGGATGGAACCCAAATAGGCGATAAACCTGGACGAGAGACTTGAGTAGTTAGTCAGGTCGTGGCCGACACCCTCGCTGGGCTTTCGCTTGAAGGTTGCCGAGTACACGCCGAGTAAACGGCGATAAGTGGTGAAAGCGTGTGTGAAGAAGTACACCCCTGCAGGGTTATCAAACTATTCGAATAGCCATTGTTCGCGGTACGAACTACTTGGTTACTCTTACAGTTCATAGACAAGTTGATGGATACTACTAAAAGCCTCAAGATAAGTGTGAGTGCCGTGGATGGCCCTTCCGTAGGATGACAGAAGAGGATCCTCGGTAGTGTATTGATGTGGTGAGTAGAGGACTCGTGTTCGTAATAACATCTTGCAATCTGTTGAGAGTTGTAGTATACGTTAGCCAAGGTCAAAGCTGGCATTCTGCTATAAACTCCACTACCCCCCTTGATAATGTTGCATGTATGATAGGTTATGTGGTAAGACTTGCTGAGTACCTTTGTACTCATGTTTGCTTAATAACTGTTGTAGAGGAGAACCTTGCCCCTGCTGATGGGTTCTACATAGACGTTGACGTCGACGAGTAGCTTGACACCCAGACGGAGATCTGGAGCTTGTGAAGGGCCTTGTAGATAGTCAGGCTACACCAAGCCTGTTTTATTTTCTAAGTTGTCTGTACTCAGACATGTAGCTTCCGCTTGTGCTTGTATGATTGTATGACTTGAGTGTTGGGTCATGTGACCCTTACCTGTATGGATATGTTATGTATGGCTCTTGGAGCCTTTTAAATAAAGTACTTTGAGTCATAGAGTTCTGTTGTGATGCAATGTTGTATTTGCACATATTGAGCATATTGCGTGTATGATTGAAATGCTTGGTATGTGTGGGATCCGACACCTAGTTGTTTTCCTTTGGTAGCCTATCTTACAGGGAAATGCCTCCTAGTGATTCCAATGAGCCTTGGTAGCTTGCTACTGCTCGGAACACGTAGGCTGGCCGGCATGTGTCCTTCTTCGTTCCTGTGTCTGTCCCTTAGGGGAAATGTCACGCGTTGTTCCTTTAAGTCCATGTAGCTTGCTACGACTTGGGTTCATACGTTGATGACCGACACGTTCGTTGCTGGGTCATGGATGCCTGTCTCTGTAATTTAGTGCCACTTTTGGTTTATAACTAGCCATGTCGGCCCGGGTTCTCTGTCATATGGATGGTAGCGACACTGTCATATACGTGTGCCAAAATGCGCAAACGGTCCCGGGCCAGGTAAGGTGGCACCCGTGGGGTTACCGTGCGTGAGGCCGCAAAGTGATATGACGTGTTACAGCTAGATCGGTGTGACTTAGGATCAGGGTCCTGACAGCGTTGGCATCAGAGCTGGACTGCCTGTAGGTTTCTCAAGCCAAACTGGTCGATGTTGAGTCTAGAAAAAATTTTAGTTATATGAAGGGGAATTGATTGTGGAAGGGAACGTAAGGCTCTTTTTACTCCTTTACCTTATGCCCTTCTGATCTGAGTCTGTCTATTCTTTCTACGGGGATTTAGGATTAGGCCTCTTATCCTTACTAGGTTCACGTGTTACTAATCCGTAGACTCTTAGGATTGTTGGTTTCAACCCTCAGTTCAATTTCTATCCTTTTGAGTATGATGATTGTTGAACCGGAACCTTGATATGGAATTGTTGAGTGGCTATGCTATCATTTGTATGATGTCTCAAATCTTTGTTTGAGCATTTACAGTTGTTATGCTGCCCGATTTCTCCCAGAAACACTAATGCCTTTGCATTATTTCGTGTTTTAGATGTCTGGCCGCATCCCTCACCAAGTGGTTCGTTTGACTCGGTGCATTAATTTGCCCGGTCACATGGCCATGCTAGTCCGTGTGATGACTGAGACCGGTTATCGCTGGTATCCTGAGTACACCGTAGAGGAACAGTACCGGGATTTCAATCAAAGTTAGTATTTCTGCACAGTCCGGATATACCCCTCATATCCCGGAGCTAATGATCCCATCCATTGGTCTTATGGACTCGGGATTACCATCGAGATGGCAGTACAGGATGCCGCTTATTCGATGATGACCGTTCTCCATGCTAGGCATGCCCTGTTGCTGAACACTGAGTTCTGTTACATGCCAGCCTCACTTTTCGGAGAGGAAGGCTACTACACTGGTCTGTATACTGATGCTGCTCATGAAGAGCCACTGCTTCAGACTACTGTTCAGATGTTGGAGGATAGGGGCCGTGAGGTCCGTGCCCTCCGAATGGAGCTGTATAACAACCGAGCCGCTCACTGGACTACTTTGACACGGCTTGCACCTGCTGTGCACGCCGGATATCTGGACATGTGGGATTTGTACCCCGTGCGGACTCGTCTGCCTGATCGCATGGATTGGCGTGACGTTGGGGGTATTACGCCTCCACGTGGGCGTCGGTTACCACCAGCATCGGGACCGAGACCACACCCATGCCCCTATGGTCCACAGCCTTCGAGTGCTCGCGAGTTCCAAGATCCGTCTGTACCACTTCCAGGCTACGGTGGTAATCTCTACGAGGATTACTACGCGAATGTCTGAGCTAGTCCGTGGTAGTAGTAGTATTGTAGTAGTTGTATTTCCACAGTCCTGCGTGTCTTGTGGAATATGGCTTAGTGTGTACTGAGTTCCGGAGGTGTAGTTAAATAATGTATAGGATCTTGGAATGCCTCTGATGGGATGTATCGTCTTTCACCGCAGTTGTACTTTAGCCTTGGCTTGTACTAAACTTTGTATGGTGTGTATGACCACTGGTGTATATATAGAAGTTCCTATATTACCATGTCGTACGGATGAACATCTCTGCATTCTGTGTCATCCATTACATTCTGCACTTCTATGTCAAATTTTTGCCATCCTTGTCTAAACCGTTGATTTGTTTCCCTAGGATGGTCAACACTCGCAACACTCCTGCTGCTCAGGAGCAGGGTGAGGCTAGTGGGGCTAGAGATGGAAATCTGCCCCAGCCACCCTCCTTGGCGGAAGTTATGCTTGAAGCAGAACGGAACAAGAGAGAGACCAACCGTCTGCTGGAACGCATAGAGCAGAACACTGGGTTCCGTCAGAGGAATGACGTGGTGTCAATCCACGATTTTATCAAGATGTGTCCACCAAAGTTCCATCACTCCACTGAACCTCTGGATGCTGATGACTGGCTACGTAGTATCACCCACAAGCTACACTCTGCCCGTGTGGCCGAAGCTGACAAGGTTATCTACGCCGCCTACCATCTTGAGGGCCCTGCCAGTCTTTGGTGGGAAAACTTTGAGGCTATGCGTCCTGCTGGCCAAGTCACTACCTGGGTTGAGTTCAGTGAGGCATTCCGTGAACATCACATTCCGGAAGGTCTCATGGATCGCAAGCGGGAGGAATTCTGCAATTTCACCCAGGGCCGTTTAACTGTGGATGGCTACAGTCGCGAGTTTGGTAATCTGGCGCGCTATGCACCTGAAGAAGTATCCACTGAAGCAAAGAAACAAGCGAGGTTCCGCAAGGGACTTAGCCCTGAACTCCGTCGAGATCTACGTCTGCACGAGTGCACCTCCTTCCAGAAGTTGGTTAACAAGGCTATCAGTGCTGAAACAGGCCAGACGGACTTCGAGGCCACCCGCAAGCATACTCGAGACTTTGGTTCCTCATCCGGCTCTGGCTCTCACAAGCGCCGAGTGTGGGTTCCTAACACTGCTCTGCCACCCAAGTATACACCGAGGCCATCCTATGAGGCGCCTCGCACAACTCAACAGTTTGCACCTGCTAAGACCTATGGAGGACCACCTTCCAACTTTGCTCCACGCACCAGCACTTTGACTTGTTTCAAGTGTGGAGAACCGGGACACTACATGCGTGATTGTCCCCAGAACCAGCCAGGAAAACCCGTTGGCCGTGGTAAGCCAACCGGCAAGGTGAACTATGTCAAGCCCATCCCCACTGCACGTGGTCATGTCAACTATGTTTCTGCCGAAGAAGCTTATGAGGATCCTAACGTCGTCCTTGGTACGCTTCTCGTAAACTGCCATCCGGCATCTGTTCTTTTCGATACTGGAGCATCCCATTCGTTCATATCTGAGAGCTATGCTCGATTGCACAACATGACTTTTTGTGACATGCCTACTTCCATGGTTATTCAAACTCCTGGTTCAAAGTGGCAAACCTCTAGGGTAAGCCATGGAAATGAAATTCTTGTCGATAGACTTGTTTTCCTTGTATATTTAATCGCTCTCAAGTCCTCGGACATAAACATCATCTTGGGTATGGATTGGATGACAACTCATTACGCCAAGATTGATTGCTTTACTAGGACCGTTCAACTTACACATCCATCCGGCAAGATAGTCAATGTCTTGACTCGAATGGCTGAACGTCAGCTCTATTCTCTTAATGCCAGCCCTCTACCAGAACTCGAAGATATCCCGGTAGTCCGTGACTTCCCGGATGTTTTTCCAGAAGAACTGCCAGGAGTTCCACCTGACAGAGATGTCGAGTTCGTGATAGATCTTATCCCTGGAACTGTCCCAATCTCTAGGAGACCTTATAAGATGGCACCACTAGAATTAGCTGAGCTAAAGAAACAACTCGATGAGTCCTTGCAAAAGGGTTTCATCCGTCCTAGTTCTTCCCCTTGGGCTTGCCCCGTCCTCTTCGTCAAGAAGAAGGATGGAACGGAGCGGATGGTTGTAGATTACCGACCTGTCAATCTGGTCACCATAAAGAACAAGTATCCGCTTCCCAGGATCAACGACCTGTATGACTAGCTCGCTGGATCCTCAGTCTTATCTAAGATGGATTTGAGGTTGGGCTACCATCAAATCAAAATCAAGAACGGGGACATTCCTAAAACGGCTTTCATTACTCGTTATGGCCAATATGAGTACACCGTTATGTCCTTCGGATTAACCAATGCCCCAGCTACCTTCTCTCGGTTAATGAATTCTATATTCATGGAGTATTTGGATAAATTCGTCGTGGTATACCTCGATGATATACTCATTTTCTCCAAGAACAAGGAAGATCATGCCGAGCATTTAAGGTTGGTATTGACGAAGCTTCGAGAGCACCGCCTTTATGCCAAATTCTCTAAATGTGAATTCTGGTTGCCAGAAGTAACCTATCTAGGTCATGTGATCTCTGGCAAGGGTATTGCTGTCAATCCCGAGCGAGTTCAAGCCGTACTTGATTGGACTCCCCCTGAATCGGTCAAGCAAGTTAGGAGTTTTCTTGGCTTAGCGAGCTATTGCCGACGTTTCGTCGAGAATTTCTCCAAGGTTGCTAAACCTCTAACCGAACTCCTCAAGAAAGATAAAAAGTTTGAGTGGACCCCACAGTGCGAGTCCAGTTTTCAGGAACTGAAAAGACGCCTGACATCTGCACCTGTACTGGTACCACCAGACTTTTCCAAGGATTTTATAATCTATTGCGACGCCTCGCGACAAGGACTAGGTTGCATTCTCATGCAAGATCGTCAAGTGATTGCATACGCATCCCGATAGTTGCGTCCACATGAGGATAACTATCCTACTCATGATCTAGAGCTTGCAGCTGTAGTCCATGCACTCAAAACATGGCGACATTACCTTCTTGGTAATCGCTGTGAAATCTTCACTGATCACCAAAGTTTGAAGTATATCTTCACTCAACCGGATCTAAATCTCAGGCAAAGACGTTGGGTTGAGTTGCTCACCGACTACGATTTAGGAATCACTTACACTCCTGGAAAGGCCAATGTCATGGCTGATGCACTAACTCGTAAGTCATATTGTAACAACTTAATGTTACAACAAAGTCAACCACTTCTCCACGAGGAATTTCGCAAGCTTAACCTTCACATTGTTCCTCGAGGATTCCTTTCCACCTTGGTGGCGAAACCTACCCTTATGGATCAGGTCATCAAAGCACAGAAGGTTGATCCCGGAATTTCCCGTATTAAGAGGAACATCAAGAAAGGAGTTGCAGGATGTTTCTCAATTGATGATCAAGGAGTCGTATTCTTTAGCAACCGTTTAGTGGTTCCTAAAGTGCGAAACCTAAGACGTTTGATCCTTAAGGAGGCTCATGAATCTCCTCTCACGATTCATCCCAGTAGTACCAAAATGTATCAGGACTTACGTCAGAGATTCTGGTGGACTAGGATGAAGAGAGAAATCGCTCAATTCATTGCTAACTGCGACGTTTGTCGTCGAGTCAAAGCAGAGCATCAACGGCCTGCTGGCACCCTTCAACCCTTAGCTATTCCTGAATGGAAATGGGACAAAGTCGGTATGGACTTCATTACCGGGTTTCCCAGGTCCAGGAAAGGGAATAATGCTATCTTCGTCGTTATCGACCGCCTCTCTAAAGTAGCTCATTTCCTGCCTATACGGGAGAGTATTACCGCTAGCCAGCTAGCAGACTTATATGTCTCTCGAATAGTATCACTTCATGGTGTGCCGTTGGAGATTAACTCAGACCGTGGAAGTCTTTTCACTTCCCTATTTTGGGAAAGTTTCCAGAATGCTATGGGAACTCATCTCTCTTTCAGTACTGCCTTCCATCCGCAGTCAAGTGGTCAAGTGGAACGAGTCAATCAAATTCTGGAAGACATGCTTCGAGCCTCTGTCATTTCTTTCGGTATGGAATGGGAAAAATGTCTTCCATTTGCCGAATTCGCTTATAACAATAGTTATCAAGCCAGCCTGGGTAAAGCTCCCTTCGAAGTTCTATATGGACGAAGGTGTCGAACACCTCTTAACTGGTCAGAGACCGGGGAAAGACAATTCTTTGGCCCGGATATGATCCACGAAGCAGAGGAACAAGTCCGCATCGTTCGTGAGAGACTGAAAACAGCCCAGACTCGCCAAAAGAGCCAATATGATAGTCATCATAAGGCTGTGACTTTTGAAGTTGGCGATAAGGCTTACCTTCGGGTTACTCCTCTTAAGGGAACCCATCGCTTCGGTATCAAAGGCAAATTGGCCCCTCGTTTCATCGGTCCTTTTCGCATTCTTGCCAAACGAGGAGAAGTTGCCTACCAATTGGAACTACCTCCGCACCACTCCAGAGTTCATGAAGTTTTCCACGTTTCTCAACTCAGGCGTTGCTTCTCGGATCCTATCCGCGGAGTGGACCACGAAACGCTTGATCTCCAGGACAATCTCACATATCGAGAATACCCCGTTCGTATTCTTGATCAAACTGAGCGCACCACTCGACGCCACAATATCAAGTTTCTCAAGGTTCAATGGTCACATCATTCCGAGAGTGAAGCTACTTGGGAAAGGGAGGATCGTCTTCGACTTGAGTACCCCACCCTCTTTTCGGAGGAACCCGAATCTCGGGACGCGATTCTTTTAAGTGGGGGTGAGTTGTCACATCCCTAGTTAGCATTTGCATTAGGACCTAGCTAGAGTGTGCATCATGTTTACTTTTCAAAGAAACTGGAAATGGGATTTACAGAAACCCCAGCACCCCTCTCCTAACAACTAGGGTTTGATAAAATATTTTCCAATGTACCCAAAATGCCCTTCAAAAATGTTCACCATTTCTGCCTTGGTCTTAAACCTCTGCCAAAAATGGTGCACAATTTTCTAGGACACTCTAGGGCTTTGGATTAAATCATATGGTATTTGAAATTGGGCATTTAAATGCTATACAATATTTTAAATGCTCAAATAATCATAAACTATAATGTTTCCTACTGTTCTTAATATATACAGTAGGTATGACAAGTGTTATGAGTTACAAAAATGCTCTAGCATTTTATTTAAATGAACAAAGTTGCAAAAGAAATGAAACAGAAAAGAAAATAGAAAAAAAGGGAGAGAGAAAAGCTTACCTGGCGCCCCACCCGGCCCACCTGCCGGCCCAGCCCAGCTGCAGCTCCAGCGAGCTGCTTGGCTCGGCCAGGCAGGCAGGCAGGTGCTCGACGGCGACCGTGCCGTGCGCCACGCAGCTGCCCGCCGCCCTGCTTCATCCTCTCGCCGTCCTGGAGGGATGGTTCGATCGTCCACGTCCTCCCCGACCTCGCAGACACCTCCACCTCCCCCCAGGTCCTCTCCCTCGCTCTCCCCGCGCCATGGCCAACGCCGCCGTGTTCGCACCGTCGTAGAAGCCGCGTCCACCGTCGTCCCTGAGCCCCGCCTTCGTGTCCATCGTCTCCGCCGTCCTCGACTGCTTCGAACAGGCCGAGCCCCGAGCGCTCGCCCGCCCTGGAGACGCCCCCGACCTCTTCTTCCCCAACTCCGGCCGCGGAGATCCCTCTCGCCGTTCCGCTCAGCTCCGACCACCTCCGATCTCGCTCCGGCGCTTGCTGCAACCCCTGTGAGCCTAGCTTCATCCTCCCCCTCTCCGTTGGCCCTCTTTTGCCCTGGAACGTACTGCACAAAGCTCACCCGCACGCACCGCCGCCGTGCTCGCCGCCGGTGATGCTCCAGTGACCATTTGGTCACTGGCACCCGTCCATCACACTCACCGCAGCACGTAGATGCGAAAGATGCTACGCACGCATCGCCTAGGCCCCTGCAGCCGCATCTCCACGCACGCCCGACGCCGGTCGCCGCCGTCGAGCTTGTTGCCGTCGTCTCCGGCCACCCCAGGTCCGGCGACCACCACCATCCGACGCGCAACAGCAAGGGCTTTCCAACGCACCTAACCGCAGCTCGAGCCGTGCACCATAGGCGATTTCCGAAGCACGCCGCCGTGTTTGGCCTCGCCGGCGGCTAAACGCCGGCGAGTTGGACCTGTTTTGACCACGGGTTTGACCCCCTGGGTCACTGACATGTGGGCCCTGCCCGCAAGTCAAACCTGGTTTAGGTGTTAATTTAATTCTAATTAGTTAATTAGTTAACTGTGACACTGACCAGTGGGTCCCACTGGTCAGGTTTGACTTGGACTGGCCCTGTTGACTGCCTGACGTCAGCATGATGTCATGCTGATGCAGTAAAGGTTTTTCTGGGATTTTTAGATTTAAAATAATTCAGGAAATTCCAGAAAATACCCAAAACTTCTAAAAATCATATAAAATCAACCATAGCTCAGATGGAAAAGATTTATATATGAAAAATGATCAGAAAAATCCAATCTTTCCAATGGCACTGGTTTCATGCATGTTTGAACAAGTTAACTTGCTGTATGCATCAAAAACATGATAATGCACTTATTTAAATAATAGTTTGAACTTCAATTTGAATCTTTGATTCAAATAGGTTCAAACCCTTCTGGTTTTAGTTGCATTAGCCAACACACATGCATCTTGCCATGTCATAAACATGCATCATATTGTTGCATTTGTTTGTTAATGATTGTATCGTCGGTATTCCCTGTGTTAGGTCCTGCTCCCG
This sequence comes from Secale cereale, assembly GCA_902687465.1. Classification (NCBI taxonomy): domain Eukaryota; kingdom Viridiplantae; phylum Streptophyta; class Magnoliopsida; order Poales; family Poaceae; genus Secale; species Secale cereale. Next base: position 304,187,302 of record LR738712.1, on the reverse strand, counting down.
AGGATACTGCTGCTTACCCAGCCGAAGAGCAGTACCCGACAACTACCTTGTCAGGCAAGCAATCATTGATCATTCCGATACAAACCCAATCTTCTTGCTCCTGCTCTCTTTTACTGCATTAAGGCAACAACGTGTGAACTGCTACTTGCTGCGGTTGTTGAACCCTATTCCCTTGCATGACCTGTCATTGCCATAGTAAATAGTTGAAACCCACTAGCATGTGTAGGAGTTGATTGAGCCATGTGATGTGTGATCCACCATGGTATTTGTTTATGTTGCCTGCTATGCTTAGAGTTGTGTCTGGTCTGGTTCATCTGGGTGATGGATCAGAGTGAAATAATCTTACCGATAAAGAGAAGGAGGTGTGGAATACGCTTGGTAAGGTATCGATGAAAGGCCATGTAGGAGTACATGGTGGGTTGTTTCATTGGAATCGTCCATAGGACCTGAGATCTGTATGTGTGGTTCAAGTTGCAGTTACTATCATGCATTGGGCCCGAAACCAATGGACCCTCTCGGCTTATTAATTACCCTCGACCTCTGTCCAGGAGTTGCAACTAGTTTCTGGTGTTTATAGCTTACTGGTGGTCGTGCACAACGCTGACCCTCGGGGTGGGTTGTGATGCGACAGGTACGTATCACGGTGTACCGGTTGCCCGTTTGGTGACTCGAGAACCCTGTACACATCGTTTGGGGCCGTGAGCGACACCCCGGCCGGATCTCCCCACGGATGGAACCCAAATAGGTGATAAACCTGGACGAGAGACTTGTTAGTCAGGTCGTGGCCGACACCCTCGCTGGGCTTCCGCTTGAAGGTTGCCGAGTACACGCCGAGTAAACGGCGATAAGTGGTGAAAGCGTGTGTGAAGAAGTACACCCCTACAGGGTTATCAAACTATTCGAATAGCCGTTGTTCGCGGTACGAACTACTTGGTTACTCTTACAGTTCAGAGACAAGTTGATGGATACTACTAAAAGCCTCAAGATAAGTATGAGTGCCGTGGATGGCCCTTCCGTAGGATGTCGGAAGAGGATCCTCGGTAGTGTATTGATGTGGTGAGTAGAGGACTCGTGTTCGTAATAACATCTTGCAATCTGTTGAGAGTTGTAGTATAGGTTAGCCAAGGTCAAAGCTGGCATTCTGCTATAAACTCCACTACCCCCCTTGATAATGTTGCATGTATGATAGGTTCTGTGGTAAGACTTGCTGAGTACCTTTGTACTCATGTTTGCTTAATAACTGTTGCAGAGGAGAACCCTGCCCCTGCTGATGGGTTCTACATAGACGTTGACGTCGACGAGTAGCTTGACACCCAGACGGAGTTCTGGAGCTTGTGAAGGGCCTTGTAGATAGTCAGGATACACCAAGCCTGTTTTATTTTCTAAGTTGTCTGTACTCAGACATGTAGCTTCCGCTTGTGCTTGTATGACTGTATGACTTGTTTTTTAAGTCATGTGACCCCTACCTGTATGGATATGTTATGTATGGCTCTTGGAGCCTTTTAAATAAAGTACTTTGAGTCATAGAGTACTGTTGTAATGCAATGTTGTATTTGCACATATTGAGCATATTGCGTGTATGATTGAAATGCTTGGTATGTGTGGGATCCGACACCTAGTTGTTTTCCTTTGGTAGCCTATCTTACAGGGAAATGCCTCCTAGTGATTCCAATGAGCCTTGGTAGCTTGCTACTGCTCGGAACACGTAGGCTGGCCGGCATGTGTCCTTCTTCGTTCCTGTGTCTGTCCCTTAGGGGAAATGTCACGCGTTGTTCCTTTAAGTCCATGTAGCTTGCTACGACTTGGGTTCATACGTTGATGACCGACACGTTCGTTGCTGGGTCATGGATGCCTGTCTCTGTAATTTAGTGCCACTTTTGGTTTGTAACTAGCCATGTCGGCCCGGGTTCTCTGTCATATGGATGCTAGCGACACTGTCATATACGTGTGCCAAAATGCGCAAACGGTCCCGGGCCAGGTAAGGTGGCACCCGTGGGGTTACCGTGCGTGAGGCCGCAAAGTGATATGACGTGTTACAGCTAGATCGTTGTGACTTAGGATCGGGGTCCTGACAGCGTTGGCATCAGAGCTGGACTGCCTGTAGGTTTCTCAAGCCAAACTGGTCGATGTTGAGTCTAGAAAAAAATTTAGTTATATGTAGGGGAATTGATTGTGGAAGGGAACGTAAGGCTCTTTTTACTCCTTTACCTTATGCCCTTCTGATCTGAGTCTGTCTATTCTTTCTACGGGGATTTAGGATTAGGCCTCTTATCCTTACTAGGTTCACGTGTTACTAATCCGTAGACTCTTAGGATTGTTGGTTTCAAGCCTCAGTTCAGTTTCTATCCTTTTGAGTATGATGATTGTTGAACCGGAACCTTGATATGGAATTGTTGAGTGGCTATGCTATCATTTGTATGATGTCTCAAATCTTTGTTTGAGCATTTACAGTTGTTATGCTGCCCGATTTCTCCCAGAAACACTAATGCCTTTGCATTATTTCGTGTTTCAGATGTCTGGCCGCATCCCTCACCAAGTGGTTCGTTTGACTCGGTGCATTAATGTGCCCGGTCACACGGCCATGCTAGTCCGTGTGATGACTGAGACCGGTTATCGCTGGTATCCTGAGTACACCGTAGAGGAACAGTACCGGGATTTCAATCAAAGTCAGTATTTCTACACAGTCCGGATATACCCCTCATATCCCGGAGCTAATGATCCCATCCATTGGTCTTATGGACTCGGGATTACCATCGAGATGGCAGTACAGGATGCCGCTTATTCAATGATGACCATTCTCCGTGCTAGGCATGCCCTGTTGCTGAACACTGAGTTCTGTTACATGCCAGCCTCACTTCCCGGAGAGGAAGGCTACTACACTGGTCTGTATACTGATGCTACTCATGAAGAGCCACTGCTTCAGACTACTGTTCAGATGTTGGAGGATAGGGACCGTGAGGTCCGTGCCGTCCGAATGGAGCTGTATAACACCCGAGCCGCTCACTGGACTACTTTGACACGGCTTGCACCTGCTGTGCACGCCGGATATCTGGACATGCGGGATTTGTACCCCGTGCGGACTCGTCTGCCTGATCGCATGGAGCATCCCTCCCACTAGGGGCTTAGCCGCGAGCCCTTTCTCGCCTAAGTTAAAAAACTACTCTGAGTGAGAGCATCCCTCCCACTCGGGAGCTTAACCGCAAGCCCGTTCTCGCCAAAGTTAAAAAACTACTCCGATTGACAGCATCCCTACCACTCGGAGGCTTAGCCGCGCGCCCATTCTCGCCTAAGTTAAAAAACCACTTCGAGTGAGAGCATCCCTCCTACTTGGGGACTTAGCCGCGAGCCCGTTCTCTACTAAGTTCCAAAACTACTCC
>LR738712.1:304070299-304179075 GCA_902687465.1 Secale cereale | reverse complement strand
GAGCACGTTCTTGCCCAAGTTAAAAAACTACTCCAAGTGAGAGCATCCTTACCACTCGGAGGATTATCCGCGAGCCCGTTCTCGCCTAAGTTAAAAAAAACTACTCCGAGTGAGAGCATCGCTTCCACTCGGAGGCTTAGCCGCTTGACCGTTCTCGCCTAAGTTAAAAAACTACTTCGAGTGAGAGCATCCCTCCCACTCGAGGGCTTAGCCTCGAGCCAGTTCTCTACTAAGTTCAGAAACTACTCCGAGTGATAGCATCCCTCCCACTCGGAGGCTTATCCGCGAGCCCGTTCTCGCCTAAGTTAAAAAACAACTCCGAGTGAGAGCAACCCTCCCACTTGGAGGCTTAGCCGCAAGTCCGTTCTCGCCTAAGTTAAAAAACTACTCCGAGTGAGAGCATCCCTCCCACTAGGGGCTCAGCCGCGAAACACTATAAGAGAAACATAAGCTGAATTCTGATTGGTGGAATCCGTTGTGGCATGGATCGATGACATGGAAAACATCCGTCCATCCATCCATCCATACATCCATCCGTCTATCCATCCAGATCCCCAGCCTATCCACTGCAACCTCTCTCTCTCTCTCACGCGGGTGAACCCTAGCCAATCCAGATCCCTCCCCGCCCCCACTCCTCTCCCCGATCCAGATCCCTCCACCGCCGCCCCGTCCTCCCCTTCCTTCCGCCGCCCACCTCTCCCCTCGCCTCCGCCACCCACCTCTCCCCTCGCCGCCGGTCTGCAGCCGTGTGCACCCTCCCCTCCCTTCCACTCATCACAAGACAAGCGACGAAGAAAGGGAGGGAGCTCTGCCGCCGGTGGCCATGGCACGCCTCTTCCCCACCCCAGATCAAATCCAGCACGCTCCCAAGCGCATCCATCCGCCGATGGGGTACCTCCTCCTCTCGCCCTTGCCATCACCGCCTCTCGCGTCTCGGCACCGCTCCCCCACCGTCGCCACCGGCCGTCATCGCGCATGGAGGGGCGCTGCCGTCGTCGCGTCGTGCGATGGAGGGCCGTCTTCATCTCAGGCAGCCGGTACGTGCTGGCGCGGCGGGCCGTGCTCCTCAGGATCTCGGCGCTGCTGCTCCTCCGCGACACCGCCACCAAGCCGGCCGCGCCCAGCAGCGCGGGTCTCGTGACTGGTTAGTGCGATGCTCCCACCCGGGATCCATTTGTTCATGTTCATTATGTCTGTAATATTGTCTGACCAAAAAGTTTTTACCACCAATTTTGTGACTATCACCAATGTTTGCAGTACAAATAGTCAAAGATTGTAAAAACAAAATCCTTCTAGAACTTCTAAAGCAAAGAGATCGAAGGGGCAAGTGTTGGGCATGTTGCCGAGACTGACCAGGACGCCGTGGCTGCAAGTGATGGGCATGTTGCCGAGAAGACCAAAAAGCAGTACTAGCTCTGTAAGTTTGGCTTGATGCAAATCTTGTCAATTACTATGGCTTTTAGTTACTGGTGGTCAAGTTAATGCAAGTCCTAGTGGTGATGGAGAGGGAGATCTAAGTATGGCTGTGTATCCTTAAAATTTCAAGTATGAACAATCTGTGGTGGTTAAATGACAGACATGACTATGGTTGATCTGTTGCATAAATAAGGTGTTTTCTTGATGAATGAGTCCTGGTCTCTAAAGTGGCGATTATATTTTTTGTCTCTAGCTATTACATAAAATTGTTGTTTGCTGCCATTTTGTTAGTCTGCTTAGTATGTTTGCTCCCATTTTGTTAGTCTGTAGAAGCAGTACATGGAAGTTTGCTACTGGCGGGGTACATCTTCATGTGGATCGGCGAGACCAGGCCCGAGTGCTTCAGGTACATCTTCTCGGCGGGGGAAGATGGACGTCGTCTCCCAGATCAGGCGCAGCGGCGCGCTCTTCCTCAACAACTTCCATGCCAAGTACCTCTACGGGCCCTACCGCGCCAAGACGGTGCGCGCGCTGCTGGTGGGGCTCGGCGAGGACGACCACCGAGAGGGGCTGCGCAGGACGCCCAAGCGCGTCACCAAGGCCTTCCGCAACGGCACCCGAGGTATAACCCGTGGATCCATTCACTTCGTAATTGCGCATGCTCGCGTTCGTTCCCTGGACTTAGCTCCCCCGCACTGTCTAGAGTCATCAAGCACCAGAGCGACGCTGTTTGTGAAATGTCAGTACTTGCGTAATCTGACTAGATTATGATTTGGGTGGTTCTCTTTTGGTAGGACTTTTTAGATGTATTCTTTCTTTCGTAGCAAGTTGGTGGTATGTAAGTACTCGGTAGTATGTCTCTTGATATAGTTGGCTCTTTCATATTGTGTTGCTAGTCCAGATACTGGAATCTTAGGTGCTAGGTTGACTTACTGGTTCATGGCTGACTGCTATTTCTAGGATTTGGGAATCATTAGTGGGATCAGATGGCACATTGCTATTGCCAAAAATAGTGCGATGTCGTTTCGCTTATATGACATACTCTCGCACCAAGTCTTGTTATATATATATGTTGATCCCATGTTGAACCTGACCTCAATTATTTTGGGAAATACTGAGACATTAGATGGCCTATCATCATCTATACGTAGTTGTTAGTTGACTTATTGTTATGTATAAGCAGCTCATCTGGCGGCAGTGCTATTGGTTAGTATTTATAAGAAGTCATACTGATCATGAAAAATATGCCACAGTAAACTTTGTAACAATACTGATAACAGTTTCACATAGTTGTGCCCCTTTATATTGCTTGCTCTCACTCAATAGGCACCATTTGTCCATTTCTGTTCCATATCTCTTACCCTCTTGTTAAGTAATTAAGTCTTGAACTACTTGAATCTTTAATGTGCTGTAAATCTATGCTCGATTCTATATGTGAAGGTAGACACTATCTTTGCTGCTTGTGTCTTGAATAAATAAATGCAGTTATGTAATTATGATCTAAAATGTCACATAGGTGACCATTTGTGCCGCCACCGTCGCTGTGCCGGTTGGAGGTGTTGCTGCTGCATCTGAAGGAGCTGCAGCTGCCGCCCCAAAGGGCAACCTTCATCGGACACAACCCCATAGCAGGGCCTTAAGGTTCTGTGCCCCATCGCCCCTCTTTCTAAATTACTGAAATGAAAATGGCTAGGCCTGATGTGCCTCTTGTATCTATTGCTCGATTTGTTATGATTTGATTCACCAAGAGTGATTCTTCTACTATCTTGTAGTATGGTTAAATGGAACAACGAGGGATCTTTCTAATTTAGTTATTGCTAGAATAATTCATCGACTTGAGATATGATGGGAAGTTTTGCATGTCCTTGCTGAATAAAATAAGAAAGGAATTTAATTGGATGGTCCTTTTCATCGTGCTTAATTAGCTATAAATGTGCGCCTCTTACTGAAGAAGATAAGAATCCATATGTGTTATGCAAAATTAACTTTTTCATCTTGTAAGAGCTCTAGGAAGTGTCCTTGTTGGCTTAATTTACAACATCCATTCTTTACTTCGTCCGTGTCATTGTTGTTTACCCCTGGGAGTATTTTTAACTTGAAAATCTCTGGTGAACTGCCATTTGGAGTACATTTGCATGCTCTATTTTTTTAGGTTACTCCATCTTGCTCTGTTAAGTAAAATTTGATATGTGGAGTACCAGCAGTAAGCTAGACCCTCCATCTTGCTTTTTACATAGTCAAAGCTACTCCAAGTTAGCAGCACTACTGTTAACTTCTCAATGTGCTTGGATTACATTTACCTTGTAGTACTCCAGTACTCCAGTAATTTTTCTTAGAGTGGCTCGGACCAACTTATTTTTGTCACTGGCTAGCAGCATTTCTAGGTACAGTTGTGTCCTTCTCTCTTGCCGACCATTTAGTTTTTGTTGGAGTGCATGGTGGCATCCTCAGCTCGCATTGTAAAATATGCTTGTAAATTGTCATGATCATCTAGAAAATTGGTGCTTAATATGCTATTGATTTACAGTGTTTGTTCGTTAACACCAGGTCTAAACTATTGCTTTGATTTTTCTTGTTACTTAGGATAAGCTACAAGCTCCCAGCGCCTCTGATCCAGGGTGCGTTAGGGCCAACCTGTTACAGAAGATGGCCATGCTGACGAGCCCCTCTGGATCAAAATAGGTATTACTTTTTGCCTCTCTTTGGATTTACTCATATTTTGCCTCACGGATTGATGGATTTGTCTTATGGTAGTGTAATTGTAAAGTCTAGTCCTCATTTAATTTGTGTAATTGATTGCCTGCTTGATGATGTTCTTCTAATGCTCCTCGAATGCTCTTCTAATGTTCATGATGTCCGTTGTTATATACCTCTCATTGTAGGATGGCAAGTTGTGGCAGCAGATGTACATTGTAGGATGGCAAGTTGTGGCAGCATGTCTAGTAAGAGAGAGCAATGACATCCATTGTACTGTTCCGTTTAAAAAAGTGCATTGTGCTGTTATGATAGTAGCAGATGTACATTTTCTTATTGTATATTTCTGTGTAAGGAAATGTATTCCTGAGATGATATTTTGTGTTATGTAAACCTGGGAGATGTGTTATGTGAAGTGATATGATGGTTGATTTGAATTTGACCTGGATTTTTCCTAATTTGAATGAAATAATGTTGGATGTATGTGTGATTGGGCTAAAGTCAGCTTGGGCCAAACTGGACAAATAATTGGGTCGAAAAAGGCCACATCCCAACAAGCATAGAACAGTTTTAAAAATGAAATGAAAAGGGTCTTACAAAAAAAAGAAATGGACTGCAAAAAGGCCGAGGGCCAAAAAGATTGCATGAATCTCAAAAACTAAAAAGGCCGAATTGTTGGGCTAGGCCCATATAGCTTGAGAAAAATATAAATTAAAAAGGCCGAATTGTTGGGCTAGGCCCAAGTAGAAAACCGAATTGGACCGGGCTGAATCTTGTGCCACATCAGCTTGCCACGTTGGATGCCTACGTGGCCTGGGGAGGCTGCTAGTGACCAAAACACGACAGTAGGCATATTTTGGTCATAAACGTCTATGACCTTCTCACAGAGAAGGTCGCTATAGTCAGTTTATGACAGCCAGCTTTTGACCTTATGTTTTTGGTCACAAAAAGGTCACAAATGGAAATTTGTGACCATTCAGTAATATTCTACAACTTTCATATACTGTTGGCAACTTTTTATACTATTTTTTGGGACTAACATATTGATCCAGTGCCTAGTGCCAGTTCCTGTTTGTTGCATGTTTTTTGTTTCGCAGAATATCCATATCAAACGGAGTCCAAACGGAATAAAAATGGACGGAGATTTTTTTTGGAATATATGTGAATTTTGGGAAGCAGAACCAACATGAGACGATGCTTGAGTGGGCCACGAGGCAGGGGGCGCCCACCAGGCGCAGGCGCGCCCTGGGCCCTCGTGGCCACTCCGTAAGGCGGTTGATTCCCTTCTTTCGCCACAAGAAAGCTAATATCCGGATAAAAATCGTGTCAAAAAATCAGCCCAATCGGAGTTACGGATCTCCGGGAATATAAGAAACGGTGAAGGGACAGAATCTGGGAACGCAGAAACAGAGAGAGACAGAGAGACATATCCAATCTTGGAGGGGCTCTCGCCCCTCCTCCGCCATGGAGGCCATGGACCAGAGGGGAAACCTTTCTCCCACCTAGGGAGAAGGTCAAGGAAGAATAAGAAGGAGGGGGCTTTCTCACCCTCACTTCCGGTGGCACCGGAGTGCCACCGGGACGATCATCGTGTGATGGCGATCTATGCCAACACCTCCATCATCTTCACCAACATCTCCATCACCTTCCCGCATCTATCTACAGTGGTCCACTCTCCCGCAACCCGCTGTACCCTCTACTTGAACATGGTGCTTTATGCTTCATATTATTATCCAATGATGTGTTGCTGTCCTATGATGTCTGAGTAGATTTTCGTTGTGCTATCGGTGATTGGTGAATTTTTATAATTGAGTTAAATTGCTTGTGGTTATGTTGCTGTCCTTTGGTGCCCATCATATGAACGCGTGCGTGGATCACACCATAGGGTTAGTTTAATGTTGATAGGACTACGTATTGGAGGGCAAGAGTGACAGAAGCTTCAACCTAGCAAAGAAATTGATGCATACGGTATTGAAGGGGGACCAATATATCTTAATGCTATGGTTGGGTTTTACCTTACTGAATGTTAGTGGTTGCGGATGCTTGCTAATAGTTCCAATCATAAGTACATAGAATTCCAAGTAAGGGATGACATGCTAGCAGTGGCCTGTCCCACATAAAACTTGCTATCGGTCTAGTAATGTAGTCAATTGCTTAGGGGCAATTTCGCAACTCCTACCACCACTTTTCCACACTCCCTATATTAACTTTATTGCTTCTTTATCTTAACAGCCCCTAGTTTTATTTACGTGCTCTTTATATTCTTGCAAACCTATCCCACAAAAACTATATACTACTTCTAGTTTCATACTTGTTCTAGGTAAAGTAAGCGTCAAGCGCGCGTAGAGTTGTATCGGTGGTCGATAGAACTTGAGGGAATATTTGTTCTGCCTTTAGCTCCTCGTTGGGTTCGACACTCTTACTTATCGAAAGAGGCTATAACTGATCCCCTAAACTTGTGGGTTATTAGCGCTCAAGTCGGCTGCCACAAAAGGGGCTTCGGGTGTCCGAGGTGCTGAAGGCGGCGACAACCCACGACGCGTCAAGAACGGGCACGACCGTTCGGACGAGTCATGTCTGTCGGTGACTCCACCGCTCCCGTCTAGATTTCCAATAGTGCCACCATCTGCACCTGCCCTCTGGTTGCCTCCTCCTATCTGGGATACGATGCTCCCTGATCCTGGGGAGGCGCCGAACCCTAGCCAGGCTTTCCTTCAGCCTTCTTCTCCTCTCGCTGATGTGCGTGGGGAAAAGAGGGACAGAGAAGGGGATTACAGGGCACTTATCTATTTCCAATCTTAAACTTGTAGGCAATTGCCAAATTTTTGTACAAATAATGTAATCTCTCTTATCCATTTTTGTGTTCTGTAAAATTTGTACTTGTTCAATCATCATATTAATGAAAAAGATGAAACTTGTCGGGGACTTGTGCATGTAACTTGTCCATGCAGAAATGGGATGCCTCTATACTTTCAAGTAAACAAGTTCCCCCGACAAGCTACCTTGCGGGTACCCTCAGTCTTGTTGTCGTGAAACTAGGCTTGCCGGGTGTAAGACATGAAGAGGGACTAGCCCCCCGCCAATCCTTTTTCGTCAAAGTCCACTGCGACATCCTGACCGAAGCAACGTTCAGGTGGAAGGATGGGAGCACCTAAGTTTCAAAAGGCCGCGGAGTTTTCCTATGCACAAGTCCTTACAGAATATGTATGGATAAAGGAAACAACTTATCTGTTTGGCTTGCCGGAGACTGCATGTTGGCTTCTGTTTTCATCTCTTCTTGGGGAACCAAGTCCACGGCGGGAACCTGTGGTTTATGTAGATGAAAATTATGCCAGGTGCAATCTTATCTACAAGAACATGTGATGCTCATGAGATGCTTATGCATGCATGCAACTTTTTGGAGTCCCCCCAGTGCTTCGTTTATTTCTCTGTTGCTCACGGTCTACGCCTCGCTTTGTACAAGGGGTTACATGCAACGGAGGCAAGGCTTGTACAAAAGGGTGGCTGTCGGTGTACTAAGGTAGGGGTACCTCAGTATCCCAACTTGTGCACGGGCAGTGGCAGCTTCCCGCGGCAGGGCATACCACGCGCTTGCCGGAGACCTTTCTGATCCATATGAAGCCATTCAAAAACAAAGTATACAAGACAGAAGATCAAGACCCCGGCAAGTGGAGCTTGCCGGGAAGGCCGTCCCAGACTCAAGATTACCTCCCTGGCGCAAGACCCTGGCAAGAGGAGCTTGCCAGGAAGACCAGAAGACTGCATCTCAGAAGACACGCCTCGGCGCACTCTGCGCCCCGGCAAGACCCGGGGAGCGACAAGCTTCCCGGCCCGACAAGATCAAGACCCCGGCAAGGCGCTTGCCGGGGGAAGTCTACGCTGTGTGCCCGCGCTCCAGCTCATCGGCCCACGCGTCGCCCTGGGGCCATTCCAGGGACGCGTGGCGGATGGCTGTGCAGCCTGGGGGACACGGTGGCACTCCACGGTGACGAAGCATCGCCGTGGCAAACGGAGACGCAAGGGCGGGAGCTTTTGGGGTCGACGGCGACGGGCATTTAATGCTCTTGTCCCCCACTGTCAAAGTAGGTGATGGCCACTGTTCATGCACTGTTCATCCACTGTTCCCGCACTATTACAACTACCACCACAATTACATTTTTACCCCTTTTTCTACGTTGACACCTGTCGGTGACCCCTTGGGCTATAAAAGGAGGCCCATGCACAACGTAGAAAGGGTTCAGAACCTTGATCACTCATTCGCTCGGTGTAGCTAGTTCTTCAAGCTCCCGAGCTCCAACACTCAATACAATCTAAGCAGGAGTAGGGTTTTACGCGTCCATCGCGGCCCGAACCTGGGTAAACTGCCCGCGTGAGCTCTACGATCTGCTCTTTGTGCTCCCTCCGCTCCCTTACCACACGAACAAAGGGGCTCCGGTCCCATAGGTGCTCGTGGTGGACAGTTTCCCCCGACATCTTTGGCGCGCCAGGTAGGGGGCGTCGAGGTTGTGCAAACCTGATCCGGCGTTCACGCGGGCGCATTCTTCATCAACCTCTCCAACTTCGTTAGCTTCATCAGCAACAGCCACATGGCCCCGAGAAGAAGGTTTCGGAGGTCGCAGGCCCGTCTGCGTCTGTTCCACCGCCACCAGAACCAACGGTGGGTGGGGGAGACGCCGGCGGAAGGGTGGTCGCCGGTGAGGAGACTCACGGCACCGCTAAATCCAAGGACAAGGCGGACGGCCGGACCAACTCCAAGGCCTCGGTCTCCGTAGATGCGCCACGTCCATCTCACCAGACAACAACCCAGCAGCGCCATGGCACAGGAGGTGGCATCCGCTTGCTGGGCCAAGGGCAAACCGGAGGCTCGCGGGATGCTCCGGGCCATCGTCCGGGCACGAGCAAGGCGCGATCGCCGGCGCTGGACCCTGCTCCTTCTAACCCTGTTAGGAGTCCGAGCATATCCCGCTCCTCGCACCGCTCGCCCCCGCTCCCCTCCTCTCCAGCAGAAGCACTCGCAAGAGCGCAACTGCTCCTCGATTTCCCTCCAGCGGCAGACAAGGCCGAGGACTGGAGGGCAACAATCCAGAGCCTGATCGCCTTCGCCAATAACGACACGCCGCAACAGCCGGCGACCTCGCGGCCACGGCAAGTCGAGAAGACGAAGGCCTACGGCGACAAGACCGCCGGGGGTGCGACAACCGTACATTCCCCGCCGCGGAAGCAGAAGACGCCTCCCCGCCGGATCAACGTCGACGACGACTCCACGGCGTCGTCGGATCCGCGGGCTCGTCGGGACCAGCGCCAGGTCCTTAACGATAGGCGACAAGAAGACGCTCGCACGACGATCGAGCGCCGCCGGGAAGCCCGGCGACAATCTGATCAGCGAGCTGGGACCGCTGTTGACACACACGCGCCCGGTGAGCCAGGCGACTTGCCGTATGCGGCAGGTTGCCCTGCGTTTACCCGTAAGCTGCGGCGTGTCTAGTGGCCCAGCATGAAGAACTTCAAGCCCGACGTACCGGAGAAGTACGACGGCAAGACGCACCCCTCGGAGTTTCTCAGCATCTACACCATTGCGGTGCAGGCTGCCGGGGGGCGCGACGAGAAGATACTGGCGAACTACTTCCCGCTAGTGCTTAAGCCGAATGTCCGTTCTTGGCTTATGCACTTGCCGGAAGGCTCCATTTCTTCTTGGGCAGATCTTTGCCACCAGTTTGTTGGCGCCTTCACGGGTGGCCACAAACCCCACGGCCAGGAGAGCGATCTCCACATCTTGGCCCAGAAGGAAGGAGAACCTCTGCGCAAATACATCCAGCGCTTCAGTCGCGTGCAGCACAACATCCCCGACGTCCACCCTGCCGCGGTTATCAGTGCGTTCCACCAGAACGTGAGTAACCGCCGCATGCGTGAGGAAATGGCCATGACCAAGATACGGGATGTCAGCGAGCTCTATGCTCTAGCTGATAAGTGCGCGCGCGCCGAAGAGGGGAGGAGACTCCCCGGAGAGGATGCTGGCGCAGGGGGAAGCGACAGCGAGGATGCCGCCCCGGCAAAGAAGAGCCGACGGCGGAACAATAGAAGGAAGAACAAGAAAGAAGTGCTTGCCGTCGAGAAGTCCGGCAAGGAGGCTCCCGCCAAGCAAACGCAGGCTGGCGGCTCCGGCAAGGAGCCTGCCCCTGTAGCGGCAGCCGACAAGCAGGACGGCTCCGACAAGCAATATTGCAAGATCCATCGCACCAAGGGCCACGACCTCTCCAACTGCAAACGCGTCGAGTACCTCGTCGAGCAGCAGAAAGCTGAGTACGAGCGGCGCGACAAGGAGAAGGCCCAAGGTGGCGGGGGAGAGCCCAGCAAGAAGCGGCCATTCAATGGCCGGGGAGGATGCCGCGGCAAGGCCAAGCAGCGGCAAGGTGATCGACCTCCCCGTGGCCGCGACAAGGACGAAGAGGACGACGACGACGACATGGAGGAAGATGATAACAGCGAGCAGGAGTTCCAGAAGGCCACGGAAGTCCTGTGCGTCGACGGCGGCGCCTCTCTGCATACTTCCCACCGCCAACTCAAGCAGTGGGTACGGGAAGTAAATGCAGCTGAGCCGCCCGTGGAGTCGCGCAGGCTCCTCAAATGGTCCAGCACGCCCATCATTTTTGATCTTGAGGATCACCCTGACCGCACTACTGCGGTCGGGTGCTTGCTGATGCTGGTCTCACCCACCATCCGCAACCTCAAGGTCACCAAAATGTTGGTTGACGGTGGGGCCGGCCTGAACTTGATCTCCTCAGCTATGATCTAGAAACTCCAAATCCCAGACGGCGAGCTCGAAGGGACCGGTTCGTTCCAAGGAATAAACCCGGGGAGGAGCAAGCCAAAGGGGAAGATCACTCTGCCGGTGACCTTTGGCGGGGAGCTGAACTTCAGGACGGAGAGGATAACCTTCGATGTTGCCGATATCCCATTGCCGTACAATGGGATACTTGGACGTCCTGCCCTCGCCAAGTTCATGGCAGCTTCCCACTACGCCTACAATGTACTCAAGATGCCGGGGCCGATAAGCGTCATCACTGTCCATGGCGACAGGAAGGACGCGCTTATCTGCGCCGACAAGATCTACCGGGATGCAGCAGCCGCAGCGGAGAAGGACACACTTACCGCTGAAGCTCCCGGGGGGAAGAAGACCAAGACCAAGTCCGGCAAGTGCTCTGGGACCCACTCCGGCAACCGCACCTCTTCGGAGTGCTGCGCTGCCGTCGAGGACGTTCCATCGAGCTCCACCGGCAAGTGTAAGAAGGGGATGGCCGCTCCACCGGCAACCAAGAAGGTGTCCGCCAAGGAGGACGGCACTGGCGGTACCTTCACCATCAGTGCCACGCTTGACAGCAAAAAGGAAAGCGCGCTCGTTGCCTTCCTGCGGGCGAATGTCGATGTGTTTGCATGGCAATCATCTGACATCCCCGGTGTTCCCAGGAAGGTAATTGAGCACAAGCTTGCTGTTTGTCCTCATGCGCGGCCCGTCAAGCAGAAGGTCAGAAAGCAAGCCGTGGAGCGCCAAGAATTCATCGCCGAAGAGATCAAGAAACTAGAAGCAGCGGGCCTAGTTAGAGGCGTGATCCATCCGACGTGGTTGGCAAACCCAGTTGTTGTGCGTAAGGCTAACGGGAAGTGGAGACTGTGTATAGACTTCACCGATGTGAATAAAGCATGTCCCAAGGATCCATTTCCCTTGCCGCGCATTGACCAGATTGTTGACTCCACTGCTGGATGTGAGCTGCTCTCCTTTCTTGATGCATATTCAGGCTACCACCAGATTTTCATGGCCAAGGAAGATGAAGAGAAGACTGCATTCATTACTCCATGTGGCACCTATTGCTTTATTCGCATGCCTTCGGATTGAAGAATGCAGGCTCAATATTTGCAAGGGTGGTGTACACTGCTTTTGAGCCACAGATCCACAGAAATGTAGAGGCTTACATGGATGATATCGTGGTCAAGAGCAAGAGTAAGGATACACTGATCCAAGATTTGGAAGAGACATTTGAGAATCTGCGCAAGATCCAGCTTAAGTTGAACCCCGAGAAGTGCGTCTTTGGAGTCCCCTCCGGCAAGCTTCTCGGGTTCTTTGTGTCACAGAGGATTGAAGCCAACCCCGACAAGATTAAAGCCATCGAGCAGATAGAAGCCCCGAAGCGCGTTAAGGATGTCAGGAGGCTTGCAGGTTGTGTGGCTGCCATCAGTAGGTTCATTTCAAAGTCTGCAGAACGCGCCCTTCCTTTCTTCAAGATCTTGAAGAAGGCAGGTCCTATGAAGTGGACTCCGGAAGCGGAGGCAGCGCTGCAAGACTTGAAACGGTACCTATCCTCCACTCCAATACTTGTCGCACCTAAGCCACAGGAGAAGTTGCTGCTGTACCTAGCGGCAACCAACCAGGTGGTTAGTGCTGCGTTAGTAGCGGAGAGGGAGGCCGACGAGGAGTCTACACCACCGGCAAACGAATCCAGCGACAAGCAGGGGGCTGCTCCCACAAGCTCTGGCCCCGACAAGGACAACTCTGCGCAGGAACAAGGAGAAGTGCAGAAGAAGATGGTGCAGCGCCCGGTGTATTTTGTAAGCTCCCTCTTGCAGGGGGCTAGATCAAGATACTCTGGGGTGCAGAAGCTGCTTTTCGGCCTCCTCATGGCCTCGAGAAAGCTGCGCCATTACTTCCAAGCACATGAGATAACAGTGGTCACTCGCTTTCCGTTGAAGAGGATATTGCACAATCCAGAAGCAACAGGTAGGATCGTCGAGTGGGCCCTTGAGCTGTCAAGCTTTGGTCTCAAGTTTGAGAGCACCTCAACTATCCAGAGCCGAGCTTTGGCAGAATTCATAGCCGAATGGACCCCAACGCCCAATGAGGAAGTTCCAGAAACAAGTGTACCCGTACAAGAAGCGACAAGTGAATGGGTAATGTACTTTGATGGTGCCTTCTCGCTGCAAGGCGCTGGAGCCGGTGTGGTACTCATAGCACCCACCGGAGAACACCTCAAGTATGTTATCCAGATGCACTTTCCCAGGGAACAAGCGACAAACAATACTGCTGAGTATGAAGGTCTGCTTGCCGGCCTCAGAATTGCAGCTGAACTTGGGATTAGGAAGCTGATTGTGCGGGGAGATTCTCAGTTGGTGGTCCGACAAGTCAACAAGAGTTACCAGAGCCCGTTGATGGAAGCTTATGTAGATGAAGTGAGGAAGCTTGAAGAACACTTTGAAGGTCTGCAAATGGAACACGTTCCAAGAGCTCAGAACGAAATTGCAGATGGCCTTTCAAAGTGTGCTGCAATGAAGTTACCTGTGGAACCAGGGACCTTCCTGCTAAAGTTGACTCAGCCATCCGTTACACCATCAATTGGACAAAGTAAGAAGAGAAAGTTGGTCTCCGGCGACTATTTGCCGGCGGATCTTCCCGAGGCCGCCGCCAAGGTCCCCAAGATCGACGATCAGAACGCTGAGGAACAGTTTGCTCCTGCAGATCCTAGGGTCTGTACAGTTGAAGCAAGCGTTCCCGACAAGCCTCGCCCCGGCGAGCTTGTCGGGGAACCATCAGCTCCGGCGGAACTAGAGGTTCTTGCCGTAGAAGCTGGGGTTCCCGCAGCGGCCTTCATGCCTTTAATCCTTGCCGTTGAGCCACGCGCTCCGGCATGGGCGCAGCAGATCATTCGTTTTCTGCAAACTAGAGAACTTCCCGACGACCCAGAAGAGATAGAGAAGATAATCAGGCAGTCAAGTATGTACCAGTTCGTGGATAACGAGCTGTACAGAAGAAGACTCAATGGTGTCAGGTTGAAGTGCATCTCCAGGGAAGATGGACAGAAGCTCTTGGCGGAAATACATGGAGGCATATGTGGCCACCACATTGGTGCAAGGGCACTTGTCGGGAAAGCTTTCCGGCAAGGGTTCTTTTGGCAAGAAGCCCTCCAAGATGCAACTACACTAGTAACCAAGTGTGAAGCGTGCCAGTTCCATGCAAAACAAATTCATCAGCCAGCTCAAGCTCTCCAGACGATCCCTTTGTCCTGGCCCTTCTCGGTCTGGGGGCTCGATATCCTCGGCCCCTTCCCCCGTGCTGTCGGGGGCTTTGAGTACTTGTACATTGCAATCGACAAGTTCACAAAGTGGCCAGAAGTGGAACCAGTGAGAAAGGTGACAGCACAGTTAGCAGTCAGGTTCTTCAAGTCGATTGTTTGCCGTTTCGGGATCCCTAACAGGATCATCACCGACAACGGCACACAATTCACTAGTCGCACCTTCATGCAGTACGTCCAAGACCTTGGCGCCAAGGTCTGTTTCGCTTCTGTTGCTCCCCGAGGAGCAACGGTCAAGCGGAGAGGGCAAATGCTGAAGTGCTGCGCGGACTCAAGACAAGGACCTTTGACAGGCTGCGCAAGTGCGGAAGAAACTGGATAGAGGAGTTGTCGGCGGCTCTTTGGTCGATCAGAACGACACCAAGTCGAGCCACCGGACAGACACCCTTTGCCCTAGTCTATGGGGCAGAGGCAGTTCTCCCCACGGAACTCGCATACGGATCTCCTCGAGTGCTCGCTTATGATGAGCTCGAGCAAGAGCAACTGCGACAAGATGATGCATTGCTCCTCGAGGAGGAACGTCTCCAGGCTGCTGTACGAGCTGCTCGATACCAGCAAGCCTTGCGCCGCTACCATAGCCGCAAGGTTAAGGCCAGGAGTCTCGAGGAAGGCGACCTTGTTCTTCGGCGTGTTCAGTCCGCCAAGAATTCCAACAAGTTGACGCCGAAGTGGGAAGGCCCTTATCGGGTGAGACAAGTCACAAGGCCCGGCGCTGTCCGCCTTGAGACCGAAGAAGGCTTACCGGTGAGCAACTCCTGGAACATAGAGCATCTTCGAAAGTTTCACCCATAAGGCGCGGTTGCCGTGACCCGCTCCGGCAACCACCTTTTGTACAAGCCTTGCCGCTGTTGCATGTAACCCTTTGTACAAAGCCGGGCGCAGATCCCATGCATCAGTAAAGCTTTGTGTTTTCGCACTATTTGCCATTCTCGTGCTTTTCTTCGATATTTGCATGCATTATTTGGCATTTTGTGCAACACGTATACCCGGTAAGCGTTACCATGCCGAAAGACCATATACTTGTTTTCCCTCCTCTTTTTCTTTCTCTCTCAAGCAGAAGGAATGTTCCTCGCACACAAGTTTGCCGGGGGGGAAGGGGATGGAGGATGAACCAAGTGATGTTCAAGAAAGAGAAGCTTACCGGAGAACGAACAGACTATGAAAGCTAAGTTACTAGAATTTGAGCAATTCAAATTTTTAAATTTTAGTTATCTTCCTTGAACAACCACACTTTGTATGGAAAACCTGTGCGCGGAGGAACCTACCCGAGGCTAGCCGCACCCTTATCTTGTTTTCGAGTACGCTCAACGACCTAAGTGTGCTGCGACAACTGTCGCGCCCTTGTTTCGTTTTCGAGTTCACTCAGCAAGCTAAGTGCGTTGCGACTAGCTGCGGCAAGGTTGTTTGCCGGTAAGGCCTTAGCTAGCAGGCTGCTCAGAGTCCAGCACTCAGCGCTCGCGGCAAGGGCCCCTTGCCGGCAAGTTCCCTAGAAGCGTAGGGTTGAAAGCATACAAAGTAGAGGACCAAAACAAGGGAGATAACATTGCATCGATTGCTCAAAATAAGATAATATCATACAAGGGATAACTTGTCGCAATCACTAATAGATTCGTGTCCATGGCACACTTTGCAGTAACAAAGGAAGTAAAAAGGAAGAGGCCTAATCTACGCGGTCGCCCTCAACCCTAGAGATCTTGTTCACCTTGGCAATGATGTGGGCGACCTGTGCCTTCAGCGCCTCCATATCCGCGTCGGCCGGCAAGCTGCGGAGAACGTTGACGAGATTTATACCAGGGTTGCGGTACACTATCTTCGTCAGAACGCGCTCCAAAGTTCCCGTGCAGAGATGGCGTGACTCCTCGGCCAGTTGCGCGGGGAGCTTCTTCTGAAGATTTGCGAGAGCCGGCGTGACCCCTCTGAAGAAGAGGCTGAGCTTGGCGCTGTGGGGGAGGTTTGGATCTGGAGAGTATATGAGATGCTCAACCTTCAGCGCCATCAGCTCCTTGTCGATGCTAGCTGCAGAAGCCACCAGATCTTCAGTCCACACTTCGACGGTCCAGCGAAAGTTCTCAGCTGAAGTGGCGGCGCTCTCCACCAGGCCTCGCTCCTTGCGGAGCTCATCCTTCAGCTTGGTTTCGCGGTCCCGGACGGCGTCGAGCGAGTCCTTCAGCGTAGAGACCTTCAGCTCCAGATCTGCAATCGAGTCCTTGGCGGCCTTCAGCTCGTCGCCTTGCTTGGAGAGGTGCACCTGGAGTTCAGAGTTAGTGTGGGCGTCCTTCTCGCGCTCTATGTTGAGCGCGGTGACCCTCTCCGTGCTCGCCCTCAGGAACTCCTCCAGCTGCGCCACCTTAGCCTCGAGGTCCTTCTTGGCGGTCTCTGCGGTGGCGGCGGCGGCCTTCGCCTCCTTCAGCTCTCCGCCAAGGGCCTACTCCCGGGCGGTAAGGTTTTCCTCGTGAGCGTCGAGGTTGACCTTCCGTTGGGTGAGCTCTCCTTCTCGCCGGGACAGCGCTTCTCCGGCGAGTCGCTGCTGCTCCTCGGCCTCGGCTTTCTCCAGGAGCCACTCTTGGTACTCCCCGGCAAGCCGCTCGCGCTCCTCCGCCAGGTCGCGGAGGGCCGCCTGGTTGGTGGCGCGGAGCTCCGCAGCGCGTTTCTCCATATCAGCTGCGGCCTTGGCGGTGAGGGCTTCCCGAGATTCAAGTTTCGCCTGCCTGGCCCGGTAAAGGGCCAGGAGCCGATGGAGCAACTTCTCCTCCTCGGGCTCGTCGCTCCCGCCAGGCGCCTCGACAATCTTCAGCCCCGCGGAGGCGAGAACCTCCCCATCGAAGGCCTCTCCCTCCTCGGGGGCTCGCGACGAGGATCCCCACGGCACCTGAATGAAGACGCCGTTGGGGGCCTCGAGGTAGAAGCCCGACTGCTCCTTTCCGGCGGAGGGGTCGGCGGCCGGTGCAGCGCTCGACGCTCCTGCCGCCTCCGGGCTGGCAGTGCGGTCGCCGGCCCCTCCCCGGCCGCAGCGTCTGCGGTCGGGGCAGTCTCCTCCGCGGCAGGCTCGGCGGCCCCCGCCATGTCTTCAACGACAGGGGCGTTGCCGCCGTCGCCCTGCGCGCCCTCCTCCTCGACGAGGACCTCCGTCTCCATCTGCTCTGGGGGAGGAGGATCTAGAAGAAGAAGAAAAAGAAGAAGCTCAAGCAAATATCCAAAAAAGACAAGTCCAAGAAGACGAGGTTACAAGACTTACCTTGGCGGACTTCGTCGACGACGGGCTCCCTCGCCGGGGAGCTCTCCCTTGGCGGGGTGGCCACCCTCGCCGGGCTGCTCGCCCTTGGCGGGGTACTCGCCCTTGGCGGATTACCCGCCCTTGGCGGAGCACTCTCCCTCGCCGGAGAGTTCGTCCTTGGCGGGGGCGGCGGGGCCTGCGGCTCCTCGGGAATGGCCTCCGGGCGCTCCTGTGGCTGCGGCTCCACCTCTGCACAAGACAATCAAGACAAAACAGAACAACAAGATGTTAGTACAAGACAAAAATCCTCAAGCGCGCCCGACGAGCGGAAAGATCAAGCCCAGACTTACGCTGGGGGCTGCGCTGGGGGCTGCTCCTCGGAGCAACGCCTGGGTCCGGCAAGCTCGTCGCCGGAGCGTCTCCTGTCGCCGCGACGGGCGAGTCGTCCTCGACCTCCACCACGGGTACCTTGGCCCTCTTCGCCATCCGCTGGGCCAGGGTCCTGCAAACAAATCAGAAACAAGATCAGAATCATCAACAAAAAATCAAGACAGAATTGAAGAAGCTACAGAATGCAAGTCCTTACTCCTGTTCCTCGTCGTCGTCGTCGTCGCTCAGGGCGGAGAAGTCGAACTCCACCTGAGGCGCGTCCGCGCGAGGAGCGGGAGGAGAAGGCTCCCTCGGGCGCTTGGCGGTCCCCGGGGCTGGGGGCTGCGAAGACCCAGCCCCTGTGGGCGCCGAGGCCCGGGGAGCAGGCGGAGCAGCCGCTCCGCTCTGAGAAGACCCTCCTCCACTTGGCGCTGACGCGCGGGGCGCCTCCGCCGTAGCCTGTGTACGGGTCGCCTCCGCCACGGTTGGTGCGCCGGGCGCTCCCGTCGCGGCCTGGCTCCCCCGGGTGGCTCGCGCCGCCCGGCGAGTAGGTTGTTATCGGGGCGCCTGCGCCCTTGTCGTCGTCGTCACCTTGTGGAGGCGCTTCAACGGAGATCGCCTGGGACTTGCCCGGGGCGGGGAGGTCTCCGAGGACGAGGAGACGTCGTCGTTGAGCCCCAGAGACCCACCGGAGTCCTCGCCGGCCCCGGCGTCTTCCGCCTCCTCCTCGGCCGGCTCGCTGGGCCCAGCGCCCTGCCCTGCGGCCGTACTCCCTCCGGCGCCTCCGCGTCCTCCGGCGCCTCTGCTTCCTCCGGCAACGTCGCTCCTCGCGGCGGCCTCGCTCACGATCCCGGGGATCCCAGCATGCCTCAGAGAGGGGACCCCGGCGAGCTCGTCGGGCGGAAGCTTAAGCAGCCTGCGGATCTCTGCCTCCTCTGCCTGGCACGATGCTTCCGCAGCCTCTGCCTCTTCAACTGTGAACCCGAACTCTCCTGCCGCTGCGGCTGCGGCGGCCTCTTCAACCCAGGAAGCGATATAAGCAATCTCCCGATCAGTGGTGGCCCGGGTGAGTCCTTTGATCTCCTCCTTGTTCTTCGGCACCTCCACGAAGTTGTCGAAGAAGCTCATGATGGCATCTGGCTTGGGCGCAATCCATGCAGGCATCATTGCGCGTAAGGGGTCTCGGGCCGTGCTGTTGCATAGGGGCACCACTCCCCGGGGAGCTCTAAACCACTCTGGGTGGGCCGGGTCGTGCTTAAAAAGTTCCCAGACCATCCCCTTCAGCTCCAGCGACGTGAAGTTGAAGTTCAGCCCTGGGCGCAGCCTCATAATGTCCGCCGCGTTGCCGAACTCCCATGCTGGCCTCTTCCTCTCCTGTAGAGGGGCAATGCGGCGGCGGAGGAAGTCTGCTCCTACCTCTCCGATGGTCAACTTGGCTACCCGGAGACGAAGAATTCTGACAAGGGCGACGTTGAGCTTGATGTCGTCCGAGTCCAGCTCGCTCCAGTCCCTGTCGCGCACTATGGGTGTTGTGCGCGACGCAGTGAAAGGTTGCGGCTCGTCCTCAACTACCCAGCACCAGTCCGCGTGCCACTCTTCCCACTTACCGCGGAGCTCCCCTTGCATATAGGATTACTTCTTGTTCAAGCGGAAGACCCAAGAGATTCCCCCGGAGAGGGGGGCGCCGGCCTCTGCTCTAGGCGTAAAGAAATGCCTAAAAAGCGCTACATTCGGATAGATCCCTATATAGTTTTCGCACAGATGTGCGAAAACCGCCATCGTGAGGATGGCGTTGGGGGTGAAGTCTAGAAGGTGGAGGTTGTAGGTGTTCATGATATCACAGAAAAATTCGGAAAAGGGAGGACAAAGGCCACAGTAGAAGAAGACAGCGAAGAAGAAATACCCGCCGGGGTACAGATCCTTGGCGGCGGCGGGATAAACTCTGGTCCGAGGATGCGCCTTGGTCTTCTTGGCCCAGAACAAGTAATACTTGTTCCAGAGCTCCCGCGCGCTGAGCCTTGGCGCGAAGACGACATTCCTCTTCCGCAGGAGAGCAAGCTTCGCCGCCTGCTCGGATTTCTCCTTCTTGGCCTTCTCCGCCTTTGCCTTCTCGGTCTTCGGGGCCATGGCGGAGGCGGCGAGGGAAGGGGGACGAGGAGTCCGGCAGCGTCGCAGACGCGAGAGATGGCGGAGGAGGTGTGGAGTCGGAGCGCAAGGGGGAATTTCTGGAGATAGGAGAAGCAATGAAAGCGTAGGAGGGGAACCGCTCCTGCTTCCTCTGCTTTTATGGGGAAGTGGGGGACGTTTCGCTCTTTCCATTAAAAGAACGTGGCCACGTTCTCTCCCACGACGCCGCAATCGACGCGTGCCGTTACGGAGGGACGCGGCGGATGCGGAAGGGGATTCGGCGTGCCGTGGGCCGCGCGTGCCCGTGCACTGTTTTGGGCCTGGCCCAACAGCGCTCGGCACCGTGTGTGGCCCAGGCCCGGGGGCTCCTGTCGGTGTACTAAGGTAGGGGTACCTCAGTACCCCAACTTGTGCACGGGCAGTGGCAGCTTCCCGCGGCAGGGCCTACCACGCGCTTGCCGGAGACCTTTCTGATCCATATGAAGCCATTCAAAAACAAAGTATACAAGACAGAAGATCAAGACCCCGGCAAGTGGAGCTTGCCGGGAAGGCCGTCCCAGGCTCAAGATTACCTCCCTGGCGCAACACCCTGGCAAGTGGAGCTTGCCAGGAAGACCAGAAGACTGCATCTCAGAAGACACGCCTCGGCGCACTCTGCGCCCCGGCAAGACCCGAGGAGCGATAAGCTTCCCGGCCCGACAAGATCAAGACCCCGGCAAGGCGCTTGCCGGGGGAAGTCTACGCTGTGTGCCCGCGCTCCAGCTCATCGGCCCACGCGTCGCCCTGGGGCCATTCCAGGGACGCGTGGCGGATGGCTGTGCAGCCTGGGGGACACGGTGGCACTCCACGGTGACGAAGCCATCGCCGTGGCAAACGGAGACGCAAGGGCGGGCGCTTTTGGGGTCGACGGCGACGGGCATTTAATGCTCTTGTCCCCCACTGTCAAAGTAGGTGATGACCACTGTTCATGCACTGTTCATCCACTGTTCCCGCACTATTACAACTACCACCACAATTACATTTTTACCCCTTTTTCTACGTTGACACTTGTCGGTGACCCCTTGGGCTATAAAAGGAGGCCCATGCACAACGTAGAAAGGGTTTGGAACCTTGATCACTCATTCGCTCGGTGTAGCTAGTTCTTCAAGCTCCCGAGCTCCAACACTCAATACAATCTAAGCAGGAGTAGGGTTTCACGCGTCCATCGCGGCCCGAACCTGGGTAAACTGCCCGCGTGAGCTCTACGATCTGCTCTTTGTGCTCCCTCCGCTCCCTTACCACACGAACAAAGGGGCTCCGGTCCCATAGGTGCTCGTGGTGGACAGTTTCCCCCGACAGTGGTTGCCGGGCAGGGCCCGACAGCCGCGCCTTACGGGTAGTACTTGCGGAGATGCTAAATGTTCCATGAGTTTTGCAATTGAATGCCATCTCCGGTCTCTAGAAGGACTGCACCAGGTTTGGTGACTCGTACCACCCGGTAAGGGCCTTCCCACTTTGGCGATAACTTGTTTGCACCCTTGGCGGACTGAACATGCCTAAGGACAAGGTTGCCTTCATCAAAACACCGGGCATGAACCCTGCGGCTGTGATAGCGACGCAGGGCTTGCTGGTAGCGTGCGGCACGCGTAGCAGCCCAGAGACGGTTCTCCTCGAGAAGCATAGGATCGTCACGCCGGTACTGATCCTGCGCTACTACATCGTAGGCAAGCACTCGAGGAGAGTCATTAATAAGTTCCGTTGGGATAAATGCTTCTACCCCATAGACAAGGGAGAAGGGAGTCTGCCCAGTAGCTTGTTTTGGTGTCGTTCTGAGGGGCCAGAGAACCATCAGGAGCTCATCAATCCACCGCGTGCTGCACTTCTGCAGCTTATTAAATGTTCTTGTCTTGAGGCCCTGCAACACTTCAGTGTTCGCCCTCTCAGCTTGTCCATTGCTTCTGGGATGTGCAACAAAGGCAAATGAGATTTTGCTTCCTAGGGCATGAACATATTGCATGAAGGCGCGGCTCGTGAACTGGGTGCCGTTGTCGGTGATGATCCAGGCAGGGACCCCGAAGCGGCACACCAATCCTTTCAAGAACTTGATAGCTGACTGAGCAGTCACCTTTCTCACGGCATCTACTTCCGGCCACTTTCTAAACTTGTCGATGGCAACAAAAAAGAATTCAAAGCCCCCGGTAGCTCGGGGAAAAGGGCCGAGGATATCGATCCCCCAGACCAAAAACGGCCATGACAAAGGGATTGTCTTAAGAGCTTGAGTAGGCAGGTGGATGTTCTTGGAATGGAATTGGCAGGCTTCACATTTGGTGACTAGCTCGATCGCATCTTGGAGGGCTGTGGGACAATAGAACCATTGCCAGAATGCTTTCCCAACTAATGCATTTGATCCAATGTGGGAGCCGCACATGCCTTTGTGTATTTCTGCCAGCAGTTCCTTTCCTCCTTCCCAGCAAATGCACTTCAATTTCACACCGTTGGGCCTTCTTCTATATAGAGTGTCATCGACAAACTGATACATACTAGGCCTCGAGGCTACTCTTTCAGCTTCTTCTTGCTCTTTGGCAAGTTCTCCGGTTTGGAGGAAGTGGACTATGTGCCTTGCCCAAGTTGGAGCCCGGGGCCCGGCAACAAGGACTAGCTGCACCTCCGCATTTGTGGGGCGCGTTCCTTGACTGCGTGGACCTGAGGCACGGCAGGAGGGTGCAACCCGGCAAGCGAATGGAAGTTGTTTCTGGTCGATTCCCTGCAAGGTGCCCCGAAGGGCTCTACCGGGAGAGGCATACCGGAGTCCAGTTTCCTCCTCTTTCGGGCCATTGTTGCCGAGGATACGGAGGGCTGAGTTAGGTGGAGAACAAAAGTTCCTGGTCCCACGGGAAGCTTTTGCGCAACACACTTTGACATGTGATGAGCAATGTTGTTTTTCGCACGGGGTATTTGCTCTGTTTGTAATCCATCAAAGTGTTCCTCCAATCTTCTCAGTTCCTCAACGTATGCCTCCAACAATGGCCTTTCCTAATCCTTGTTGACTTGTCTCACCACAAGTTGTGAATCTCCTCTGATGATCAACTTATCGATTCCCAATTTTGTGGCTATCCTGGGCACGACAAGGAGCCCTTCATACTCTAGTGTATTATTGGTCGCCTACTCCCAGGGAAAATGCATTTGGACAATGTACTTCAAGTGCTCACTAGTGGGGGCAACGAGAAGCACGCTAGTCCCTACACCTTGTATGGAAAAGGCGCCATCGAAATACATGATTCATTCTTGGGGGGATTCCTTGTCGGGAATAGCTGTTTCCACCACTTTGTCATCAGAGGCTGGCATCCATTCAGCAATAAACTCTACCAATGCCCTGCTCTGAATCATTGGCGTATTTTCAAATTTTAGGCCAAAGCTGGATAACTCCAATGCCCACTCCACTATCATGCTGGTGGCCTCAGGGTTCCGGAGTATCCTTTGCAATGGGAGGCGTGTGAAAACCGTGACCTCATGGGCTTGGAAGTAGTGGCCCAGTTTCCTTGAGGCCATGACTAGGCCAAAAATCTATTTTTGCACGCGAGAGTACCTGGATCTAGCCCCCTGCAATAGGGAGCTGACGAAGTACATTGGCTGCTGCACCACTTTCTTCCTTGCCGCGTCCTTGGCGTTGTTTGTGCTGTCGTGCTCTTCCTTGTCCTGGCCCATATCTCACCTTGACGAGCTACTCTCATTCTCCTTTTCTGAAGGGACACTAGCTGAGGCCACTTCTTCCTCTACTTCACGCTGCGCCACCAATGTTGTACTAACCACTTGATTAGTTTCCGCTAGGTATAGCATCAACGGCTCTTGTGGTTTGGGAGCAACCAAGGTAGGCACAGAGGACAAGTAGGTCTTCAAATCCGATAGTGTTATATCTGCTTCTGGGGTCCACTTCACGGGTCCTGCCTTCTTCAATATCTTGAAGAATGGCAAGGTACGCTCGACAGACTTGGAGATTAATCTGCTGAGTGTGGCAACGCACCCGGTCAAACGCCTGACATCCTTAATTGTCTTTGGTGCCTGAATATGCTTTGTAGCCTTGATCTTATCGGGGTTGACCTCTATCCCACGGTGGAACACAAAGAAACCAAGTAGCTTGCCGGAGGGAACGCCAAACACACACTACTTTGGATTCAGCTTCAAGTTGAACTTGCACAGATTGGCAAATGTCTCTTCTAAATCCTAGATGAGGTTTGATCTGTCCTTGGTCTTGACCACAATATCATCCATATAGGCTTCAATGTTCCTATGCAGCTATGATTCAAAACCAATCTGGACTGCCCTTGCAACAGTAGACCTCGCACTCTTCAACCTGAAAGGCATATGCACGAAGTAGTATGTGCCACAAGGGGTGATGAATCAGGTCTTCTCTTCGTCTTCCTTGGACATAAAAATTTAATGGTACCCAGAATATGTATCCAAGAAAGAGAGCGAGTCACAACCTGAAGTGGAGTCCACTATCTGGTCGATGTGCGGCAAGGAAAATGGGTCCTTCGGGCAGGCCTTGTTCAGATCAGTGAAATCTATGCACAGCCTGCATTTTGAATTAGCCTTGTGTATGACCATTGGGTTTGCTAACCATGTTGGATGCAACACTCATCTGACCAAACCAGCTGCCTCAAGTTTCTTGATCTCCTAGGCAATGAACTGTTACTGCTTCAAAGCCTGATTCTGGATCTTCTGCTTGACGGGATGGTGATACGTCCATTTTCCATCATGCTTTTATGTTGATATTTATTGTACTATGGGCTTTTATTACACTTTATGTCACAACACTTATGACTTTTCTCTCTTATTTTACAAGGTTTACATGAAGAGGGACAATGTCGGCAGATAGAATTCAGGGCTGGAAAAGGAGCAAACATTGGAGACCTATTCTGCACAACTCAAAAAGCGCTGAAACTCCGTTTCAGAAAATATAAAAAATATATGGCGAAAGAGATACGAGAGAGGGGCCACCCACTGTCCACGAGGATAGGGGCGCCCCCTACCTCGTGGCCCACCTGGTGGCCCCTGATGCCCATCTTCTGCTATATGAGGTGTTTTGACCAGGAAAAAATCATAAGGAGGCTTTCGGGAAAAAGCGCCATCGTCTCGAGGCGGAACCTTGGCGGAACCAAAATAGGGCTCCGGCGGAGCTGTTCTGCTAGGGATACTTCCCTCCTGGAGGGGGAAATCGTCACCGCCGTCATCACCAAAAACTCTCCCATCTTGGGGAGGGTTATCTTCATCAACATCTTCACCAGCACCATCTCCTCTCAAACCCTAGTTCATCTCTTGTATCCAATCTTTGTACCAAAACCTCAGATTGGTACCTGTAGGTTGCTAGTAGTGTTGATTACTCCTTGTAGTTGATGCTAGTTGTTTTACTTGGTGGAAGATCATATGTTCAGATCCATTATGCATATTAATACCCCTCTAATTATGAACATGAATATGCTTTGTGAGTAGTTACATTTGTTCCCGAGGACATGGAAGAAGTCTTGCTATAAGTAGTCATGTGAATTTGGTATTCATTCGATATTTTGATGAGATGTATGTTGTTTGTCCTCTAGTGGTGTCATGTGAACATCGACTACATGATACTTCACCATTGTTTGGGCCTATAGGAAGGCATTGGGAAGTAATAAGTAGATGATGGGTTGCTAGAGTGACAGAAGCTTAACCCCTAGTTTATGCGTTTCTTCGTAAGGGGCTGATTTGGATCCATATGTTTCATGCTATGGTTAGGTTTACCTTAATACTTCTTTTGTAGTTGTGGATGCTTGAAATAGATATTAACCATAAGTGGGAGGCTTGTCCAAGTAAGGGCAGCACCCAAGTACCGATCCACCCACGTACCAAATTATCAAAGTAACGAACGCGAATCATATGAGCGTGATGAAAACTAGCTTGAGGATAATTCCCATGTGTCCTCGGGAGCGCTTTTCTTCATACAGGAGTTTGTCCAGGCTTGTCCTTTGCTACAAAAAGGATTGGGCCATCTTGTTGCACCTTATTTACTTTTACTATTATTTACTTGTTACCTATTATCTTATCATAAAACTATCTATTACCGATAATTTCAGTGCTTGCAGAAAATACCTTACTAAAAACTTCCTATCATTTCCTTTAACTCCTCGTTGGGTTCGACACTCTTACTTATCAAAAGTACTACGATAGATCCCTAAACTTGTGGGTCATCAGCTGGGCATGCGGGCAGATAGCAAGGTGGTGCTCGATTATCTCACTGGGAACATCGAGGATGTCAGCTGGTTTCCAGGAATACACATCAACATTAGCACATAGGAAGGCAACGACCGCACTTTCCTATTTGTCGTCAAGGGAGGCACTGATAGTAAAAGTATCACCAGTGCCATCAAGCCCTGCTGGGACCTTCTTCACAGTAGGTGCAACAACTTTGGGTCTCTTGCTGTTGGAACTCTCTAGCAAGTCATCAACAGGCGTAGTGCATCCCGGAGAGGCGCGCTTCCCGGGCTCCTCACCGGGGCTCTGAACAACTCTCTTCTTTTTTTACTCTCCTTGGCGGGAATGCTGATCTTCGTGGCCTCTGCCGCAACTGCATCCATGTACATCGTATCCACGCAAATGATTGTGTCCTTCTCGTCTGATGGAATGGAAAGGACCCCCATTGGTCCTAGCATCTTCAGGGTGTTGTAGACATAGCGGGATGCCGCCATGAACTTGGCCAAAGCTGGGTGTCCAAGGATTCCATTGTACGGCAGGGGGAGGTCGACCACGTCGAGCACAACCTTCTCAGTCCGGTAATTCAATTCTCCCCCAAACGTTACCGGCAATGTGATCTTCCGGCGCGAGGAGCAGGCATGGTCCTGATGGGTGGTCAGCCACTCGGGCTGCCTCAATAGCTTGCTGACCCATGGTAAATACAAACCCTGGGGCACGGGACGGGCCCCCGGCGTACCAAGAACTACCTTGCCGCAGAGGCGCTCGGGGGCTGGGAGCATGACCTATGCAATAAGGTCCGGACGCGACTTCAAGAACCCGCGCGAGGCCTCCCGAAGACCCAGCATGGTCCGGAGGAGGGATGCAGGCGGAGGCTCCTACGAGCCTCACCGAGCAGCTCGAGAGTAAGCCGAAGGAGACCCTGTGGAGCAAGGATTCAGTAGAACCATATTGGGAAAAACAGGAAGAGCCGAGGGACACCCACCTGCTCGGTACAGACAGCTTCATCCTCTTCAGAGCCCTCGGGGCAGGCTCGTAGATTCTCCTCAACCCCCGCCTCTTGCCTAGCGCTGCGAAGGATGGCATGAGGCCGCTTGAGGATGATGCGCCTAGACCCGGGGCAAGGTCGCGGCGGGCACTCGCAGCCAGCGCCCCACTCCCTCATGCGATGTCCCCCGGATTCGCCTCGGCCGAAGGCTGCTGCGCCTCCCTTTCAGTTGCTTCAGGAGGCGGTGCCTCGGTACCCTCCGCCACCTCCGTCAACACTGGCGCCCGTGCTTCGTCCGCTTGCTCCAAGGGCGGAGTGAACTCCGGTCCAGGGGCTCCGCCTGGCGCGTCCGCCCCAGAAGGGAAGGACGGGCTCGCGAGCCGTGACTCCACCACCAAGAGATCGTTATGAGGATCAAGGGCGCCCACCGGCAACAATCCCCACGCATCGAAGCGGGGCATCTTTTCAGCAAAAGCTCTTCCGGCCAGAGGGGCCAAGTACAAGGGAGTTGCGGAGCCAGGGCGAGCTTCAGGCACTCCGCCGACGAGCAGCCGCAGCAGCCCGTGGAGCGTCTCAGGAGGGAGCTGCTTCGGCTGAAGACGCGCGCGATCATCAAGAACCCACATTGGGCTAGAATGGCACTGGAGTGGGGCAACACGGAGGACAAGGAAGTCTCTCACCACCATCGCCAGGGTCAATTCGCTTCTCCTCAGGCTGACCAATCAGCGCATAACTGGCTCCGCTCATGGATCTGAAAGGACCTCATGCCCCCAGCCCGAGTTCGGCACCGCTGGTGCATCGGGAAGATGGATTTGGGGGCTGTACGCAGCAGCATCAACGTACACCCACTGGCGACGAATTCCTATTGTGGTTGGATGAAGCGAGAAGTCAATTCTGAAGGTGGCAGTCGCTTCCACCGCATGCAACGACACGCACCCCGAGTGCTGCCCCTGTCGACCAAGGAGAGGGCGAAGAAGTGGCGAAGCAAGGCCACAGACAGGGAAACGCAAATGAAAGCTTCACACAGGAACACGAAGCCAGAAAGGAGGATGATGGACCCAGGGTCCAGGTGTAGCGCCTGAATCTGTTAATGCGTGACTACTGCATAGAAGAAGGCAGAGAAAAGGGGAAGGAGACCCCCGGAGATGGTGTGGAGATGAAGCTGGATGTCGTTGGCGCCAAGCTCTGCCAACGGCCGGGAGGCGAGCCAGACCCGGGTTGGCCCCCACTCATTAGATGCATTAGCCAAGGCATGACGCACCTTGTCCAGACCCTCTTGGTTCACCACGAGGGAGCAGCCCAGCGCTGGCTCGAGCACCGGCGGCGGCGCGGCAGGCTCGCCGTCCCCCCTCTTCTTTGCCCGGCGCGGCATGTTAGCAAGGAAGGAAGGGCAGAGAAGGCAAGTAAGGAAGAAAGCGATTGGAGGGCAGAAGGCAGAGGCAGCAGCAAGAAGACCTATCGGTCATACGATTGGCAAGGCGCATGATTACTGAGACTGCATGGGGAGCGGGGTCGACCACATCCCATCCAACCGTCGCACACGAGTCTAGCCCGAAGCCTTTGGGGCCCGTGGCGCTTTGTCCTCGACTAAGGCTTCGCCTCAAAGCCGACTCCGTGCATGCCTTGGGCCTGGGGCTACAGTCGGCGTCCTGGGAACCAGGGTACCCAGACTTGCCTGTCTGCGGGCCGCGACGCGCTCCTACCACGGCCTGGTACGGCCCAGCTGATCAACCAGCTGCCAAGACCCTCGCGAGGGAGCTAAGCCTCGCGAGGAGAACAACGTCAAGACCCCCTCAGGAGCGGCCTCGGCAAGGTGCTCCAGAGGGGCGGACAATCCAAGGCCAAGCTTGCCTCAGTAGGAGGCAGTGATGTCAGCAGTGATGCACCACGCCAGTGGGTGCCAGCGTCCGCCAGCGGCGCAGTTGCCATTTCAGTGCAAGGGGGACAGCGCAACCGCATGTTCCCGAGGGGCGGGACAAAGGTTTCCCCATTGGTGCAACAAGACCGAAGACAGCAAGGACGACAAGGAGGATGTCACCGTCGACCCCACCACCGCGTCACCGCCTGATCCTTTTGCAGGCGAAGACCGCTTTTGTCAGGATAGGAACGTCCTTGTGTTCCCGCTCAAAAATGGCCGTTGTGGGATCCCTTCCCGCCTAAACATTTCGGGGGAAGAGGACCCTGGTCGCCTATATAAGTAGCTAGGATCCCCGCTATGAAAAAGGGGGAGATAGATCCATAGACTCGGCCACCATGCAAAGGAGCAAGGACACTTGCCTCCTGACCCTCCTGAGCTCACCTCCTGAGCTCAGGAACCACTGTACTAGTTCATATTCCTGCCCTCCCGAGGCCAATCCACCAAAGCAGGAAGTAGGGTTTTACACCACGCGGTGGCCTTAACCTGGGTAAAC
Source organism: Secale cereale (assembly GCA_902687465.1). Classification (NCBI taxonomy): domain Eukaryota; kingdom Viridiplantae; phylum Streptophyta; class Magnoliopsida; order Poales; family Poaceae; genus Secale; species Secale cereale. The sequence continues at coordinate 304,149,537 of LR738712.1, read as the reverse complement.
TCTTGCGTGCTTCACTTGTTGTTTGCTTGAATCTCTTCACCGACGAGGGTGAGACGCTAGGTAGACGTGAGTGGGAGAGATCTTCGTTCACGCCCCTGTGTTCGAACTTCTTGGGTTTTGCGGAGCCCTAAATCCGATAGGTACGAGATTGGACAACATGTTTGTCCCATTCCTATTCAACTTATTAATGCATATTTATACTGCTATACTTAAGTTATGGCTAGCAATCCTCTTTTTGTTGTTGGAGGAAATCTGATCCTCTAATTTTGTTATAAACGTTTTTATGGCGATCCTCTGTTTTAGTTGTTCAGAACATATTGTTTTTTTCACCTATAATGTTTGCAAAATAATTATTTTGATTCAGATGACTAGTCACTAGTCTTGTTTTGATATCAATGTTTGCATCCTCCAAGTCTTATTGTGAGAGAATCTAGTTCTATGTGGAAATAGGAGTTATTGCACACTTATTTATTCACTAGTTCACAAAACCTGTCATTGTCAAGGAGGCATCAGTAATATTAACCATGAGTATATAAGTAAATCTAATTCATTTGAACTATTTTGTTTAACTTGAGGTCCTTCTAAATATTGAAAATATTTCTGTTAAAATACATCTAGATACATCCGTTTGTGAGACAAGAAATAAGGATTGGAGGGAGTAGTTCATAAGGTTGCATCACAAAACAATGTTTCGTGAGATGCCACACTACATCTTTAATTCTCACTAGTATTTTAATTTTAAGATGTTACTTAGTGTACTATGGTCTTGCAGGTTTACACTTATAGTAAAAAAAGCTACTTGACGTAATGAGGTTGCGCATTTGCGTGAGTGCTGCAACTTGGGAAGATAAAAATGACTGGGATGATGGCAGCACGTCAATGGCATCATGTAGGTGTGGTGTTCATCGATCCCTTCTCTCTCTTTGTGTGTGTGTGTGTGCGTGGCATGTATATATGGATTCATCTTAATATGCCATATTAATTATTCATTTAGATTGATCTCTTTCCCACGGCGTTTATCCCATATATTTGATATCTTCTCTCTCCCAGCAGGTAATTTCATCTTGTAATTTGCATAAGCGTTTGTTTTTGTTGTATGTTTGTAATATATTTTTTCTCAAGAATATTAAGTATTGTTGCATATGGTTGCAGGATAATGCATTATGACAATCACTCTGTGCATCTGCCTATTCTTACACTCTAACTATGGAAGTATAAATCGATGCATAGGCAAGATCAAAAGTAAACTAGAGCATTTTCTAATTTATTGTTTTCATACAAATTATGATGTATGGAAGACTCCATTGATCTCTTTGTTCAAGACAAACATGCACCAGTAGTCCAGTACACATAACGCAGCAACATCATAGGTTTAAAGTTCCAGGACTTGTTAGTGTATTTTCAGAGATAGTGTGCATATGAACTTGTCAAATCAGCACACAGTTCCATATGCTTGCTAGCAGGTATTCATTCCTAAGTGAGAACATGCAATCCTTTCAATAAGGTGTTTGCCTAACAACCCTAACTTGATCTCAACTATTTTTGTTGGATCTATTAGTTTACCTACTGTACAAATATCTTTCAGTCATCGGGTTCATAAGGTGAATAGAACGTGACACGACATGATCCTCGAGTATAAGAGATACAAACTTAGGCCAGTCTTGATTTTAGCCTATTGTTGTGATAATTCTATAGAGTTTTTATTTCTAAGAAAAGCTTGTGCAGAGGAGATAAAACGATATGATAAGAACAAATGTTACTAAGATGTTAACTGAATCTGGTGCTGAGATATCTTAACATGAAGGTTACTATACTTACATCAATCCTTTATTTAAATATAATTTAATCATGAGCTCTACAGTCAACCATATATGCCAGTACAGAACAAGTAACAAGTGTATAGCTTGTTTGATTTCACTATTTAGCTAAGATTGATTAGTATTTCTCCTACTAATTCTCACTGTGTCTTCTTTGAATTTTTCATATTATCCTCTCTTCGTAGTGATATGCACGCACATGAACATGCTAGCTTAAGAAGTGTAATTATACGTTGATCCTATAGTCTATGTTTTCTTATCTATGTATGAACGTAAACATGACCCAGTATCGACAAGCATAAGGTGTGTCTAATTTTATTATTTCTTCCACACTTGGCACAATCCGACCGCCAATTGCAATTGACATTATTAATTAAATATGTTGTCGTGCATTCATTGTACCAAGTTTACAAGAATATAGCTTCTAACAATTTATTTTACCTTCATGTTTTTCATTTCCGTATGTCTTCTGAACCTAAATTTGTACATAACTCCCAAGGGATCACCTTGAACTAAGAAGGAAATTCTTGGTTGGTAGTTTGCACTTAAAATTCGTACATCACTTATTTATTATCCAAGGTAGTATATTTAACTATTTGTATTTCCTTCATTGCTAGCAGAAAGGTCAAGAATGTGTGATTCATTAGAGCTGGAACTCACAGGACCTATCATCGGGATATGGAGTTACGGATGCCAAGAGAGTCTGATCAATTTGGTTTTAGTTAATGAAGGTTGAACATGTCAGTGTAGATGCTCATGTGATGAGCTTAGGTTTTTGTTTCAGCAATGAAGCAGCAATTTTTTTTCTTAGTACAATGCACATCTTCTTGTTAGACACATGTGTACAAGATGAAGGTACAATTTTTAGTCACCAATTCCATTCTCATGGGTAATAGTTAGAGCAGAGCATATATATACAAATATATGTATTATTTTGATGGTGTTCTTTGTAAACCAACATTGTTGATCTAATAAATGGTGTCTTTCTTACAATGTGGCATCTCCTGTATAGTAGCAACATTGGCCTAATAATGTACGTAGCACGTGCTTCTAGAGTTGCAATGATTTGTTTTATCCATTTTAAAATCCGCTTGTGCAGGGTGATCACCAACGCATATGAAGTGTTGCAACGGCTATAGTTTATATGTTGCTATACTTACAACGCTTATACACATTAGTTACCAATGCATGTATATGTGTTGTTGTAGACCCTTCCAATGCCACCAATGACAACGCATACCAATTCGTTGGTGTAGACCTTACTAACGCTTATATGGACATTTGGCAACTTATTTATGTGTTGTTGTAGGGGGGTTCTTGTTGTAGTCTTGTCAAATTATAGAGTATTGCTTTGAATCATCCGAAATTCCATATGTCCATGCTACAAAGAAAAGAATATGATTAACATGTTTGGCAGCATTCCACAAAAAAAAATTGTTTTTATCATTTACCTACTCAAGGACGAGCAGGAATTAAGCTTCGGGATGCTGATACGTCTACAACGTATATATAATTTTTGATTGTTCCATGCTGTTATATGATCACTCTTGGATGTATTACAATCATTTTCTACCAACTTTACATCATTTTTCGGCAATAACCTATTGACATAATTCCTAGTGCCAATTGTTGTTTTCTGCTTGTTTTTCACTTTACAAAATATCAATATCAAATGAAGTCCAAATGCAATGAAACTTTTGGTGAATTTTTTGGACCAGAAGACATCTAGCAGGCCAAAGAAATCGACAAAGGAGGGCCCATGGGGCTCACGAGACAGTAGGGCACGCCCTGGTGGGTAGTGGAGCCCATGGGAGTCCGCTTCACTGCCTCTCAGCTTTATAAATACTCAAATATTCCAGAAACCCTAGAAGAGCCGGAGAAAAAATGTTTCAGCCATCGCAAGTTCCAGAACCACGAGATCCAATCTAGAGCCCTTTTCTGACACTCCGCCGGGGAGGAACACGATCACGGAGGGGTACATCATCCCCATTGGCGCCTCTCCCATGATCGTGAGTACTTTACCACAAACCTTCAGGTCCGTAGGTAGTAGCTAGATGGATTCTTCTATCATTTTGATCTCCAATACAATGTTCTCTTTGGAGGTCTATTTCATATAAGTCTTTTGCGGTGTGTTTATTTGGATCCGATGAATTGTGAGTTTGTGGTCAGATCTATTCGTATTCATATCCATACATGATTATTATAGCCTTGTAGTTCTTCTTCGATATTTCATTTTTGTTTGGCCAACGGAATTGATTTATCTTGCAATGGGAAGAGGTGTTTTGTAATGGGTTCTATCTTGTGGTGCTCAATCTTAGTGACAGAAAGAGACATGACACACATGTATCGTTGCTATTAAGGATAAAACAATGGGGTCTATTCCTACATGAATAGATCTTTTCTACATCATGTCATCATTCTTAAGGTATTACTCCATTCTTTCATGAACTTAATACACTTGATGCATGCTGGATGGCGTTCGATGTGTGGAGTAACAGTAGTAGATGCAGGTAGGAGTTGGTCCACTAATATTGTATGTGATACCTATATACATTATCATTATCTTGGATATCGTCATAATTATTCTCTCTTCTATGAATTTCCCAATAGTAATTTGTTTACCCACTGTATGTTATTTTCTCGAGAGAAGCCACTAGTGAAACATGTGGCTCCCGGGTCTATGTCTCATCATATACTTGCAGATCTATATTGCTATTTGCGTTTCCCATTTATTTGCCTCTTTATTTCAGATCTATATTATGAAAAACCCAAAAATACCTTGCTACGTTTTATTTTATTTTATTTTATTTGCATATATCAATCTTTATTTTTCGCATATTACCTTACCCAAGAGGGATTGACAACCCCTCTATGTCTCGGGTTGCGAGGATTTGTTATTGGTGTGCAAATGATGTTTACATTGCTTGCTTGGTTCTCCTACTAGATTGATAACATTCGTTTCATAACTGAGGTAAATACTTACCACCGTTGGGCTGCATCATGCCTTCCTCTTCGGGGAATTTACTGACGCAGTTCATAAGTAGCACCGTGTCTCCGACCGCGTGGTGATGATTGGCGTGGCTGGCAGGCTCTGTTTGGGCTAGGCGAGCCGCCCTGCGCTCGGCGCGAACACAATGAGCTTCAACCATGGGTACGGTAGAGCAGAGACCAGAGCGAAGCGGAAGAATGGTGGCGTACCCCTACCTAGTGTGCCAAATGTTGGAATCAGGGCTTCGGGGAACCAAGAGGTTAGAACACTGTTGTGTGCTTTCTCTCCGGCCACCCTACCCTACTCCTCCAGTCCCACGGCGAGCACGAGCTTTGGAAGAAGAACACAGACACAAAAATTTACCCACGTTCGGGCCACCTTGCGTTGTAAAACCCTACTCCTTCTTGGTGGTTGGATTGCCTTGTGAGAGAGAATGAAGAAGCTAGTACAAGGAGAGTCAACCCACTACTACGGTGGCACACTATCCTCTCTTATACTAGGCATGGTCCTCTTCCCCTGAAAACACTTAGCGGGAAGGTCTGCCACAACGGCCAGTTTGAAGGCGGACATGGGCTCAGTTTATCCTGACAAAAGTAGTCTTCAACTGCAAAGCAGTCATCCATGAAGCGCTGGTAGGCTCGGTGCTGACCTCCCTCCTGGTGCGCCCACCATCATGTTCTTCACGCACTGAAACGGTAACCTTTGGGGATTGCCTCGAGAACCGGCAGATGGACTAGCCCCCTTAGCATCAAAGAGGAAACTCTATTCATCCGCTCCTACTCGCGCTCTTCTTGCTTCTGTCGGTGCCACGTGCGTCACACACGTGAAGACACAGGGCCCGGTGACTCTGTTGTACTGCTCTTGGCTCGTATGCCTCATCGAGGGGCTTCGGAGGCAACCTCGGGGAAGTCGCCTCGCGAGGGGGGACTCGCGAGTCTCCTGATGACTTGATGACATGCACCTCATGAGGCGGAACCCTCATGAGGGCTCTGCTTTTGGAGCTCTGGCGGTGGGCCAGCCTTCAGCCTTCTGGCAAGCACCGCGTCTTAATAACCCAGAAGTGTAGGAGATCAGTTGTAGGCTCTTTCGATAAGTAATAGTGGCAAACCCAATGAGGAGCTACAGGTAGAACAAATATTCCCTCAAGTTCTATTGGCCACTAATACAACTCTGCGCATACTTAATGTTCACTTACCTAGAACAAGTCTGAAAGTAGAAGTACTTTGTAGGTGTTGTAGGATAGGTTTGCAAGATAATAAAGATCACGTAAATAAAAACTTGGGCCTGTTCAGATAAATAAACAGTTAAATTAGTATAGCGAGTGTGGAAAAGTGGTGGTAGGAGTTGCGGAATTGTCCCTAAGCAATTGAATACGTTACTAGACCGATAGCAAGTTTTATGTGGGAGAGGCCAATACTGGCAAGTTACCCCTTACCTAGAATTCTATGCACTTATGATTGCAAATATTATCAAGCATCCGCAACTACTAACGTCCATTATGGCAAAACCCAACCATAGCCTTACAATATATTGGTTCCCCTTCAATCCCCGTATCCATCAATTTCTATGCTAGGCTGAAGCTGATGTCACCCTTGCCCTCCAAAACATAGGCCTGTGAACATACAACTAACCCTATGGTGTGATCCACAAGTGCGCTCATATGATGGGCACCAAAGGACAGCAACATAACCACAAGCAAATTAAACCAATCATAGCAATTCACCAATCACCGATAGGACAACAAAAATCTACTCATGCATCATAAGATGGCAACACATCATTGGAAAACAATATGAAGCATAAAGCACCATGTTCAAGTAGAGGGTATAGCGGGTTGCGGGAGAGTGAACCGTTGAATATTGATGATGGGAGGTGATGAAGATGTTGGTGAACATGACAGAGGTGTTGGTGTAGATCGCCGTCACACGATGATTGCCCCGGCGGCGTTCCGATGCCACCGGGAGAGAGGGAGAGAAAGCCCCCATCCTTCTTCTTCTTCCTTGACCTCCCCCCTAGATGAGAGGTGGGTTTCCCCTCTGGTCCATGGCCTCCATGCAGCGAAGGGGAGAGAGACCCTCCGATATTGGATTTGTCTCTCTGTTTCTCTTCTGTTTCGCGACCCCTGATTCTGGCCTTCCACCGTTTCTTAAACTCCCGGAGATCTGTAACTACGATTGGGTTGAAATTTTAACACAATTTTTATATGGATATTAGCTTCCTTGCGTCTGGAGGACACCTCAAACCGACCTTAGGGGTGGCCAAAAGCCCCCTGGGCGTGCCCTGGGTAGGGGGTGCGCCCCTAGGGCTTGTGGCCCCTCGGGCACCGCCTTGCAATGATTCCACTTCCCAAAATTCACATATATTCAAAAAAACTCCGTAAGTTTTTATCGCGGTTGGACTTTGTTTGATATGGATTTTCTACGAAACAAAAAACATGCAACAAAAAGGAACTAACACTGGGCACTGGATAAATATGTTAGTCCAAGAAAATCGTATAAATTGTTGCAAAAAGTATGTAAAAGTTGTAGAATATTGGCATGGAACAATAAAAAATTATAGATACATTGGAGATGTATCAGCATCCCCAAGCTTAAGTCATGCTCGTCCTCGAGTAGGTAAATGATAAAGTTTTTTTTGATGTGGAATGCTACCTAGCATATCCTTGATCATGTAATCTAATCATGTCATGAATGTTACGATGTGAGTGATTCAAAGCAATAGTTTATTATTTTACATAAAAGACATCAATACTCAAGCATCCCAACAAACAATCATGTGTTTCAAATATCAATGCTAAAGAATGCTATCCCTACAAAATCATATAGTGTTGTCAGGATCCATGTTATTAACAAAAAAAATATGAATCATGCACTACCCCGGTGTCAGCCAAGCAATTGGTTCATACTTTTTTAACGCGCTTCAGCTTTTTCAACTCTCACGCAATACATGAGTGTGAGCCATGGATATAGCACTATGAGTGGAATAGAATGCGGTGGTAGAGGTTTATGTGGAGAAGACAACAAGGAGAAAGTCTCGCATCAACTAGGCGGATCAACGATCTATGAAGATGCCCATCAATCGATATCAATGCGAGGAGTAGGCATTGCCATGCAACGGATCCACTAGGAGCTATAAGTATATGAAAGCTCAAACTGAAAACTAAGGTGGTGTGCATCCAAGTTGCTTGCTCATGAAGACCTTGGGCATTTGAGGAAGCCCATCATCGAAATATACAAGCCAAGTTCTGTAATGAAAAATTCCACTAGTATAAGAAAGTGTCAAAATAGGAAACTCTCTATCATGAAGAAAATGGTGCTACTTTGAAGCACAAGTGTGGAAAAGGATAGTAATAAGGTCCCTTCTCTCTTTTTCTATCTTTTTTTATTTTTTTATTTTTTTAGAGACTTCCCTCTTTTTTAGACTCTTTCTCTTTTTTTTGGAGACTCTTTTGGCCTCTCCCTATTCTCTTTTTATAACCTCACATGGGACAATGTTCTAATAATGATGATCATCACACTTTTATCTACTTACAACTCGATATTACAACTCGGTGAAACTAATACATGATGACTATATGAATGTGTCTGGCAGTGTACCAGGAAGTGCAATGATCTAGCATAGCAAAGATATAAAAAATGGACAAGCCATGAAAATATTATGCTAGCTGTCTTACGATCATGCAAAGCAATATGACAATGAACGCTCAAGTCATTTATATGATGATGATGGAAGTTTCATGGTAATATATCTCAGAATGGCTATGGAAATGCTAATAGGTAGGTATGTGTCGCGTGATAACCACGGCCACCTATGGGACGGAGGTACCCTTTGGTTCCGCAGGGGGATGGGCATGTTGCTTAAAGAGCGGAGAAGCGTGGAGCAGCGTGTCGCGGATCACACGGGCGGTTTTTACCCAGGTTTGGGCCACCCCGAGGCATAAAACCCTACTCCTACTTTGGTGGATTGATGGTGAAATGGTGGAAAATGGACGCACCACTCTTGCCCAGCAAGGTCGCCTTGGGGTGAGAGTGGTCGCGCGTATGAGTGTGTACGGGTTCGAATGGTCAAATCCTTTCTACGGTTGCCATGGGCCTCCTTTTATAGATTAAGGGGTCACCATAGTGGAAAATTAGTCTTCCCAAGTTGATTAGATAGCAAACAGTGCTATCATACCTAACTCTCCAGCTGATAGAGTGCATCAAATGCACTGCTTAGTGTCACATCACAGCTCGTCTGGCAAGCCTTGTCAGTCATGTTTTGCAAGTTGCGTTCCTGTTTGCTTGACACGTCTCTGGACGGGTGTCATTTAGTGGTTCTTGTGGTAGGAAATGGCTGCTATGTAGCAAGAGGTGGCCACTAAGCCACCTTGGAGCTTGACACCTCACTGATTGGCGATGGGTGTCACTGTGAGGTGGAGTTTTACCTATGCGTGCCCCGGTAAGTCTGCCTGGGCGATCTTGGTGGATTCTTTCCTGAGGAATCCGGCTCCTGCCCAGGCTCGCATGCCCGGCAAGGTGTGTTCTCCTTTTGGTGGCCTCTTGAATCTTAGTTTTGTTCATCTTCCTGACCAGCCGCCTGAGTCCTCAAGGAGTTGTTCTCTTGGTGTCTTGACACGGTGCTTGCTGCTACAAACTTTCCCTTGAGCCTATGCACAATTTGGGGCAACAGACCCAGGGTCTGTTGCACTGATAGTATGGTGGCTGTTTTGAGGAAGGTATAGGGAGGATTTTAAGCACCGGTGAAAGTTGCATGGCATGCGAGAGGCTTGCAATGGAGGAAGATTTAGAGTGTGTATAATCCATTGACTCGCATTAGTCATAAAGAACTCACATACTTATTGCAAATGTTTATTAGCCCTCGACGCAAAGTACTAGTACGCATGCTCCTTTTGTTCTTCACTCTCCTCCTCATCTTTTTTTTTCATCCAATGAGCTCACAGTGTCATCAATTTATTCTTCCATAGATTCCTGAAAAATACTAGTCCCCTCTTGGACAGCGTAGGAGTCCTCAATATATAGTTTAACATAAGCATTAGAAGAAAAATTATCATACCAATATTTAAGTATGGCAAAAAATTTCAGATTTGTAAAGAATAACATCATACTTTCAATCAATGAACCAATTTGATAAGCACCCTTAAAAGCAACAAATTCTTTAATTTGTTCAACTTCATAGTAATTATAAACACCCTTAGAATAAGAAGATATAATTCCATTATCACTAAAATCACATTGGTAGGGAAGGTGTTTCTTAGGGTCGTCAGAACAACAAGTAAAATCATGTGTTTCGCATAAATACCAAGCATTACAGTACATAGTATTAATAAGATGCCACAAACGTTTCCCTTTTTGAGATAAGCGGTGTCGCACATAATAAGCATGCTCATCTAATGATTTTTCCTCAACTAAGCTAGTTGGGGTTTAAGCACGAGCACATAGGGATCGAAGATGATCCATGTAGAAGCTTCAACGGTGTGATAGATTTTGGGTGGTTCTTCAACCACTGGTGTAGTAGGTACATTTTTTGGTATTTTGTGTTTCCTACCCATAACTAAAGATAGAAAACAAGAGAACAAAAATAAAATCTACTTAGTGATAAACCAAACAAGCACACACGAGTATATTCATCCCACGCTATTGCTCCCCGGCAACGGCGCCAGAAAAAGGTCTTGATAACCCACAAGTGTACGGCATCAGTTGTATCCTCTTTCGATAAGTAAAGAGTGTTGAACCCAGCGATGATCTAAAGGTAGAACAAATATTCCCACAAGTTCTATCGACCACCGATACAACTCTACGCATGGTTAATGTTTGCTTTACCTAGATAAACTATGAAAGCAGAAGTACTTTGTAGGTGTTGTAGGATAGGTTTGCTAGATAATAAAGAGCACGTAAATAAAAACTAGGGGCTGTTTAGATAAATAAGCAATTAAGTTAGTATAGAAAGTGTGGAAAAGGGGTGGTAGGATTTGCAGAATTGTCTCTAAGCAATTGACTATGTTACTAGACCGATAGCAAGTTTTATGTTGGAGAGGCCACTACTAGCATGTCATCCCTTACTTGGAATTATATCCACTTATGATTGGAACTATTAGCAAGCATACACAACTATTAACTTTCATTAAGGTAAAACCGAACCATATCCTTAAGATATGGTCCCCCTTCAATCCCGTCTCTGTCAATTTCTATGCTAGGCTGAATCTGCTATCACCCTTGCCCTCCAATACATAGTCCTATGAACATACAATTAACCGTATGGTGTGATCCGTAGACGTGCTCATATGATGGGCACCAAAGGACAGCAACATAACCACAAGAAAATTAAACCAATCATAGCAATTCACAAATCATCGATAGGACAACAAAAATCTACTCAAGCATCATAGGATGGCAACACATCATTGTAAAATAATATTAAGTATAAAGCACCATGTTCAAGTAGAGGGTACAACGGGTTGCGGGAGAGTGGACCTCTGAATATAGATGAGGGGAGGTGATGAAGATGTTGGTGAAGATGACGGAGGTGTTGGTGTAGATCGCCATCACACGATGATTGCCCGAGCGGCATACCGGCGCCACCGGGAGAGAGGGGGAGAGAGCCCCCTCCCCCTTCTTCTTCCTTGACCTCCCCCGTAGATGGGAGGAGTGTTTCCACTCTGGTCCATGGCCTCCATAGCGGCAGAGGGGTGAGAGCCCGTCCGAGATTGGATTTGTCTCTCTGTTTCTCTTCTATTTCGTGACCCCTGATTCTAGCCTTTCACCGTTTCTTAAATTCCAGGAGATCCGTAACTCCGATTGGGCTGAAATTTTAACATGATTTTTATTCGGATATTAGCTTCCTAGCAAACAAAGGACACTTCCAACCGAACTTTTGGGTGGCCACAACCCGGGCGCGGCCTGCGTAGGGGGCGCGCCCCTCGGGCACCGACTTGCATTGATTCCACTTCCCAAAATTCATATATATTCCCAAAAAAATCTCCCTAAGTTTTTATCGTGTTTGGATTTCGTTTGATAGGGATTTTCTGCGAACCAAAAAAATGCAACAAATAGGAATTGGCACTGGGCACTGGATCAATATGTTAGTCTAAGAAAATCATATAAATTGTTGCCAAAAGTATGAAAAAGTTGTAGAATATTGGCATGGAACAATCAAAAATTATAGATACGACGGAGATGTATCACGGCGTGCTGGCCGCAGACAGATGTACCCCTAGTCCCACGGGCCCAACAGTGCGCACATGGGTGATGTGTCATGTCCTGCCCCTGCAGGCCCAGGGCTCCCTATGTTGGGTTCTACGGTAGGGTGCATCGACTGCAAATTAAAATTTCCTACGTGCAGAACATCCAACAACATGCTAAGGTAGATGGATCACAGATCGCTTCCACTAGACATGCACTACCATGCATCGGAAGTAGAGTTGCGGTAGCGCGACTCCGGAGTTGTCTCCTCCTTGTCGATCTCTCGCGTAGCCGATCGGATCCCGCGAACAGGTTCGCTGGAGTGATGCAAGTGCACCGCCTCTAAAGGTATCCGCGCATGCAAGAGGAACGTCGTGCGGTGGACTGCTAGGTCCGATCACACAACCGGCGATGAGTGGAGGTGGCTAGTTGCAACACAAGCAAAGCCCTAATGACGGCGCCGAAGAGATCTACTGAATGAGTGTGCCGCACCCCCACTATTTATAGGCATCGGTCGCGGGCTCAACACTTGGGCCTCGCACGAATCCTAAAGCCCAAAATATGGTTGGTCGGCTTCCGAGTCCGAGTAGGTCGATGTCTGACTCATGGTGTCAGATCCAAACTGACAAGTTCCTTCCATTATGCGCGTGACCCCTTAGGTTCAAGTCGGCTTGGTCGCAGCTTGTATCACCTACCAGCTCCACGGTTGGTAGCGGCCTCTAGTAAGGCGTGCCGACCACCAAGCATACTATGAAGCTGGTTGGCGAACTTGTACATCACACTTCCATTCCTTTTGCCACACGATATATGTTGTCGGGCTCAAGGCGAGTATGTCATCCTTGTGCTAGTCCGACCTCTTTCTTCTTCAAATGATGCCGACCACATTCTGGGTTATCTCATAATCCTTGTTACTTGGCAATGCTTATCCTGGTCGGATCACACGAGGGGCCCAAAGTATATCTATCCTGAGCGGAGGGGCAAATCCCATCTTGCTCGACCATGTCTCGCGGCATGGTTCTGGACATGCCCGAAACCTACCTTTGTAACTACCCAGTCACGGAGTACTGTTTCATCAGCCCAAAGCAAGTCTGTCAACATCTCGAGTACATGAGTCACCTTAGGTCTTAGGACATAGAACATATGTTGCAATAGAGACTCATAGATGACATATTGATGTGCCTCATAGTTGGGTCTATCCGACTTGGACCTTATCTCAACTCGGATCCGACTACGTCGAATCTGACCAGACCTTTCCATGTCCATATTATCCGGTTAGCATCCAATGCTTCATGGATAGTGAGACCGAGCCATCCACCGTGTCATATGATAGTCTAGTCAGCTGCATGACCACATAGCCCTTACGTTGATGGACCCTTTACGTCAGTCATCATACAATGCATAGTCTCACAAACAAGTTAGGTACTTCTTCATATACATCATTGATAATGTCCAAGGACTATCTTTATTGATAAACACATAGGACATATCATCATACATGATTGCCTCAAGTTCTATGTCGCCCTAGGATATAACTGTTATAAGATGAATATTATCCAACGATATCACCGATCCAATGCCTACGAGCTTTTCACATATTGTACTTGCAAAGTTACTACTGTTGCAACTACTGTTACAATTGCTACAAAACCTATGCTAATCATGTTACCGTTACTACTACTATCAAAACTATCATATTGTTGTGCTACTGATCACTTTGTTGCAGATATTTAATATCCAAGTGTGGTTGAATTAACAACACAACCGCTAATACTTACGAATATTCTTTGGCCCCCCTTGTTGGGCTGTACGGTAGGGTGTGTCGACTACAAATTAAAATCTCCTACGCGCAGAACATCCAAGAACATGCTAAGGGAGATGGATCATAGATCGTTACCACTAGACGCGAAGTGTTGTGTAGCGGAAGTAGAGTTGGGAAACGCGTCTCTGGAGTCATCTCCTCCTCGCCGATCTCCCACGTAACTGATCGGATCTCGCGAACAGGTTCGCCCGAGTGGTGCAAGTGCACCGCCTCTAACGGTATCCGCGTGTCCAGGAGGAATGTCGCGCGGTGGACTGCTAGGTCTGATCACGCAATGCCGGCGAGTGGAGGTGGTTAGTTGCAACACATGCAAAACCCTAGGGATGGTGCCGAAGCGAACAACAACTAAATGAGTGTGCCGCACCTCCACTATTTATAGGCATCCATCGCGGGCTCAACACTTGGGCATCACACGGATCCTAAATCCCAAAATCTATTCGGTCTATATCTGAGTCAGAGTAGGACCATGTCTGACTCGTGGAGTCAGATCCAACCTCATAGATTCGTTCCTTTAAGAATGCAACCCCTTAGGTTCAAGTCGGCTTGGTCACAATTGGGATCACGGTTGGTATCGGCCTCTAGCAAGGCGTGCCAACCACCAAGTACACTATGAAGCTGGTTAGGCAAACTTGTACATCACACATCCATTCCTTTTGCCACACGATATATGTTGTCAGGATCAAGGCGAGTCTGTCATCCTTGTGCTAGGCTGACCTATTTCTTGTTCCAATGACGCTGACCACATACTGTATTATCTAATAATCCTTGTCGCGTGTCCATGCTTATCCTGGTCAGATCACACAAGGGGCCTAGAGTATATCTCTCCTGGTTGGAGGGGCAAATCCTAGCTTGCTCGACCATGTCTCGCGGCATGGTTCTGGACATGCCTGAAACCGTCCTTTGTAACTACCCTGTTAGGGAGTAGCGTTTGGTCGTCCCAAAGCAAGTCTCTCACCATCCCAAGTACATGCGTCAACTCAGGTCTTAAGACCTAGAACGTATGTTGCACTAGAGATTCACAAATGACATATCATTGTGTCTCATAGTTTGGTCTATCTAATCTGATATCCATCCGAGCATGGATCTAGACACCTCGGATTCATTCTCGAATCTGATCAGATCCATGTAGTTCGGCAGCATCACATGCTTCATGGCTAGTTATACAAAACCATCCACCGTATTGCATGCTAGTCTAGTCCGAAGTGTGCCCACACGTCACTTACGACTAGGGACCATTTAGCATGTATCCTACAACACAAGATCTCACGGACAAGTCACGTACTTGCCAAAAAGCATTATTGATTACATCCAAGGACTATCTTTATTCATAAACACATAGGAAATATCATCATACATGATTGCCTCTAGGGCATATCTCCAATAGTCTCCCACTTGTACTAGAGTCAATCAAATAGACATCGTATGCCCATAGCTCTAACGTGCCCCTCATGCTTGGGTTGTGGAAGTGGCTTAGTCAATGGATCTGTAACCTTTGCATCCGTGTGAATTTTTCATAACACTATATCACCACTCTTTACGATCTTTCATATTAGGTAATATTTACAATCTATGTGTCTGGTCTTGTGGTGGTTCCTCGACTCCTTGGCTTGTGCGATGGCACCAGAATTATCATAATAAAGGTCCAACAGTTTCACCGAGGTTGGAAAATACCAAGATCATCCAGAAAGTTCCAGATCCAAACTCCTTCCTTTGCAGCTTCACAAGCCACAATGTATTCGGCTTCTGTGGTAGAATCGGCCACTGTGTCTTGCTTGGAATTACTCCAGCTCACTGCTCCTCTGTTCCTAACGTACACGAAACTGGACTGTGATCGACACTCATCTATAGTGGTTTGGAAACTGGCGTCGGCGTAACCCTTTACGACGAGCACGTCTTCACCTCCATAAACTAGTCCTTTTTAGGTACTTTAGAATAGTCTTTACCGCCGCCCACTAGCTCTCACCTGGGTTGGCCTGGTATCTACTTGTTAGAAAAGCAACATCAGGACATGTACATATCTTGGCATACATGATGGATCCGATTGCCAAGGAATACATGATTCGACTCATCATGTTTCGCTCATTAGATGTCGAAGGACTCCGAGTCTCGCTTAGCCTTATACCATGTGAGACAGGCAAGAACCCTTTCTTGGCCTCACTCATGTTGAATCGCTTCAACACTTTATCTATGTACATGTCTAGCTCAAGCCGAGCATCCTCCTCAATCTATCTCTATAGATCTTAATGCCCAATATGTAACCCGCTTCACCGAGTTACTTCATCGAAAACTTGCCATCCAATGATTCCTTGATTGAGTTTAGCATTGAAACATCGTTTCCGATCAGCAATATGTCATCCACATATAGTATCGAAAATACTATCGAGCTCCCACTCAACAGCTTGTACAAACAAGCGTCCTCTTTGTTTTTTGATGAAACCGAGACCAGTGACGACCTCATCAAAACAAATATTCCAGCTCCGAGATGCTTGTATCAACCCATAAATGGATCTCTTGAGATTGCATACCTTAGTAGTTATAGTCTGATCAACAAAACCCTCGGGTTGTATCATATACACGTCATCGGTTAAATTTCCATGAAGGAAAGCCGTTTTTACATCCATTTGCCATATCACGTAATCGAAATATGCAGCTATAGCTAGTACAATACTCATCGACTTCAGCATTCCTACCGGCGAGTAAGTCTCGTCGTAGTCAATTCCTTGAACTTGTCCATAACCTTTAGCGACAAGCCAACCTTTGTGGATCTGAACATTTCCATCCACATCGGTTTTCTTCTTAAAGACCCATTTGCATCCTATGGATTTTACACTAGGTGGCGGATCAACCAAATCCCAGACTTGATTTTCAACCATGGACTTTAGTTCGGATCTCATGGCCTCCAGCCATGCCTTAGAATCTGGGCTTACCATCACTTCTGCATACGTAGCCGTCTCGTTGCTTTCCAGCAACAACACATCGGACACTCTGTGCAACTTTCCGACCTCCATGGTTCCGGTGCCGCTTCCACCTTGGGTTCCCTGACAGACTCTGGTATGATCATATCACTCGTCGAGCTGTCCCCAAGTGGTGCTCGAACTTCTTCGAGTTCCACCTGCCTCCCACTAGGCTCCCGCCTGAGAAACTCTTTCTCAAGGGAGACCCCGTTTTGAGCGACAAAAACTTTGTTCTCTTCACGGTAATGTCAGGACCCCGATCCTAAGTCACACCGATCTAGCTGTAACACGTCATATCACTTTGCGGCCTCACGCACGGTAACCCCACGGGTGCCACCTTACCTGGCCCGGGACCGTTTGCGCATTTTGGCACACGTATATGACAGTGTCGCTAGCATCCATATGACATAGAACCCGGGCCGACATGGCTAGTTATAATCCAAAAGTGGCACTAAATTACAGAGACAGGCATCCATGACCCAGCAACGAACGTGTCGGTCATCAACGTATGAACCCAAGTCGTAGCAAGCTACATGGACTTAAAGGAACAACGCGTGACATTTCCCCTAAGGGACAGACACAGGAACGAAGAAGGACACATGCCGGCCAGCCTACGAGTTCCGAGCAGTAGCAAGCTACCAAGGCTCATTGGAATCACTAGGAGGCATTTCCCTGTAAGATAGGCTACCAAAGGAAAACAACTAGGTGTCGGATCCCACACATACCAAGCATTTCAATCATACACGCAATATGCTCAATATGTGCAAATACAACATTGCATCACAACAGAACTCTATGACTCAAAGTACTTTATTTAAAAGGCTCCAAGAGCCATACATAACATAGTCATACAGGTAGGGGTCACATGATCCAACACTCAAGTCATACAGTCATACAAGCACAAGCGGAAGCTACATGTCTGAGTACAGACAACTTAGAAAATAAAACAGGCTTGGTGTAGCCTGACTATCTACAAGGCCCTTCACAAGCTCCAGATCACCGTCTGGGTGTCAAGCTACTCGTCGACGTCAACGTCTATGTAGAACCCATCAGCAGGGGCAGGGTTCTCCTCTGCAACAGTTGTTAAGCAAACATGAGTACAAAGGTACTCAGCAAGTCTTACCACAGAACCTATCATACATGCAACATTATCAAAGGGGGTAGTGGAGTTTATAGCAGAATGCCAGCTTTGACCTTGGCTAACCTATACTACAACTTCCAACAGATTGCAAGATGTTATTACGAACACGAGTCCTCTAATCACCACGTCAATACACTACCGAGGATCCTCTTCCGTCATCCTACGGAAGGGCCATCCACGGCACTCACGCTTATCTTGAGGCTTTTAGTAGTATCCATCAACTTGTCTATGAACTGTAAGAGTAACCAAGTAGTTCGTACCGCGAACAACGGCTATTCGAATAGTTTGATAACCCTGCAGGGGTGTACTTCTTCACACACGCTTCCACCACTTATCGCCGTTTACTCGGCGTGTACTCGGCAACCTTCAAGCGGAAGCCCAGCGGGGGTGTCGGCCACGACCTGACTAACTACACAAGTCTCTCGTCCAGGTTTATCGCCTATTTGGGTTCCATCCGTGGGGAGATCCGGCCGAGGTGTCGCTCACGGCCCCAAACGATGTGTACAGGGTTCCCGAGTCACCAAACGGGCAACCGGTACACCGTGCCACGTACCTGTCGCATCACAACCCACCCCGAGGGTCAGCGTTGTGCACGACCTCCAGTAAGCTATAAACACCAGAAACTAGTTGCAACTCCTGGACAGAGATCGAGGGTAATTAATAAGCCGAGAGGGTCAATTAAGGATCCCAATGCATGGTAGTAGCTGTAACTTGAACCACACATACAGATCTCGGGTCCTATGGACGATTCCAATGAAACAACCCACCATGTACTCCTACATGGCCTTTCATCGATACCTTTACCAAAAGTATTCCACACTTCCTTCTCTTTATCGAAAGATTGTTTCACTCTGATCCATCACCCAGATGAACCAGACCAGACACAACTCTAAGCATAGCAGGCAACATAAGCAAATAGCATGGTGGATCACACATCACATGGCTCAATCAACTCCTACACATGCTAGTGGGTTTCAACTATTTACTGTGGCAATGACAGGTCATGCAAGGGAATAGGGTTCAACTACCGCAGCAAGTAGCAGTTCACGCGTTGTTGCCTTAATGCAGTAAAAGAGAGCAGGAGCGAGAAGATTGGGTTGTATCGGAATGATCAATGATTGCTTGCCTGACAAGGTAGCTGTCGGGTACTGCTCTTCAACTGGATACGCAGCAGTATCCTCGGGAGCAGGACCTAACACAGGAAATACCGACGATACAATCATTAACAAACAAATGCAACAATATGATGCATGTTTATGACATGGCAAGATGCATGTGTGCTGGCTAATGCAACTAAGACCAGAGGGGTTTGAACCTATTTGAATCAAGGATTCAAATGTAAGTTCAAACTAGTATTTGAATAAGTGCATTATCATGTTTTTGATATATACAGCAAGTTAACTTGTTCAAACATGCATGAAACCAGTGCCATTAGATAGATTGGATTTTTCTGATCATTTTTCATATATAAATCTTTTCCATCTGAGCTATGGTTGATTTTATATGATTTTTAGAAGTTTTGGGTATTTTCTGGAATTTCCTGAATTAAATTAAATCTAAAAATCCCAGAAAAACCTTTACTGCGTCAGCATGACATCATGCTGACGTCAGGCAGTCAACAGGGCCAGTCCAGGTCAAACCTGACCAGTGGGTCCCACATGTCAGTGTCACAGCTAATTAACTAAGTTAATTAGAGTTAACTAAAACTAATTAGCTGTCAGTGGGGCCAGGGCCCACATGTCATTGACCCAGGGGTCAAACCCGTGGTCAAAACAGGTCAAACTCGCCGGCGTTTAGCCGCCGGCGAGGCCAAACGCGGCGGCATGCCTCGGAAAACGTCTGCGGTGCACGGTTCGAGCTGTGGTTGGGTGCGTTGGAGAGCCCTTGCTCTTCCGCATCGGATGGAGGTGGTCGCCGGACCTGGGGTGGCCGGAGTCGACGGCAACAAGCTCGACGGCGGCGACCGGCGTCGGGCGTGTGTGGGGATGCGGCTACAGGTGCCTAGGCGATGCGTGCGTAGCACCGTTCGCATCTACGGGCTGCGGTGAGTGCGATGGACGGGTGCTCGTGACCAAAAGGTCACCGGAGCATCGTCGGCGGCGAGCACGGCGGCGGTGCGTTTCGGTGATCAACAAAACGGCGGCTACACGGTGCAAAAGGAACGGAGGAAGGAGGGGTTCGACGTAGAAGCTCACTGCGGTGCTAATGAGCTCGACGGCGGGGTCGGGGACGCGCTGTAGCTTCGTAACGGCGGCGAGGTACTCCGGCGATCCGAGGAAGGGGACGACGGCGTGGGGTCGTTGCAGGGCTTCCGGTGGCTCGTGGCTCACCGAGGAGGAAGAGGACGACGCGGCGGATCCTCTGGACACACTCACGGGGCGAGGGGGTGGCTCTGAGTGCGGCTACGGCGAGCGGCGGCGACGGCGGCTCGGTGATGGAGAAGAAAGAGCCAGGGGAGGGCGAAGGAGACGAGGGGGAGAAGTGAGAGCGGTCGGGGCAGCTGCGTGTCGACTCGTGGAGTCATCCAGGCCATCGGGGAGGCAGGCAAGCAGCCTGGAGGTGGCCGGGCGCGTGCCGGCGCGCGGCGGCCACGCGCGCGTCCTTCTGGCGCGAGGAGGAAGACGACAGGAGGAGGGCTGGTGGGCTGGGCCGGCTTGCTACAGGGCTGGGCCGAGGTAAGTACTTCTTCCTATTTTCCTTTTCCTATTTTCTATTCTGTTACATTTCTTTTGCAGCTTTGTTCAATTAATAAAAATGCCTAAACATTTTTATAACTCATGACACTTGTCATACCTGCTGTAAATAATATGAACAGTAGGAAACATTATAGATCATGATTATTTGAGCATTTAAAATATTTACTAATATTTAAATGCCCAAATTCAATTACCATATGAATTAATCCAAAGCCCTAGATTGTCCTAGAAAATTGTGCACCATTTTTGGCAGAGGTTTAAGACCAAGGCAGAAATGATGAACATTTTGAAGGGCATTTTGGGTACATTGGAAAATATTTTAGCAAACCCTAGTTGTTAGGGGAGGGGGTGCTGGGGTTTCTGTTAATCCCATTTCAAGTTTCTTTGAAAGTAAACATGGTGCACACTCTAGTCAGGTCCTAAAGCAAGGGTTAGCTAGGGATGTGACAACTCACCCCCACTTAAAAGAATCGCGTCCCGAGATTCGGGTTCCTCCGGAAAGTGGGTGGGGTACTCAAGTCGAAGACGATCCTCCCTTTCCCATGTGGCTTCAGTCTCGGAATGATGTGACCATTGAACATTGAGAAACTTGATATTGTGGCGTCGAGTGGTGCGCTCAGTTTGATCAAGAATACGAATGGGGTATTCTCGATATGTGAGATTGTCTTGGAGATCAAGCGTTTCGTGGTCCACTCCGCGGATAGGATCCGAGAAGCAACGCCTGAGTTGGAAACGTGGAAAACATCATGAACTCTAGAGAGGTGCGGAGGTAGTTCCAATTGGTAGGCAACTTCTCCTCGTTTGGCAAGAATGCGAAAAGGACCGATGAAACGAGGGGCCAATTTGCCTTTGATACCGAAGCGATGGGTTCCCTTAAGAGGAGTAACCCGAAGGTAAGCCTTATCGCCGACTTCAAAAGTCACAGCCTTATGATGACTATCATATTGGCTCTTTTGGCGAGACTGGGCTGTTTTCAATCTCTCACGAACGATGCGAACTTGTTCCTCTGCTTCCTGAATCATATCCGGGCCAAAGAATTGTCTTTCGCCGGTTTCTGACCAGTTAAGAGGTGTTCGACACCTTCGTCCATATAGAACTTCGAAGGGAGCTTTACCCAAGCTGGCTTGATAACTATTGTTATAAGCGAATTCGGCAAATGGAAGACACTTTTCCCATTCCATACCGAAAGAAATGACAGAGGCTCGAAGAATGTCTTCCAGAATTTGATTGACTCGTTCCACTTGACCACTTGACTGCGGATGGAAGGCAGTACTGAAAGAGAGATGAGTCCCCATAGCGTTCTGGAAACTTTCCCAAAATCGTGAAGTGAAAAGACTTCCACGGTCTGAGTTAATCTCCAACGGTACACCATGTAGTGATACTATTCGAGAGATATATAAGTCTGCTAGCTGGCTAGCGGTAATACTCTCCCGAACAGGCAGGAAGTGAGCTACTTTAGAGAGGCGGTCGATAACGACGAAGATAGCATTATTCCCTTTCCTGGACCTGGGAAACCCGGTGATGAAGTCCATACCGACTTTATCCCATTTCCATTCAGGAATAGCTAGAGGTTGAAGGGTGCCAGCAGGCCGTTGATGCTCTGCTTTAACTCGACGACAAACGTCGCAGTTAGCAATGAACTGAGCGATTTCTCTCTTCATCCTAGTCCACCAGAATCTTTGACGTAGGTCTTGATACATTTTGGTACTACCGGGATGAATCGTGAGAGGAGATTCATGAGCCTCCTTGAGAATCAGTTGTCGTAGTTGTGGTTTCTTGGGCACCACCAAGCGGTTTTCAAAGTACACTACACCTCGATCATCCATAGAGAAACTTCTAGCGAGTCCGCTAGCGATGTTCTCCTAGATCCGAGATATGCCTTTATCATACCGCTGGGCAACTATGATTTGATCCAAAAGGGTAGGTTTCGCCACCAAGGTGGAAAGGAATCCTCGAGGAACAATGTGAAGGTTAAGCTTACGAAATTCCTCGTGGAGAAGTGGTTGATTTTGTTGTAACATTAAATTGTTACAATAAGACTTACGACTTAGTGCATCAGCCATGACATTGGCCTTTCCAGGAGTATAAGTGATTCCCAAATCGTAGTCGGTGAGCAACTCAACCCAACGTCTTTGTCTGAGATTTAGATCTGGTTGGGTGAAGATATATTTCAAGCTTTGGTGATCAGTGAAAATTTCACAGCGATTACCAAGAAGGTAATGTCGCCATGTTTTGAGTGCATGGACTACAGCTGCAAGCTCTAAATCATGAGTAGGATAGTTATCCTCATGTGGACGCAACTGTCGGGATGCGTATGCAATCACTTGACGATCTTGCATGAGAATGCAACCCAGTCCTTGTCGCGAGGCGTCGCAATAGATTATAAAGTCCTTGGAAAAATCTGGTGGTACCAGTACAGGTGCAGATGTGAGGCGTCTTTTCAGTTCTTGAAAACTGGACTCGCACTGTGGGGTCCACTCAAACTTTTTATCTTTCTTGAGGAGTTCGGTTAGAGGTTTAGCAACCTTGGAGAAGTTCTCGACGAAACGTCGGCAATAGCTCGCTAAGCCAAGAAAACTCCTAACTTGCTTGACCGATTCAGGGGGAGTCCAATCAAGGACGGCTTGAACTCGCTCGGGATTGACAGCAATACCCTTGCCAGAGATTACATGACCTAGATAGGTTACTTCTGGCAACCAAAATTCACATTTAGAGAATTTGGCATAAAGGCGGTGCTCTCGAAGTTTCGTCAATACCAGCCTTAAATGCTCGGCATGATCTTCCTTGTTCTTGGAGAAAATGAGTATATCATCGAGGTATACCACGACGAATTTATCGAGATACTCCATGAATATAGAATTCATTAACCGAGAAAAGGTAGCTGGGGCATTGGTTAATCCGAAGGACATGACGGTGTACTCGTATTGGCCATAACGAGTAACGAAAGCCGTTTTAGGAATGTCCCCGTTCTTGATTTTGATTTGATGGTAGCCCAACCTCAAATCCATCTTAGAGAAGACTGAGGATCCAGCGAGCTGATCATACAGGTCGTTGATCCTGGGAAGCGGATACTTGTTCTTTATGGTGACCAGATTGACAGGTCGGTAGTCTACAACCATCCGCTCCGTTCCATCCTTCTTCTTGACGAAGAGGACGGGGCAAGCCCAAGGGGAAGAGCTAGGACGGATGAAACCCTTTTGCAAGGACTCATTGAGTTGTTTCTTTAGCTCAGCTAATTCTAGTGGTGCCATCTTATAAGGTCTCCTAGAGATTGGGACAGTTCCAGGAATAAGATCTATCACGAACTCGACATCTCTGTCAGGTGGAACTCCTGGCAGTTCTTCTGGAAAAACATCCGGAAAGTCACGGACTACCGGGATATCTTCGAGTTCTGGTAGAGGGCTGGCATTAAGAGAGTAGAGCTGACGTTCAGCCATTCGAGTCAAGACATTGACTATCTTGCCGGATGGATGTGTAAGTTGAACGGTCCTAGTAAAGCAGTCAATTTTGGCGTAATGGGTTGTCATCCAATCCATACCCAAAATGATATTTATGTCCGAGGACTTGAGAGCGATTAAGGATGCAAGGAAAACAAGTCTATCGACAAGGATTTCATTTCCATGGCTTACCCTAGAGGTCTGCCACTTTGAACCAGGAGTTTGAATAACCATGGAAGTAGGCATGTCACAAAAAGTCATGTTGTGCAATCGAGCATAGCTTTCAGATATGAACGAATGGGATGCTCCAGTATTGAAAAGAACAGATGCCGGATGGCAGTTTACGAGAAGCGTACCAAGGACGACGTTAGGATCCTCATAAGCTTCTTCGGCAGAAACATAGTTGACATGACCACGTGCAGTGGGGATTGGCTTAACATAGATCACCTTGCCGGTTGGCTTACCACGGCCAACGGGTTTTACTGGCTGGTTCTGGGGACAATCACGCATGTAGTGTCCCGGTTCTCCGCACTTGAAACATGTCACAGTGGTGGTGCGTGGAGCAAAGTTGGAGGGTGGACCTCCATAGGTCTTAGCAGGTGCAAACTGTTGAGTTGGACGAGGCGCCTCATAGGATGGCCTCGGTGTATACTTGGGTGGCAGAGCAGTGTTAGGAACCCATACACGGCGCTTGTGAGAACCAGAGCCGGATGAGGAACCAAGGTCTCGAGTATGCTTGCGGGTGGCCTCGAAGTCGGTCTGGCCTGTCTCAGCACTGATAGCCTTGTTAACCAACTTCTGGAAAGAGGTGCACTCGTGCAGACGTAGATCACGACGAAGTTCAGGGCTGAGTCCCTTGCGGAACCTCGCCTGTTTCTTGGCATCGGTGGATACTTCCTCAGGTGCATAGCGTGCCAGATTACCAAACTCACGACTGTAGCCATCCACAGTCAGACGGCCCTGGGTGAAATTGCAGAATTCCTCCCGCTTGCGATCCATGAGACCTTCCGGAATGTGATGTTCACGGAATGCCTCACTGAACTCAACCCAGGTAGTGACTTGGCCAGCAGGACGCATAGCTTCAAAATTTTCCCACCAAAGACTGGCAGAGCCCTCAAGATGGTAGGCGGCGTAGATAACCTTGTCAGCTTCGGCCACACGGGCAGAGTGTAGCTTGTGGGTGATACTACGTAGCCAGTCATCAGCATCCAGAGGTTCAGTAGAGTGATGGAACTTCGATGGACACATCTTGATAAAATCGTGGATTGACACCACGTCATTCCTCTGACGGAACCCAGTGTTTTGCTCTATGCGTTCCAGCAGACGGTTGGTCTCTCTCTTGTTCCGTTCTGCTTCAAGCATAACTTCCGCCAAGGAGGGTGGCTGGGGCAGATTTCCATCCCTAGCCCCACTAGCCTCACCCTGCTCCTGAGCAGCAGGAGTGTTGCGAGTGTTGACCATCCTAGGAAAAACAAAACAACGGTTTAGACAAGGATGGCAAAATTTGACATAGAAGTGCAGAATGTAATGGATGACACAGAATGCAGAGATGTTCATCCGTACGACATGGTAATATAGGAACTGCTATATATACACCAGTGGTCATACACACCATACAAAGTTTAGTACAAGCCAAGGCTAAAGTACAACTGCGGTGAAAGACGATACATCCCATCAGAGGCATTCCGAGCTCCTATACATTATTTAACTACACCTCCGGAACTCAGTACACACTAAGTCATATTCCACAAGACGCGCAGGACTGTGGAAATACAACTACTACAATACTACTACTACCACGGACTAACTCAGACATTCGCGTAGTAATCCTCGTAAAGATTACCACCGTAGCCTGGAAGTGGTACAGACGGATCTTGGAACTCGCGAGCACTCGAAGGCTGTGGACCATAGGGGCATGGGTGTGGTCTCGGTCCCGATGCTGGTGGTAACCGACGCCCACGTGGAGGTGTAATACCCCCAACGTCACGCCAATCCATGCGATCAGGCAGACGAGTCCGCACAGGATACAAATCCCGCATGTCCAGATATCCGGCGTGCACAGCAGGTGCAAGCCGTGTCAAAGTAGTCTAGTGAGCGGCTCGAGTGTTATACAGCTCCATTCGGAGGGAACGGACCTCACGGTCCCTATCCTCCAACATCTAAACAGTAGTCTGAAGCAGTGTCTCTTCATGAGCAGCATCAGTATACAGACCAGTGTAGTAGCCTTCCTCTCCGGGAAGTGAGGCTGGCATGTAACAGAACTCAGTGTTCAGCAACAGGGCATGCCTAGCACAGAGAATGGTCATCATCGAATAAGCGGCATCCTGCACCGCCATCTCGATGGTAATCCTGAGTCCATAAGACCAATGGATGGGATCATTAGCTCCAGGATATGAGGGGTAT
Organism: Secale cereale; assembly: GCA_902687465.1. Lineage (NCBI taxonomy): Eukaryota > Viridiplantae > Streptophyta > Magnoliopsida > Poales > Poaceae > Secale > Secale cereale. The sequence goes on along the minus strand of LR738712.1, from coordinate 304,123,103 downwards.
ATCCGGACTGTGCAGAAATACTGACTTTGATTGAAATCCCGGTACTGTTCCTCCACAGTGTATTCAGGATACCAGCGATAACCGGTCTCAGTCATCACACGGACTAGCATGGCCGTGTGACCAGGCACATTAATGCACCGAGTCAAACGAACCACTTGGTGAGGGATGCGGCCAGACATCTGAAACACGAAATAATGCAAAGGCATTAGTGTTTCTGGAAGAAATCGGGCAGCATAACAACTGTAAATGCTCAAACAAAGATTTGAGACATCATACAAATGATAGCATAGCCACTCAACAATTCCATATCAAGGTTTCGGTTCAACAATCATCATACTCAAAAGGATAGAAACTGAACTGAGGCTTGAAACCAACAATCCTAAGAGTCTACGGATTAGTAACACGTGAACCTAGTAAGGATAAGAGGCCTAGTCCTAATCCCCGTAGAAAGAATAGACTGACTCAGATCAGAAGACATAAGGTAAAGGAGTAAAAGAGCCTTACGTTCCCTTCCACAATCAATTCCCCTACATATAACTAAGAATTTTTCTAGACTCAACATCGACCAGTTTGGCTTGAGAAACCTACAGGCAGTCCAGCTCTGATGCCAATACTGTCAGGACCCCGATCCTAAGTCACACCGATCTAGCTGTAACACGTCATATCACTTTGCGGCCTCACGCACGGTAACCCCACGGGTGCCACCTTACCTGGCCCGGGACCGTTTGCGCATTTTGGCACACGTATATGACAGTGTCGCTAGCATCCATATGACAGAGAACCCGGGCCGACATGGCTAGTTATAAACCAAAAGTGGCACTAAATTATAGAGACATGCATCCATGACCCAGCAACGAACGTGTCGGTCATCAACGTATGAACCCAAGTCGTAGCAAGCTACATGGACTTAAAGGAACAACGCGTGACATTTCCCCTAAGGGACAGACACAGGAACGAAGAAGGACACATGCCGGCCAGCCTACGTGTTCCGAGCAGTAGCAAGCTACCAAGGCTCATTGGAATCACTAGGAGGCATTTCCCTGTAAGATAGGCTACCAAAGGAAAACAACTAGGTGTCGGATCCCACACATACCAAGCATTTCAATCATACACGCAATATGCTCAATATGTGCAAATACAACATTGCATCACAACAGAACTCTATGACTCAAAGTACTTTATTTAAAAGGCTCCAAGAGCCATACATAACATAGTCATACAGGTAGGGGTCACATGACCCAACACTCAAGTCATACAGTCATACAAGCACAAGCGGAAGCTACATGTCTGAGTACAGACAACTCAGAAAATAAAACAGGCTTGGTGTAGCCTGACTATCTACAAGGCCCTTCACAAGCTCCAGATCACCGTTTGGGTGTCAAGCTACTCGTCGACGTCAACGTCTATGTAGAACCCATCAGCAGGGGCAGGGTTCTCCTCTGCAACAGTTGTTAAGCAAACATGAGTACAAAGGTACTCAGCAAGTCTTACCACAGAACCTATCATACATGCAACATTATCAAAGGGGGTAGTGGAGTTTATAGCAGAATGCCAGCTTTGACCTTGGCTAACCTATACTACAACTTCCAACAGATTGCAAGATGTTATTACGAACACGAGTCCTCTAATCACCACGTCAATACACTACCGAGGATCCTCTTCCGTCATCCTACGGAAGGGCCATCCACGGCACTCACGCTTATCTTGAGGCTTTTAGTAGTATCCATCAACTTGTCTATGAACTGTAAGAGTAACCAAGTAGTTCGTACCGCGAAGAACGGCTATTCGAATAGTTTGATAACCCTGCAGGGGTGTACTTCTTCACACACGCTTCCACCACTTATCGCCGTTTACTCGGCGTGTACTCGGCAACCTTCAAGCGGAAGCCCAGCGGGGGTGTCAGCCACGACCTGACTAACTACACAAGTCTCTCGTCCAGGTTTATCGCCTATTTGGGTTCCATCCATGGGGAGATCCGGCCGGGGTGTCGCTCACGGCCCCAAACGATGTGTACAGGGTTCCCGAGTCACCAAACGGGCAACCGGTACACCGTGCCACGTACCTGTCGCATCACAACCCACCCCGAGGGTCAGCGTTGTGCACGACCTCCAGTAAGCTATAAACACCAGAAACTAGTTGCAACTCCTGGACAGAGATCGAGGGTAATTAATAAGCCGAGAGGGTCAATTAAGGATCCCAATGCATGGTAGTAGCTGTAACTTGAACCACACATACAGATCTCGGGTCCTATGGATGATTCCAATGAAACAACCCACCATGTACTCCTACATGGCCTTTCATCGATACCTTTACCAAAAGTATTCCACACTTCCTTCTCTTTATCGAAAGATTGTTTCACTCTGATCCATCACCCAGATGAACCAGACCAGACACAACTCTAAGCATAGCAGGCAACATAAGCAAATAGCATGGTGGATCACACATCACATGGCTCAATCAACTCCTACACATGCTAGTGGGTTTCAACTATTTACTGTGGCAATGACAGGTCATGCAAGGGAATAGGGTTCAACTACCGCAGCAAGTAGCAGTTCACGCGCTGTTGCCTTAATGCAGTAAAAGAGAGCAGGAGCGAGAAGATTGGGTTGTATCGGAATGATCAATGATTGCTTGCCTGACAAGGTAGCTGTCGGGTACTGCTCTTCAACTGGATACGCAGCAGTATCCTCGGGAGCAGGACCTAACACAGGAAATACCGACGATACAATCATTAACAAACAAATGCAACAATATGATGCATGTTTATGACATGGCAAGATGCATGTGTGTTGGCTAATGCAACTAAGACCAGAGGGGTTTGAACCTATTTGAATCAAGGATTCAAATTGAAGTTCAAACTAGTATTTGAATAAGTGCATTATCATGTTTTTGATATATACAGCAAGTTAACTGGTTCAAACATGCATGAAACCAGTGCCATTAGATAGATTGGATTTTTCTGATCATTTTTCATATATAAATCTTTTCCATCTGAGCTATGGTTGATTTTATATGATTTTTAGAAGTTTTGGGTATTTTCTGGAATTTCCTGAATTAAATTAAATCTAAAAATCCCAGAAAAACCTTTACTGCGTCAGCATGACATCATGCTGACGTGAGCCAGTCAACAGGGCCAGTCCAGGTCAAACCTGACCAGTGGGTCCCACATGTCAGTGTCACAGCTAATTAACTGAGTTAATTAGAGTTAACTAAAACTAATTAGCTGTCAGTGGGGCCAGGGCCCACATGTCATTGACCCAGGGGTCAAACCCGTGGTCAAAACAGGTCAAACTCGCCGGCGTTTAGCCGCCGGCGAGGCCAAACGCGGCGGTGTGCCTCGGAAAACGTCTGTGGTGCACGGTTCGAGCTGTTGTTGGGTGCGTTGGAGAGCCCTTGCTCTTCCGCATCGGATGGAGGTGGTCGCCGGACCTGGGGTGGCCGGAGTCGACGGCAACAAGCTCGACGGCGGCGACCGGCGTCGGGCGTGTGTGGGGATGCGGCTACAGGTGCCTAGGCGATGCGTGCGTAGCACCGTTCGCATCTACGGGCTGCGGTGAGTGCGATGGACGGGTGCCCGTGACCAAAAGGTCACCGGAGCATCGTCGGCGGCGAGCACGGCGGCGGTGCGTTTCGGTGATCAACAAAACGGCGGCTACACGGTGCAAAAGGAACGGAGGAAGGAGGGGTTCGACGTAGAAGCTCACTGCGGTGCTAATGAGCTCGACGGCGGGGTCGGGGACGCGCTGTAGCTTCGTAACGGCGGCGAGGTACTCCGGCGATCCGAGGAAGGGGACGACGGCGTGGGGTCGTTGCAGGGCTTCCGGTGGCTCGTGGCTCAACGAGGAGGAAGAGGACGACGCGGCGGATCCTCTGGACACACTCACGGGGCGAGGGGGTGGCTCTGAGTGCGGCTACGGCGAGCGGCGGCAACGGCGGCTCGGTGATGGAGAAGAAAAAGCCAGGGGAGGGCGAAGGAGACGAGGGGGAGAAGTGAGAGCGGTCGGGGCAGCTGCGTGTCGACTCGTGGAGTCATCCAGGCCATCGGGGAGGCAGGCAAGCAGCCTGGAGGTGGCCGGGCGCGTGCCGGCGCGCGGCGGCCACGCGCGCGTCCTTCTGGCGCGAGGAGGAAGACGACAGGAGGAGGGCTGGTGGGCTGGGCCGGCTTGCTACAGGGCTGGGCCGAGGTAAGTACTTCTTCCTATTTTCCTTTTCCTATTTTCTATTCTGTTACATTTCTTTTGCAGCTTTGTTCAATTAATAAAAATGCCTAAACATTTTTATAACTCATGACACTTGTCATACCTGCTGTAAATAATATGAACAGTAGGAAACATTATAGATCATAATTATTTGAGCATTTAAAATATTTACTAATATTTAAATGCCCAAATTCAATTACCATATGAATTAATCCAAAGCCCTAGATTGTCCTAGAAAATTGTGCACCATTTTTGGCAGAGGTTTAAGACCAAGGCAGAAATGATGAACATTTTGAAGGGCATTTTGGGTACATTGGAAAATATTTTAGCAAACCCTAGTTGTTAGGGGAGGGGGTGCTGGGGTTTCTGTTAATCCCATTTCAAGTTTCTTTGAAAGTAAACATGATGCACACTCTAGTCAGGTCCTAAAGCAAGGGTTAGCTAGGGATGTGACAGGTAAGCTATATCGCAAAGTTTCCCTTGGATATCCAACAAATATGCATTTATCTGACTTGGGTGTAAGCTTCTCTATCATAAGTCACTTGACAAATGCTTCACAACCCCAAATCTTTAGAAAAGACAACTCGGGACTCTTCCCAATCCACATCTCATGTGGTGTCTTACCTACAGATTTCGATGGTACTTTGTTGAGTCTAAAAGTTGCAGTTTCTAGAGTGTATCCCCAGAATGACAAGGGTAAATCTGATTTGCTCATCATAGATCGAACCATGTCCAACAAGGTACGATTCCTTCATTCCGACACACCAGTTCTCTATGGCGTACCCGGAGGTGTGAGCTAAGGTACTATACCTCGACTTTTCATATGATCATCAAACTCCTAGCTCATGTGCTCACCTCCATGATTGGATCGTAGAAGCTTTATAGTCTTGTTGATCTGATTCTCAACCTTGTTCTGAAACTCTTTGAACTTTTCAAAAGTTTCAGACTTATGCCTCTTCAAATTGATATATTCATATCTACTCAAGTCGTTGGTAAGAGTCACGAAGTATTGATAGCCACCTCTAGCAATTGTGCTCATTGGACCACACACATCGTTGTGTATGAGCTCCAATAGCTCGGATACCCAAAAGGAGACTTAGTCATCTTGCCGAGCAAGCATGATTCGCATGTCTTGAACAACCCAAAGTCGGACGAAGTTAGGAGCCATCACTATGGAGCTTCTTCATGTGTTTCAGACTAATGTGTCCAAGCTGGCAATGCTATAAATATGTCGGATTTATCTCATTAGGATTATGCCTCTTGACACTCATATTATAGAATGATTTCGTTTCCAGATTCAAAATAAATAGCCCATCAACATTGGGTGCATAACCATGGAACATACCATTCAAAAATATCGAACAACCATTGTCCTTTAAATTGAATTCGTAACCCTGACTCATCAAACATGAGGCAGAAATAATGTTCCGACCAAGTGCGGGAATGTAATAACAATTATTCAATTCCATAATGAATCCAGAAGGAAGCTAGAGCTGCATCATGTAGACCTCCAACGTAGCAACTCTTGCTTTGTTGTCGATCCTGATGTCAATCTCCCCTTGTGCCACACGCCTAGTTCTTACCAACTCCTGCATTGAGTTGAAAATGTGAACAACCGATCTGGTATCAAATACCCAAGAGCTACTAGGCATGTCAACGAGGTAAATATCTATAAAATGTGCAACAAGTCCAGGTCACTGCTCCTCCGTTGATGACGTACACGAAACTTGACTGTGGTCGACAATAATCTGTAGCGGTTTGGAAACTAGCGTCGGTGTAACCCATTACGATGAGCTCCTCCTCACTTCCATAAACTAGGAACATCTCTTTAGTCGTTTTCAGGTACTTCAGAATAGTCTTTACCGCCACCCACTGGCTCTCACATGGGTTGCCTGATACGTCTCCAACGTATCTATAATTTTTTATTGTTCCATGCTATTATATTATATGTTTTGGATGTTTAATGGGCTTTATTATACACTTTTATGTTATTTTTGGGACTAACCTACTAACCCAAGGCCCAGTGCAGATTGTTGTTATTTTTGCCTATTTCAGGGTTTCGCAGAAAAGGAATATCAAACGGAGTTCAAATGGAATGAAACCTTCGGGAGAGTTATTTTTGGAACAATATCTTCACGGAAGACTTAGAGTACACGCGAGGGAACGAAGGAGGCGGCCATGAGGGTCCAGGGTGCGCTCCCTCCTTCAGGGCGCGCCCCCCACCCTCGTGGGCCCCCTCTGGCTCCCCCGATACCCTCCTTCCTCCTATATATATCCATATACCTGAAAACATCGAGGCAACAGAGAAAACCCTAATTCCACCATTGTAACCTTCTATTCCCGTGAGATCCCATCTTGGGGCCTATTCTGGAGCTCCACCGGAGGGGGGATCTTCCATGGAGTGCTTCTACGTCAACACCATAGCCTCACCATGAGTTGTGAGTAGTTTACCACAGACCTTCGGGTCCATAGTAATAAGCTAGATGGCTTCTTCTCTCTTTTTGGATCTCAATACCAAGTTCTCCTCGGTCTTCGAGGAGATCTATTCGATGTAATCTTTTTGCGATGTGTTTGTCGAGATCCGATGAATTATGGGTTTATGATCAAGATTATCTACGAGAAATATTTGATTCTTCTTTGAAAACTTTTTTTATGATTATAATATCCTTACAAGTCTCTTCGAATTATTGGTTTGGTTTGGCCTACTAGATCTATAGTTCTTGCAATGGAAGAAGTGCTTGGCTTTGGGTTCAATCTTGCTGTGCCCTTTCCCAATGACAGCAGGGGCAGCAAGGCACGTATTGTATTGTTGCCATCGAGGATAAAAAGATGGGGTTTATATCATATTGTTTGAGTTTACCCATCTACATCATGTCATCTTGCTTAAAGCATTACTCTGTTCTTATGAACTTAATACTCTAGATGCATGCTGGATAGCGGTCGATGTGTGGAGTAATAGTAGTAGATGTAGAATCGTTTCGGTCTACTTGTCACGGACGCGATGCCTATATATAATGATCATGCCTAGATATTCGCATAACTATGCACTTTTCTATCAAGTGCTCGACAGTAATTTGTTCACCCACCGTAGAATTTTGCTATCATGAGAGAAGCCATTAGTGAAACCTATGGCCCCTGGTCTATTCTCAACATATTAATCTTCCAATCTACTTTACTTTTCTTTATTTACTTCTTGTTCTTATACCAAAAATACCAAAAATATCATACTATCCTATCTATTAGTTCTCACCTTCGTAAGTGACCGTAAAGGGATTGACAACCCCTTATCGCGTTGGCTGTGAAGTTCTTATTGTTTGTGCAGGTGCGAGGGCTCGCGCGTGGTCTCCTACTAGATTGATACATTGGTTCTAAAAAACTGAGGAAAATACTTACGCTACTGTGCTACATCACCCTTTCCTCTTCGAGGGAATACAAGGCAAGCTCAAGAAGCAGCAAGAAGAATTTCTGGCACCATTGCCCGGGAGGCTTACGCAAAAGTCATATACCAAGTACCTATCACAAACCCTTATCCTTCGCATTACATTTATTTGCCTTTCGTTTTCCTCTCCCCCACTTCACCATTGCCGTTTTATTTGTCATTCTTTTGCCATGTGTTTACCGTTCGCTTGCTTGTTGTTTGCTTGTGTGTTGGATTTCTTGCTTGTCACTATGGCTCAGATCAATACCAAATTGTGTGACTTCTCCAATACCAACAATACTGATTTTATTAGCACTCCGATTGCTCCTATCACCGATGCTGAATCTTGTGAGATCAATGCTGCTCTGTTGAATCTTGTCATGAAAGTTCAATTTTCCGGCCTCCCTAGTGAAGATGCCGTTACCCATCTAAACAACTTTGTTGATTTGTGTGATATGAAAAAGAAGAGGGACACGGATAATGATATTGTTAAATTGAAGCTATTTCTGTTTTCACTTAGAGATCATGCTAAAACTTGGTTTTCCTCTTTGGCTAGAAATAGTATTGATTCATGGAATAAGTGCAAAGATGCTTTTATCCCTAAGTATTTTCCTCCTGCTAAGATTATCTCTCTTAGAAACGATATTATGAATTTTAGGCAACTAGATCATGAGCATGTTCCACAAGCTTGGGAGAGAATGAAATTAATGGTACGTACTTGTCCTACACATGGTTTGAACTTATGGACGATTATACAAAACTTTTATGCTGGCTTGAATTTTGCTTCTAGAAATCTTTTAGATTCGGCCGCGGGAGGCACTTTCATGGAAACTACCTTAGGGGAAGCTACCAAACTCCTCGATAATATTATGGTTAACTACTCTCAATGGCACACCGAAAGATCTACTAGTAAAAAAGTGCATGCTATTGAATAAATTAGTGTTTTGAGTGGAAAGATGGATGAACTTATGAAATTATTTGCTAATAAGAGTGCTTCTTCTGATCCTAATGATATGCCTTTAACCACGTTGATTGAAAATAATAATGAATCTTTGGATGTAAATTTTGTTGGTAGGAATAATTTTGGTAACAATGCTTATAGAGGAAACTTTAATCCCAGGCCTTTTCCTAGTAATTCCTCTAATAATTATGGTAATTCCTACAATAACTCTTATGGAAATTTTGGTAAGATGCCCTCTAAATTTGAAACTAGTGTTAAAGATTTTATGATTTCGCAAAAGAATTTCAATGCTTTGCTTGAAGAAAAATTGATTAAGATTGATGAGTTGGCTAGAAACATGGATAGAATTACTCTTTATGTTGATTCTTTGAAACTTAGATCTATTCCACCCAAGCATGATATCAATGAGTCTCTCAAAGCCATGAGAATTTCCATCGATGAATGCAAAGATAGAGCCGCTAGGATGCCTGCTAAAAAGAGTGCTTTATGAAAGCGTGTTCTCATAATAATCATGAAAATGAAATGAAGATCTGAAAGTTATTGATGTGTCTCTTATTAGATCCTTGATTTCTAGTATGAATCTTGATAAAGATGGGACTTCAGATGAGTCTACTTTAGTTAAAAGGCGTCCCAATGATTCAGAGTTTTTAGATCTTGATGCTAAAATTGTTAAAAGTGGGATTGAAGAGATTAAAACTTTGCTTAGTGATGAACCCACTATTTTGGATTTCAAGGGATTCAATTATGATAATATCTCTTTGATAGATTGTATTTCCTTGTTGCAATCCATACTAAATTCTCCGCATGCTTATAGTCAAAATAAGGCTTTTAGCAAACATATAGTTGATGCTTTGATGCAATCTTATGAAGAAAAACTTGAATTAGAAGTTTCTATCCCTACAAAGCTTTATGATGAGTGGGAACCTACTATTAAAATTAAAATTAAAGATCATGAATACTTTGCCTTGTGTGATTTGGGTGCAAGTGTTTCTACTATCACAAAAACTTTGTCTGATTTGTTAGGGTTCCATGAGCTTGATGATTTCTCTTTAAATTTGCATCTTGCGGATTCTACCATGAAGAAACCTATGGGAAGGATTAATGATGTTCTTATTGTTGCCAATAGGAATTGTGTGCCCGTAGATTTCATTGTTCTTGATATAGATTGCAATTCTTCATGTCCTATTATTCGTGGTAGACCTTTCCTTAGAACGATTGGTGCAATTATTGATATGAAGGAAGGAAATATTATATTCCAATTTCCGTTAAGGGAAGGCATGGAACACTTTCCTAGAAAGAAAATAAAATTACCATATGAATCTATTATGAGAGCCACTTATGGATTGCCTACCAAAGATGGAAATACCTAGATCTATCCTTGTATCGTGCCTAGCTAGGGGTGTTAAACGATAGCACTTGTTGGGAGGCAACCCAGTTTTATTTTCTTTGTTTTTGCTTCTGTTTAGGAATAAATATTGTATCTAGCTTCTGTTTAGACATGGTTTTGTGTTTTAATTAGTGTTTCTGCCAAGTAGAACCTCTGGGAAGACTTGTGTGAAGTTTATATGATCATGCTGTAAAAAACAGAAACTTTAGCACTCATGAGATTAGTCGTCAGATTTTACTGGAGAGTGCTATTTAGTTGATTATTTTTGCAGATGATTAATAGAAAATTTCCTCACGTTTACCAATTTATTTCAATTTTGTTGGAGTTACAGAAGTATTCGAAAGTTACAGATTACTACAGACTGTTCTGTTTTTGACAGATTCTGTTTTTCGTGTCTTGTTTGCTTATTTTGATGAATCTATGAGTAGTATTGGAGGATATGAATCATAGAGAAGTTGGAATACAGTAGGTTTAACAGCAATATAAACAAAGAATGAGTTCATTACAGTACCTTTGAGTGGTCTTTTGTTTTCTTATACTAACGGAGCTCACGAGATTTTTGGCTAAGTTTTGTGTTCTGAAGTTTTCATGTTTTGAGTATGGCTTTGATGGACTATGGAACAAAGAGTGGAAAGAGCCTAAGCTTGGGGATGCCCAAGGCACCCCAAGTTAAAATTCAAGGACAACCAAAAGCGTAAGCTTGGGGATGCCCCGGGAAGGCATCCCCTCTTTCGTCTTCATTTATCGGTAACTATACTCGGGACTATATTTTTATTCACCACATGATATGTGTTTTGCTTGGAGCACCATTGTCGGTGTTAGGGGCGCTCTTGTTTACCCCTTACTTGTGCATGGGCAGTCAGAGCCACACCTATGGCCAAACATAACAGGGCAGAAGGAGGAAGCCAGGAACGCAGAGTTACCAGAACAACGCCAAGACAGCGGCACGAGAAGACCAAGCAAGGAGACAGACCCTCCCCCGGCAAGGACTCTTGCCGGGGCAGCCTGCACGCCCCCGGCAAGGGCTCTTGCCGGGCCGATCCACTCAGACGCCTCCGTCATGGCTGCCCTTGAAGCCTATGGGCTCCAACGGTACCAACAACATTGGAGCCAAGGCTCGGGAAGTTCCCACGTGGTGGCATGCAGATCTTTGTGAAAACAAAGATCTATGACTCCCAAGATAAGAATGAGAAGACATGGCGATCACAAGGCTCCTTGTCGAGGATGCCCACGAGGCCCCGGCAAGGCTCCTTACCGAAGACGCCCCGAAGCCCCGGCAAGCCTCTTGCCGAAGGATACTCACGGAGACCCCGGCAAGACCCTTGCCGGGAATAGAAGCAAGTTTGCGGCAAGCCCTTGCCGCCCCGTCGCCGTCCCAGCTCGGAAGCCGACCCGCTGGCCCAGTGTCACATCCCTAGATTAGTCCTTGCTTGTGTTTGCTTGATCATCATGTCATCATGTTTAATCATCTCAAAAACTTCAAATGGGGGTTGATCAAACCATAGCACCAAAAGAACTCAACTAGGTTCAACCTAAAAATATTTTCATTACCCAAAGTGCCTTTGAAAATGTTCATGATTTTTGAATTGGTCTAGAACCTCTGCAAAAAATGGTGCACACTTTTATGGGACAATTTGGATCTTTGAATTAAATCATAAAGTATTTGCATTTGGACATTTAAATGCTATAAATATTTTTAAATTTCCAAATAATCTTGAAAGTATTTTCGGGCTATTGGATTTAATCTCTGATGTGCCCATAAATATTTTCATCTTTTATTTAAATGGTTTAGTATTTTTACTAAACTAGAAAACAAAAAACAGAAAAAAAGAGAAACAGAAAAGAGAAGGAGAGATAGGAAGCACACCTGGGCCACTTACCCCGCCTGGCACTATGCCGGCACAGCCCAGCTGGCCGGCGCCAGTCATCCCTCTCCTCCCACCAGGAGGACAGGGGCGTGTGCCCGCGCCGTGCACGCACGTGTCCGCGCCACCTCCTTCTTCCACTGATGCTAGAGGTTGGCTGGAGGCGCCATGCTACCTCCCCGAACCCCCTGGCTCTCTCTCACTATCCCTGGACCCTTCCCCTCTTCTCTGCTCTCTCTCCCGCACAGCCCGAGCGGAGCTCGTCGCCGCCGCTCGCTGCCGCCATACCCACCGAGTCTCCATCGCCTAGCCAGCATGTCCATCAGCTCCGCCACGATGCCTTGAAGCTCCAAGATGAAGCACGCGCGCTCGGATGCCGGGAATTGATGTCCTCGAGCTCATCACCGCCGCATCTGGCCGCCGGAGGTCGTCGTCAATTCTTCGTCTTCGGGACGTCCCCGAGCCCACTCAGCTACTCCGCCGCCTCCCTGTGAGCCCCATGGTCTTTCTCCCCTGTCCTAGTCGTTGTTTACGCTCTCTAGTCGTCGCCCCCTTGCCGACAAAATCACGCCGCCGCCTGGCCTTGCCGCCGACGTGGCCTCGGTCACCTTTTGGTCACGGTCGCGCATCCGTAGTGCTCGCCGCGACTCGTAGAGCATCACTAGCGCCTCGCCTCTCCCTTTAGCACACCGCAGCCGCATCCCCGCACACACCGAGTTCCGGCCGCCGCAGCCGAGCTCGCCGCCATCAACTCCGGCGACCTCGGCACCTCCCACTGCCACCACCCGATGCGCCTCCTCGCGCTGCACCCATAGGGCCTAGCCCCGACTGCTCCTGTGGCCGGAAACGGTCGGCCGGCGATCAATACCGCACCAGAATTGGCGCCGCTGGTTAACCACAGGGTTAGCACTAATCAACCCACCACATAGACACTGACAGCGGGCCCCACCCCTAGTCAAACACCAGTCTGCGCACAGTTTGACCATGTTTAGTCCCTATGACACTGACGTGTGGGTCCCAGCCATCATGTTTGACTTGGGCTGGATCCTTTGACCTGATGACTTCATGCCGTGGTCATGCTGACGCAATAAGTCATTTTCTGGATTTAGTTTAAATTAGAATAACCAGGAAATTCCAGGAAATGTTTAATAGTTCTAAAAAATCATAGAAATTCAACCGTAGCTCAGAATGAAATAATTTATATATGAAAAATGATCAGAAAAATCCAAAGAATCTGTTTATGGCATTTTCATGCATGTCTGAAAAACTTACAGCCACTGATTAGGACAATTGGAATAAATGGCATTTGAATAATCACATATGCAGTTTGAATTTGAATCTTTGATTCAAACCAACTTCATTTAATATGGTTGCTAGTTGTATTAGCTCAATCAACAGCATATTGCCATGTCATGATCATGCATCATATTATTGCATCGCATTGATTTTGTTTCTTCTCTGTTTGCCGGTGTTGTTCCCCCTCTGTAGATGTTGTTCTGACGATGAGATCGATGACACCGATGAAGAGCTATACTATCTTTAGAAGTGCCAGGCAAGCAAAACCCCATTGAGCATTCCGATACAATCCCACTCTCTCACTCTTGCTCTCTTTTACTGCATTAGGACAACAATAATTCAACTTCTATTTGCTATGGTAGCTGAACCCCTTTCCTCTACATGACCTGTCATTGCCACAGTAAATAGTTGAAACCCACTAGCATAAGTAGGAGTTGTTTGAGCCATGATGTGCCTACTCATTCATGCTTTCTGGTTATGCTTGCTATTGCTTAGAGTTGTGTCAGGTCTGATTCATCGGGGATGAATTGGAAGGTGGTGATCATGTCCTACTGTTGAGAGCTAAGTGTGTGAAGACGATTTGGTAAAGGTAGCGATGAGAGGCCATGTAGGAGTACATGGTGGGTTGTCTCATTGAGGTCGTCCTCAGGAACTGAGTTCTGTGTTTGTGATCCATGACCAGTTACTACTATACATTGGGCCCGAAACGAATGGACCCTGTCGACTTATTAACCGCCCTTGTCCTCTGTCCAAGAATTGCAATTAGTTTCTGGTGTTTGTAACCTACTAGAGGCTGTACGCAACGTTGACCCTAGGGGTGGGCTGTGATGCTGTAGGTAGGTGGCCCGGTGTATCGAGTTGCCCATTTGGTGCCTCGAGAACCATGTACACATCATTCGGGGTCGTATGTGGATACCTCAGCCGGACTCCCTGCGGATGGAACCTGAATAGGCAATAAACCTGGACTAGGGACTTCTGTGGTTAGTCAGGTCGTGGCCGACACCCTCGCTGGGCTTCCGCTTAAAGGTTGCCGAGTACATGTCGTGTAAACGATGATAAGTGGTGAGAGGGTGTGTGAAGAAGTACACCCCTGCAGGGTTAACATGATCTATTCGAATATTCGTGTCTGCGGTAAAGGACTTCTGGGTTACATGTACAGTTCATAGACAAGTAGAAGTGGATATTCTAAAATGCGCAAGATAAGCGTGAGTGCTATGGATGGCCTTCTCATAGGGAGACGGGAGCGGATCCATAGTGGTGTATTGATTGGTGAATATGTGGACTCATGTGCGCCACCTCAAAAGAGTTACTTGCAGTCGTAGCTGAGGATAGCCACCAAGTCAAAGTTGGCTTGCTGTTGTTAAACTCCACCATTCTTTTATGATACTGATGCATATGTAGCTAGTTCAGATGTAAGTCTTACTGAGTACATTTGTACTCACGTTTGCTTAATTTATGTTTTTGCAGAGAGACTTCAGTCTCACTAGTAGTACCGCGTGGACTTCGACGTTTAGCTTGTTACCTCAGCTACGATCTTGTACCCTTGGGAGGGTCTTGTAGATAGTCAGGCTTCTCAGCCTTTTTCATTTGTATTTGTTTGTACTCAGACATGTTTATGCTTCCGTTGCATGTATGCTCTGTATGTTGGGTCATGTGACCCATGTTTGTAATAAATACTATGATGGATCTTCTGGGCCTTTATCTATATGAGTTGTTGAGTCATGTTGTGATGCCATGTTGTACAGCACATACTTGCATGTTATGCGTACGTGTAATGTGAATTGCTATGTGTGGGATCCGACACCTAGTTGTTTACCGTTGCTAGCCTATCTTATGGGGAAATGCCTCCTAGTGCTTCCACTGAGCCTTGGTAGCTTGCTACTGCTCTGGAACACTTAGGCTGGCCGGCATGTGTCCTTCTTCGTTCATGTGTTTGTCCCTTAAAGGAAATGTCACGCGTTGTTCCTTTAAGTCCTTGTAGCTTGCTACGACTTGGGTTCATACGTTGATGACCGACACGTTCGTTGCTGGGTCATGTATGCCTCTCTCTGTAATTTAGCGCCACTTTTCGTTTCTAACTAGTCATGTCAGCCCGGGTTCTCTGTCATATGGATGCTAGCGACACTATCATATATGTGTGCCAAAATGCGCAAACAATCCCGGGCCAGGTAAGGTGGCACCCGTGGGGATACCGTGCGTGAGGCCGCAAAGTGATATGATGTGTTACATGCTAGATCGGTGTGACTTTGGATCGGGGTCCTGATAGCTTTGGTATCAGAGCCTGACTGCCTCTAGGATTACCAAGCCAAACTGGTCGAAGTCGTGTCTAGAAACTCTTTAGTTATAATAAGGGAATTGATTATGGAAGGGAATGTTAGGCTCTTTTTACTTCTTTACCTTATGACCTTCTGATATGAGTCACCTTCTTCTTTGTACTGGGATTAAGAACTAGGATTCTCAATCTATTTATCAGGATCACGTTAATGGTGGATTCAACCGTAAGTTCAGTTCCTACTATTTCTTTGTATTGAACTGTTGGTCTCAGAACCTTGACATTATGATGTGAAGTGGTTATGCTACCTTTTGCTTGGATCTCAAAATCCTTTTGAGAATTTACAGTCATTAAGATGTCCGAGTCTTCCTAGGTTTCTAAACAATCTGATGCATTTGCAAATCTTTCCTTCATGTTCCCGATGTTCCTTTGGGCCAGACTAAGCACACTAGTCAGTGTGTTGAGGTACTCTGTTACCTCGACATATATGTTGGAGTTATTATTATGAACCTAGGTATCTTAGAGAATCACCCAATAATCTAGCAATACTCTATATTCCCAGTGTGATGATTCTGGCCATCATTCTCGAAAAGCATCCCATGATGCCATTTAGTTAGTAGGCATTCTACTCCTGGGTTCTTGAACCCGAGATTCACCCTACTTACTTCATGTTGATAGTGTTTGATTGTTCCTTTAGGATATTAGTAACCTTGTGATAGTCCTCCAGGTCCATGGTTATCATTCCTCCAATACCATGAACCATCCTTGGCAGAAGTTCGTTCGAACCAAAAGATCACAACCAGAGTGCTCTTGATGAGTTCTCCATTCCACATTGTGGCTCTGTCAATTCCACCTTTCTCCATGGGTTATCTGGAAGAAATATGTTGAACTAGTTCGACATTCTAATCCATGCATTCACAACTCAGAAAATCTTATGTTCCTTTGAGTTGTCCCTCTTTAGTCATATTCCGACCATCGTCTATCAATTGATAGTCAGGAGTAGTTGTGCATTCGTGTTCATCAATGCCTTTAACTCTTGTGGTTCGTCAAGCCATTATCTTCTGGAATAAATAGGAGAAACAAACTCCAGAACCTCATCCATTTCTAGGATTGGGTCAAAGGAGATGCATTCCGTAGATCAAAATGACAATCCGGTTTTTGTTCTGTTCTACCTTGGAGTATTACCATCTTTATGTCAAGAATGTCATGGGAATTGCACCACCTCCTATGAACTCTTGATATAGTGATACCCCTCGCCATCATCATTCATTTCTCGGTCTCCGTGTTGTCATAACCGGAATGCCGAAAAGTGAACCGTGATGTGTGAAATCAATACCCCTAGCAACTCCGTTGCTTGGTAGTTAATGGACGATAATCTCATTCTTAGTGTGTTGATTACCAAATTATCATTCTAAGAATTATTGTGCTACCTAGTCCTTATGTCGGGTGCACTCTTCGATCAATGAGTTAGGATTGTATTAATCCCTTGCTCTTTTGATCATATCATCTTGCCCTGAAAAGCAAGATTGTTCTCAAACTTCATAACATATCGGTGGTTCGTGATTTTCTGAATATCTTCTCAGAAGTATTACCAGGTTGTTCCCTCGCCGTTATGTTGAGCTCATGATGAAGTTGGTTTTTCTCTAAACCACCCTTTCTCGAAGAATCTGTGTTGGATACCCCTGAGCTAGTTGGTTAAGCTAAACGACAACTTGGAGAGTTGGAAGATGAAAACTTGCCCCACTTAGTTCATTGCCAAAGGGATATCCTTGTGTTTGTGTGTTTGTTGAAGAAAGATGATACCTTCATCGATTGGTCCTCGTGATCAGCTGTTGAGTCTATCATCTTGTCAAAACTTTGATTTGAGTATGCGTTATCATCAAATCAAATCAGAAACAACGATGTTCGTAATGTTGTCTTACACGCGGTTGTCCCTCGAGCATACACCATTACATCTCTTGGTCTGACCAATGCTATCACTTTGTTCATATTGTCATGGAATTCCATCTATATGGAAACCTGGAAGATTTGTTGTTGAGCCCATCGACAACATCCTTTTCTTCTCCATGATTCATGTTGAACATTAAGCTAGTGTTGTAAACTTTTGAAAGCATTTCTTCATGCTAGCTCATGAAGCATATGTTTGGATGAAAGAAGTGACTTCCTCTAATTCATGTGCATTTGACGCAAGCTACCGCCGTGAATTCGAGAAAGCTTGTTTTGCTTCCTCTGGAATCGTCCCAAGTTAGTCATGCACGTGCGAAGTACTCTATGGTTTGGTAGGTTGGCCGCCTTCATTCCATATGTATTACCTAGGACACCAAGCCACTGATTTATTTGTTCAAGGAGAAGGAGTTTCTTCCTAAGAGCTGCCTTATGCAAGGACTTCGTTATCCTCGATGATGGTTCCCAACCTGAACTCGATAGTGTTTTATTATAAGACTACTACATGGTCATGCTTGTTTTGGAAAGCGTGTTCACATGTATGTAGTAGAATTAGCTCATGTTTTGGAGCTTGCCGTCGTATTTCATTTACCGAGAATATCGCAGCGCCGTCTCATCGATTTGTGTTGCAAACTTTCATTTTCCTTTCTAGACTTGATGAGTCTGGAATATCCAACCACCAACCAGATCTAAATCTCAGGCTGGTAAGATGGTTGGAACATTCCTGACATTTGCATTTTGTTCCCAGCTTGCACCTCAGTAATTATTGTACAGGATCATCTTCAAAAGTGGACTTGCCATGGGTCCCATCCATTTTTGATGATGAGCAAAAAGCATCCGTTGTGTTGTCTTCAACAAGGTAGTACACATCATCATTCCTAGTCCGACTATGTCATTCTTTTGGACTCCTTCAAATGATCGCATGAGTTTTGCCTTTGGCTGGTATAGAGAATTTCAATGATCTCTATATCAAAAGTAATTCTTTTTGCCACTTAAGGGAATAACTCTACGAGTCACCTTCTCTAAGGTGCCCCGTCTGGTGACATCGATCACCATCTTCTTAGGTGTGGAATTATTGCCACTAAGTGAACCTTCATCATTTGTTTCGCTCCATCCCTATGGATGTGTTTTGCACTAACTAACCCACCACATAGACACTAACAGCGGGCCCCACCCCTAGTCAAACACCAGTCAATGCACAGTTTGACCGGGTTTAGTCCCTGTGACGCTGACGGGCGGGTCACAACCGTCAGGTTTGACCTAGGCTGGATCCTTTGACCTGATGACATCATGCCGTGGTCATGCTCACACAATAAGTCATTTTCTGGATTTACTTTAAATTAGAATAATCAGGAAATTCCAGAAAATGTTTAAAACTTCTAAAAAATCATAGTAATTCAACTGTACCTCAAAATTAAATAATTTATATATGAAAAATGATCAGAAAAATCCAAAGAATCTATTTATGGCGTTTTCATGCATGTTTGAACAACTTACAGACACTGTTTAGGACAATTTGAATAAATGGCATTTGAATAAGCACATATGGAGTTTGAATTTGAATCTTTGATTCAAACCAACTTCATTTAATATGGTTGCTAGTTGCATTAGCTCAATCAATGGCATATTGCCATGTCATGATCATGCATCATATTGTTGGATCGCATTGATTGTGTTCCTTCTCTGTTTGCTGGTGTTGTTCCCCCTCAGTAGATGTTGTTCTGACGATGAGATCGATGACACCGATGAAGAGCTATACTATCTTCAGAAGTGCCAGGCAAGCAAAACCCCATTGAGCATTCCGATACAATCCCACTCTCTCTCTGTCTTACTCTCTTTTACTACAATAGGACAACAATGATTCAACTGCTATTTGTTGCGGTAGCTGAACCCCTTTCCTCTGCATGACCTGTCATTGCCACACTAAATAGTTGATACCCACTAGCATGAGTAGGAGTTGTTTGAGCTATGATGTGCCTACTCATTCATGTTTTCTGGTTATGCCTGCTTTTGCTTAGAGTTGTGTCAGGTCTAATTCATCGAGGATGAATTTGAAGGTGGTGATCATGTCCTACTGTTGAGAGCTAAGTGTGTGAACACGATTTGGTAAAGATAGTGATGAGAGGCCATGTAGGAGTACATGGTGGGTTTTCTCATTGAAGCCATCCTCATGAACTGAGTTATGTGTTTGTGATCCATAACCAGTTACTACTATACATTGGGCTCGAAACCAATGGACCCTCTCGACTTATTAACCGCCCTTGTCCTCTGTCCAGGAGTTGCAATTAGTTTCTGGTGTTTCTAGCCTACTAGAGGCCGTACGCAGCACTGACCCTAGGGGTGGGCTGTGATGCGGTAGGTACGTGGCCCGGTGTAGCGAGTCGCCCATTTGGTGCCTCGGGAACCCTGTACACATCGTTCGGGGCCGTATGTGGAAACCTCGGCCGAAATACCTGCAGATGGAACCAGAATAGGCGATAAGCCTGGACTAGGGACTTGTGGGGTTAGTCTGGTCATGGCCGACACCCTCCCTGGGCTTCCGCTTGAAGGTTGCCGAGTACATGTTGTGTAAACGGCGATAAGTGGTGAGAGCGTGCGTGAAGAAGTACACCCCTGCATGGTTAACATGATATATTCGAATAGCCGTGTCCGCGGTAAAGGACTTCTGGGTTACCTGTACAGTTCATAGACAAGTGGAAGTGGATATTCTAAAATGCGCAAGATAAGCGCGAGTTCTATGGATGGCCTTCTCGTAGGGAGACGGGAGCGGATCCATAGTGGTGTACTGATTGGTGAATATGTGGACTCGTGTGCGCCACCTCAAAAGAGTTACTTGCACTCGTAGTTCAGGATAGCCAACGAGTCAAAGATGGCTTGCTGATGTTAAACTCCACCATCCTTTATTGATATTGATGCATATGTAGCTAGTTCTGATGTAAGTCTTGCTGAGTACATGTGTACTCATGTTTGCTTAATTTATATATTTGCATAGAGACTTCAGTCTCACTAGTAGTTCCGCGTGGACTTTGACGTTTAGCTTGTTACCTCAGCTACGATCTTGTACCCTTGGGAGGGTCTTGTAGATAGTCAGGCTTCTCAGCCTTTTTCATTTGTAGTTGTCTGTACTCAGACATGTTTATGCTTCCGTTGCCTGTATGCTCTGTATGTTGGGCCATGTGACCCATGTTTGTAATACATACTATGATGGCTCTTCTGGGCCTTTATCTATATGAGTTGTTGAGTCATGTTGTGATGCCATGTTGTACATCACATAGTTGCATGTTATGCGTACGTGTAATGTGTATTGCTATGTGTGGGACCCGACACCTAGTTGTTTACCCTTGGTAGCCTATCTTATGGGGAAATGCCTCCTAGTGCTTCCACTGAGCCTTGGTAGCTTGCTACTGCTCCGGAACACTTATGCTGGCCGGCATGGGTCCTTCTTCGTTCCTGTGTCTGTCCTTTAGGGGAAATGTCACGCATTGTTCCTTTAAGTCCTTGTAGCTTGCTAGACTTGGGTTCATACGTTGATGACCGACACGTTCGTTGCTGGGTCATGTATGCCTGTCTCTATAATTTAGCGCCACTTTTGGTTTATAACTAGTCATGTCGGCCCGGGTTCTCTGTCATATGGATGCTAGCGACACTGTCATATACGTATGCTAAAATGCGCAAATGGTCCCGGGCCAGGTAAGGTGGCACCCGTGGGAATACCGTGCGTGAGGCCGCAAAGTGATATGATGTGTTACATGCTAGATCGGTGTGACTTAGGATCAAGGTCCTGACACCCAGGCAGGCACCCACCTGGCTATACGTAGTTTCTGGGCCAGCTAGTCAAGCACCTGCATGCTGGCATGTAGATCTTCGTGAAGGCCCTACCACGACGCCACCTCAGCTGCCTACCTCGCTGGCTTGGATGCCCGTCGTGACCACACAAAGTGGCCACGAACGGGACGGGCATCTTTTCCATCCCCGATAAAGTAAATACACACCTAAGCAACGCATTTAATGCGCCTTGTCCTGTAATGGCATGGGATAAGCCTATACACTATACACATTTCCACCTCCTGTGTGCCACTGTGGAAGCCCCTTTAGACTATAAAAGGAGGCCCGCGGCATACTGGAGAAGGATTCGGATCCTAGAAACTGGACAGGCACCGTAGCTAGCTCAAGAACTCAAGAACACTCAAATATACACCAAAGCAGGACTAGGGTATTACTCATCCTCGTGGCCCGAACCTAGGTAAACGATCGCTGTGCTCACTCTTAGACCTGCTCTTTGTTCAACCTCACGCCCACCAACCGTAGAAGGGATTCCAGTGATCCCATAGGTGTCATTTCGTACCGACATCTTTGGCGCGCCACGTATGGGGTGCAGTTGTGAAAATCTGGTCTAGTAGTTAGTGTAGCAATTCCTTATTGATGTGGCTCCTAAGAAGAAGATGATCGAGACTCTCGGTTCGTCTATAGCCAAACGGCCCGTGTCAATGCAGGCTGGCGATGGGGTGGTCGCGGATGGGAGCCGAGGTGCGATCCGCGAACACCCGCGCCGTTCCAGCAGTCGAAACCTGGCAAGCGACATCGCTCTTGCGCGAGCCGACGAGCCACTCGCCACCAAGTCCAAGGGTGGAGCCGGGCCCCCGCACGCGGCGCGGGGCCCTCCAAGAGCGGCATCATGCCCTGCACGGGCGACGCGGCGACTTCCAAGACGCCCATGGCGCATTCCTCCTACGTCGTGCGCGATGAGAAGCATCGCCGCGTGGAGGACCCCGGACGCCGCCGCGGAAAGAGCCCCGCGCATCAGTCACGAGATGCAGAAGATCAGCATGCTCGCCGAGGCGCTGGCGTGGATGGCGTGAAGCGGCGGGACCGTGATAGAGCTCCTTCTAACATGGTTAGAAGTCGCAGCGCGTCTCGATCCACGTATCTCTCCCCACCACCCACGCCCGCGGAAGCCTTGGCGCACGCGCAGTTGCTCCTCGACTTCCCTCGTGCTGCGGAGAAGCTCGACGAGTGGAGAGCTACCGTTCATAGCCTTGTTGCCGTCTCCAACAAGGACGATCCTCAGCCGGCGGGGCCTTCGGGCCGACGCTCTCCCGAGCCACCACACGCCAGTGGTGGAAGGACTGGAGGCACCGCGGCCACCATGCATTCTTCTCCTCCACGCCAGCTATCACGTGTGCCGCCCCGTCGGGACGATGCTTGCGACGACGTATCCATAGCGTTGTGCGACCCATGGACCCACCATGATCAGCGCCAAGTTCTTCAATAGCGTGCCCACGAGGCACGGCACCAGTCGGATAGATGAGCAGGGCCTGCTGTGGACAACCCAGCACCGGGAGGATCTGGAGGCTTACCTTACGAGGTAGGTTGTCCAGCCTTTACCCATGAGTTGCGGCGTTTCCAGTGGCCCACCCACAGCACCTTCAAGCCCGACGTCGGCGATAAGTACAATGGAAAGACTCACCCATCAGAGTTCCTCAGCATCTACACCATCGCGATGCAGGCTGCTGGGGCGCGCGACGACAAGGTGCTTGCCAATTATTTCTCGTTGGCACTTAAACCCAATGTCATGTCATGGTTGATGCACTTGCCGGCGGATTCCATTTCTTCCTGGTCGGATTTGTGCCATGAGTTCGTTAGCGCTTTTACGGGAGGCCACCAGGCTCATGGCCAAGCAAGCGATTTGCATGTCATCCCCCAGAAGGAAGGTGAAAGCATGCGCAAGTACATACAGAGATTCAGCCGATTGCAGTATAACATCCCAGACGTTCATCCTGTCGCCATCACCAGCGCGTTCCATCAGAACGTGAGCAACCGCAAGATGCATGAGGAGCTAGCGATGAATAAAGTCAAGGATGTGGTCGAACTTTACGTTCTAGCCGACAGATGCGCCCGGGATGAAGAGGGAAGGAAGTACCCCGGTGAAGATGCCGGTGTGGAAACCGGTTCCTCGGACGAAGACGTCATCGCCCCGACGAAAAAGGGTCGACGCCATAACAGGAAACGCAAGGGAAAAGATGTGCTTGCCGTCGAGGTATCCGACGACGGCGGCGCCGCCAAGAAAACCAAGGCAGCCGACCCCGACAAGGAAATCGCTGGGTGTGTCGCCTGCCGGGCCTTGGCGGCCGCCGACAAGCTAGGAAGCTCCGACAAGCAATACTGCAAGATCCACCATACCAAAGGTCATGACCTCCAGAACTGCCGAGTATGAGAGGTGAGACAAGGAGAAAGGCCAAGATGGTGTTGAAGGATCTGGCAAGAAACATGGTGGCGAGCTTGGCCGCTGCGGCAAAGATAACCAACAAGAACGACCCTCCCGGGGCCGTGATAAGAAGCGAGAAGACGATGATCACGAAGAGGACGACGAGTCCTGTGAGCAAGAGTTCCAGAAGGCCACAGAGGCCATGTGCGTCGACGGTGGTGCCTCCCTGCAGTCCTCCCACCGCCAACTTAACAGTGGGCGTGTGAGATCACCGCAGCGGAGCCGTCGTTTGATGCCTAGAAGCCGCTGAGGTGGTCGAGCACTCATATCATCTTTGACGCCGAGGATCACCCTGACCGCACGACTGCGGTCAGGCGTTTGGCATTGTTGGTTTCACCAACGATACGCAACCTCAAGGTGATGAAGATGCTGGTTGATGGTGGGGCCGGCCTGAACTTGATCTCGCCCATCGTGATCAAAAGTCTGCAAATCCCTAATGGAGACCTCGAGGAGACGGGCTCGTTTCAAGGATTCAACCCAGGAAGAAGCCAGCCCAAGGGTAAAGTCACGCTTCCCGTGACATTCGGGGGTGAGCTAAACTACAGGAGGGAGAGGATTGTTTTTGATGTAGCCGAGATCCCCTTGCCTTACAATAGGAACCTTGGCCGCCCAGCGTTGGCTAATTTCATGGCGGCGTCGCACTACGCCTACAACACGCTGAAGATGCCTGGGCCGATGTCCATCATTACCGTCGCCTCCGACAAGAAGGATGCGCTGATCAGCTTTACCGGGAGGCAGTTGCAGCAACTGCCGCTAAGGCGCTTGCTCGTGCCACTGAAGCCCCGGGAGGACAGAAGACCGGTAAGACATCTCACGCCTACTCCGGGAAGCGCTCCTCTTCGGAGTGTAGAGTTCCCGTCGAGAACACGCTAGAGAGCTCCACCGGGAAGAGCAAGAAATCCAGAGCTGCTCCACCAGAAACCAAGCGGGTGTCCGTCGAGAAGGACGGCACGGGAGGGGCTTTCACCATAAGCTCCTCCCTCGATAGCAAATAGGAAGACTCACTCGTCAGCTTCCCGCGGGCGAATGTCGGCGTGTTTGCGTGGCAAGCGTCTGACATCCCCGGCGTTCCCAGGGAGGTGATTGAGCACCATCTTGTTGTCTGCCCTCATGCGCGACCCTTCAAGCAGAAGGTCAGGAAGCAAGCTCTGGAGCGGCAAGAGTTCATCAGAGAGGAGACAAGGAAGTTAAAGGTAGCTGGCTTGGTGAGAGGAGTGCTCCATCCAACGTGGTTGGCCAATCCGGTGGTAGTGCGTAAGGCAAATGGGAAGTGGAGGCTATGTATAGATTTACACAGACATTAATAAGGCTTGTCCAAAAGACCCTTTCCCATTGCCACGCATCAGCCAGATTGTGGACTCCACAGCCGGGTGTGACTTGTTATCATTCCTCGACGCTTACTCAGGCTACCACTAGATCTTCATTACGAGAGAATATGAAGAGAAGACAACATTCATCACCCCATGTGGTACGTATTGCTTTATACGGATGCCTTTCGGATTGAAGAGTGCTGGCTCAAAATTTGCAAGGGCAGTCCAGATTGGTTTTGAGCCTCAGCTACATAGAAATATGGAAGCTTATATGGATGATATAGTGGTCAAAACCAAGGACAAAGCAACGCTCGTGCGGGATTGGGAAGAGACATTCACGAATCTGCGCAGGATCAACCTTAAGCTGAACCCAGAGAAGTGTGTCTTCGGCGTACCGTGCGGCAAGCTTCTCGATTTCTTCGTGTCACAACGTGGAATTAGGAAAATCTAGACAAGATCAAGGCCATCGAGCAGATTGAAACGCCCAGGCGAATCAAGGATGTGCGTCGGCTTGCTGGATGCGTTGCCGCCATGGGCAGGTTCATCTCCAAATCTGCCGAGCGCGCCCTCCCTTTTTTCAAGATTTTGCAAATGGCGGGCCCAATGCAGTGGACCCGAGAAGCCAAAGCAGCACTGCAAGATTTGTAGAAATACTTCTCCTCTACATCGATACTGGTCACGCCTAAGCCACAAGAGCCGTTGCTGCTGTATTTAGCGGCAACGAACCAAGTGGTTAGTGCCGCGCTAGTGGCCCAAAGGGAGGTCAATACAGAAGCGATAGCAACATCATCACCTGATGCCACTGGGGCTAAAGCAACGCAACCAGATGGAGTGATGCAGAAGAAGAAGATGGTGCAGCACCCGGTTTACTTTGTCAGCTCCGGCGTGAAGAAATTGCTCTTCGGCCTCCTTATGGCATCGAGGAAGCTGCATCATTACTTCCAAGCACATGAAATCACCGTAGTCACCCGCCTCTCGTTGGAACGGATATTGCATAACCCAAATGCGACTGGGAGGATTGTGGAGTGGGCCCTGGAGCTGTCGAGCTTCGGTTTGAAATTTGAAAGCACTTTGACGATTCAGAGTAGAGTCTTGGCAGAGTTTGTTGCAGAATGTACTTCAATGCCCAACGAAAAGATCTAGGAGACTACTCTCCCCGGCAAGGGTACGAGTCGTGACTGGATTATGTACTTTGAAGGGGCTTTCTCGCTGCAAGGCACCGGTGCTGGTGTGATGCTCGTTGCCCCCACCGGAGAGCACCTCAAGTATGTGATCCAAATGCACTTCCCCAGGGAGGTATCAACAAACAACACGGCCGAGTACGATGGACTGCTTGCCGGTCTCAGGATCGCGGCGGACCTCGAGATCAAGAAGCTCATCGTTAGAGGAGACTCGCAGCTCGTCGTCAGGCAAGTGAACAAAGACTACCAGAGCCTGTTGATGGAAGTCTACGTGGATGAAGTAAGGAAACTGGAGGAGCGTTTCGATGGTATACAAGCTGAACACGTCCCCCGAGCGGAGAACGACATCGTCGACTACTTGTCGAAACGCGTCGCCCTCAAACTACCTGTGGAACCAGGTACCTTTGTGCTCCGATTATTTCAGCCATCTACTGAACCATCGACTTAGCCGAACAAGCGAAGGAAATCAGGCCCCGACAAGTACATTCCTGCCGAACCCGCAGGGGTGGCCGGTGAAGGTGTTGCCAAGGATGCTGAGAAACAGACTCCGACGAGACATCAAACCCTGGTCGTAGAGGCAATCGCTCCCATGGCAGAGAAAATGCCTTTGGTCCTTGCCGTCGAGCCCCAAGCTCTGGCATGGGCACATCATACCGTCCAATTTCTCCAGACCGGGGAACTTCCTGAAGAGCAGGAAGAAGCAGAGAAAGTGGCCCGTCGGTCCGCCATGTACCAGTTCATCGATGACGTCCTGTATAGGAAAAGAACGAATGGCGTGAAATTGAAGTGCATCACCCGGGAGGAAGGACTAGAGCTGTTGGCAGAGATACATGGAGGCATATGTGGCTCCCACATAGGGTCAAGGGCCCTTGCCGGCAAGGCATTCCGGCAAGGATTCTTCTGGCCCACTGCCCTCCAGGATGCAATGACACTAGTAACAAAGTGTGAAGCGTGTCAGTTCCATTCCAAGAAACTTCATCAACCAGCTCAAGCTCTCCAAACAATCCCTCTCTCCTGGCCATTCTTGGTCTGGGGGCTCGACATATTGGCCCCTTTTCACAATGTTGTTGGGGGCTTTGAGTACTTGTACGTAGCAATCGACAAGTTCACAAAGTGGCCGGAGGTGGAAGCAGTGAGAAAGGTGACAGCACAGTCGGCCGTCAAGTTCTTCAAGGGCCTGGTCTGCCGTTTTGGGTTACCAAACAGAATCATCACCGACAACGGTACGCAGTTCACAAGCAACACCTTCATGCAATATATGCAAGACCTCGGTGGCAAAGTCTATTTCGCTTCTGTTGCACATCCACGAAGCAACGGCCAGGAAGAAAGGGCAAATGTTGAAGTACTGCGGGGCCTCCGGACCAGGACTTTTGACAGGCTACACAAGTGCGGAAGGCGCTGGATCGATGAATTGCCGGTGGTTCTTTGGTCAATCAGGACGACACCAAATCGAGCGACCGGACAGACACCCTTCTCCCTCGTTTACGGGGCGGATGCAGTTCTCCCCTCAGAACTCACATACGGGTCACCCCGAGTGCTCGCTCATGATGAGCTTGAGCAAGAGCGGCTGCGGCAAGATGACGCAACGCTCCTCGAGCAAGATCGTCTTTAGGCGGCTGTACAAGCAGCACGCTACCAGCAAGCCTTGCGCCGCTATCATAGTCGCAAGGTTCATGCCCGAAGCTTTGAGGAAGGCGACCTTGTTCTTCGGCACGTTCCGTCGGCCAAGAACTCCAACAAGTTGACGCCGAAGTGGGAAGGCCCTTACTGTGTAATACGAGTCACCAGGCCTGGCGCAGTCCGCCTAGAGACCAAAGATGGCATCCCAGTGAGTAACTCCTGGAACATCGAACATCTTCGCAAGTTTTACCCGTAAGGCACGGTTGCCGGGCCTCCCAGCAAGCCACCCCTTTGTACAAGACTTGCTGGCAAGGCATGTAACCCTTCGTACAAAGCCAGGCGTAGACCCTGAGCATAAATAAGTGAAGCGCTGGCGCCCTAAGTTCTAGCATGCATGCTAGGTTGAGTCTCTTTCTCTGTTAGGGTTGATAGTGCTTAACGGTAGCTAACCCCTAGAATAGAGGTCAAGTTTGCGTCTCTCTGTTTCCTCTCCGTCCTCTTGATTCACAAGATCCATGGACGTCCTTGCGGAACCGTTTGAAAGAAAGGGGGCGGGTCGATGCTCCGACCCCGGCAAAACTAAGGTTGCCGGGGGCTTCACAACCAAGGGTCAAACCACGGCAAGACAAGGTTGCCGGGAGCTACATGACCCAGATAAGTCTTCCGTCCCCCGCTCCTTTATTTCGTATGAAAATTGAACGTACGAAGCTTCGTTCACTCCTATGCCATCGTGCTCCCTTTTTCCCTTGTGTCCGACAAACTTTGTCTTGGACCGGGGCTGGGTAGTAGAGTGATGGGAAGGGAGCAAGCAAAGGGCCTAACCCTACCCTGTTACTATTCCTACCAAGGGCGCGAATTCGGTTACGGGGCGGGGAAGGAATGGCAAGGCTTGTTGCCGGGGCACGTTGCTTATCTTAAGATAACAAGGATCTGTTCCTTGGTGTGGCTCTTGCCCGCGCACGAACGAACCCAGCAAACACCCTTCTCTTCATAAATATGTTGTAAACAACTACAATTCGTACGGAATGCATGCATGAGCAAGGGGGTTACAAGATTTAAATCTTACAAAGGCCCGAACGCATAAAACTAAAAAGAGATAAGATGCCCGTAATCCCTTTCTTGTCCCTCTCCTCAGGAAATGGAACAAGGTGGCAAAGGGAAAAAGAAGCACCTAGGCAAAGCACAAGCAGTAGAAAGCACCAAGAGAACATCCCGGCGGCCGTCCCAAAGGAGGCCGACGATGATGACGCCGGGAGAAGAGCCGAAAGATTAGGCAGCGGGCCGGCAATGCGTGGGTTGACGCCCGCGTACTCCGACTTGACGATCGCCGCCCACCTTCTTCGCCTTCTCCGGCCTCCCAACGCCAGCCGCCCAAGGTGGCGACCCCGAGAAGTTCGAGGGGCTGGCGGCGCAGATGATGGTGCTGCCAGCACCGCCCAGGGAAGGTGTATCCGCCACCTAGTTGGACCCATAATCCTCCCACCCGCCGCCCTCGTCGTCGCTGCCGCTGTCCTCCCCATCGCTCTCGCTCGGGGAGGATTTTTCGTCATCGGTCGTCCTCGGGGCTGGCGGTGTAGATGATGGTGCTGCCAGCACCGCCCAGGGACGACGTATCCGCCACCTAGTTGGACCCATCATCCTCCCGCCCACCGCCCTCATCGTCGTTGCCGCTGTCCTTCCCATCACTCTCGCTCGGGGAGGAGTTTTTGTCGTCGGTCGATCTCTCCACATAGCACCCTAGCCTGTGTCCCAAGCGCCCGAAGACTTTGACGGAGAGGAGATCGCTCTTTGCTAGCGTGAAGCAGAGGACATGCCCCTTCACCAAGCAGTGGGCACGCGCGAAGGTTTTCCACCCCCGGCGAAGGAGCATCACGTGAGGGGTGGGAAACTTGGTGTCCACCCACATCGCGCCATGGCAACACCCCTCCATGTGAAGCCTCAACCTTGGTGGTTGATTGACCTCCAACACCCTCGCAAACGCTCCAGGAAGGCGGAAGCGATTGCGCGGCGGCTCACGCAGCTGTAAGATGAACTCCAACGTCGTGTCCTTGACATGGCCACGTGGGGAGGTAGGAGGAGATGAAGACGGAGACGATGACAGCGCGGGTGCCCCCCGACCTCGTATGCCTCTGCCTCGACCACCTCGCCGGCCATGGCCCTGGCCGGCGCTTCTGCCAGCATACCCCCAATCTGAGGCATCCGGCTCCTCTTTGACCACCGCCGCCCTCTGACGGGAAGATGACCTGGTCACTTCCACGGAGACACAGACACGACCGCGCCCTCTCGTCATACCTTGGGGAGGGAAGGAATCAAACAGGAAGAAGATCAATGGAGAGGTGAGAAGCGTCATTCCTCTCCTCCCCTCTTTATAGAAGGGCGACCGCCCGAATCAACCAGTCCAAACACCGAAGGCACGAGGGAACAGGACCGACCCACTGCTCCAATCAGCGGCGCCCCCCCCCCTCAGCATTAATGCCCACGCCCTCTGCGTTCGCCGCTCGCCCTCCCAGATGAATGTGGGATACGTGACGGGCGGATCGGGAGTCGGATGACGCGTGGAATGGCCGTTTCGCACCCCCGTGATTGAGGAGCGACCCAAGTCCACTTAGTAAATGGGTCGCGCCCCACGACTTCCTCTATTCTTTATGACGAGGGCGTGAACCACCTATTTACTATTTTTTGGAACCAAAAGATGACGCAAGCACGCTATAAACCGCCCCACGCACGACCCCCACGTCAGCGCAGATCGTTGGGAAGCACAACCATCGGAGGAGTTAGTGTGGTAAAGGGAATCCAACCTCACTTCCTGCACACCGTTATGGGCCCGCCCAATAACGCGTTGCGCTTATGAATGGCCCAGACCCGGGGGCTCCTGTCGGTGTACAAAAGTAGGGGTGCTATTTTTTACCCCTTACTTGTGCACGGGCAGTCAGAGCCACGCCTGTGGCCAAACATAACAGGGCAGAAGGAGGAAACCAGGAACACAAAGTTACCAGAACAACGTGAAGACAGCGGCATGAGAAGACCAAGCAAGGAGACAGGCCCTCCCCCATCAAGGACTCTTGCCGGGGCGGCCTGCGCGCCCCCGACAAGGGCTCTTGCCGGGGTGATCCACTCGGACGCCTCCATCGCGCCCACCCTTGAAGCCTATGGGCTCCAACGGTACCAACAACATTGGAGCCAAGGCTCGGGAAGCGCCCACGTGATGGCATGCAGATCTTTGTGAAGACAAAGATCTATGACTCCCAAGATAAGAACCAGAAGACATGGTGATCACAAGGCTCCTTGCCGAGGATGCCCACGAGGCCTCGACAAGGCTTCTTACCAAAGATGCCCCGGAGCCTCGGCAAGCCTCTTGTCGTAGGATACTCACGGAGACCCCGGCAAGACCCTTGCCAGCAACAGAAGCAAGTCTGCTGCAAGCCCTTGCCGCCCCGTCAGTGTCCCAGCTCCTCGGTCGACCCGCTGGCCCAGGCAGGCACCCACATGGCGATACGTAGTTCCTGGGCCAGCTAGTCAAGTACCTGCATGGTGGCATGCAGATCTTCGGGAAGGCCCTACCATGATGCCACCTCAGTTGCCTGCCTTGCTGGCCTGGACGCGCGTCGCGACCAGACAGAGGGGCCACGGACGGGATGGGCTTCTTTTCCGTCCCTGATAAAGTAAATAGACACCTAAGCAGCGCATTTAACACGCCTTGTCCCGTAATGGCATGGGATAAGCCTATACACTATACATCGTTCCACCTCCTGTGTGCCACTGTGGCGGCCCCTTTAGACAATGAAAGGAGGCCCGCGGCATATTGGAGAAGGATTCGGATCCTGGAAACTGGACAGGCACCGTAGCTAGCTCAAGAACTCAAGAACACTCAAATATACACCAAAGCAGGACTAGGGCATTACGCATCCTCGTGGCATGAACCTGGGTAAACGATCGTCGTGCTGACTCTTAGACCTGCTCTTTGTACAACCTCGCGCCCGCCAACCTTAGAAGGGATTCCAGTGATCCCATAGGTGTCGTTTCGTACCGACAGTCATGTATGATCTGAGTCTTTGCTTTTTAGTTTGCCAGAATCATCCCTGCTGGACACACCTTTTGAGAGAGATAAATATGATTTAGAATTTGTTAGAATACTCTATGTGCTTCACTTATATATTTTGAGCTAGATAGTTTTGCTCTAGTGCTTCACTTATATCTTTTATAGCACGGTGGTGATTTTATTTTGTAGAAATTGTTGATCTCTCATGATTCACTTATATCCTTTTGAGAGTCTTTTAGAACAGCATGGTAATGAACTTTGGTTATAAAACTAGTCCTAATATGATAGGCATCCAAGATGAATATAGTAAAAACTTTCATATAAAGTGCATTGAATATGATGAGAAGTTTGATACTTGATGATTGTTTTGAGATATGAAGATGGTGATATTAGAGTCATGCTAGTAGAGTAATTATGAATTTGAGAAATACTTGTCGTAAAGTTTGTGATTCCCGTAGCATGCACGTATGGTGAACCGCTATGTGATGAAGTTAGAGCATGAGGTATTTATTGAGTGTCATCCTTTGTGTGGAGGTCGGGATCGCGCGATGGTTAACTCCTACCAACCCTTCCCCTAGGAGCATGCATTGATTACTTGGTTTTGATGACTCGTAAATTTTTGAAATAAGTATATGAGTTCTTTATGACTAATGTTCAGTCCTTGGATTATACGCACTCTGACCCTTCCACCATTTCTAGCCTCTTGTACTGCGCAACTCTCGCCGGTACCATACACCCACCATATACCTTCCTCAAAACAGCCACCATACCTACCTATCTTGGCATTTCCATAGCCATTCCGAGATATATTGCCATGCAACTTTCCACCATTTCATTTGTTATGACACACTTCATCATTGTCATATTGCTATGCACGATCATGTAGTTGACATCGTATTTTTGGCTAGGCCACCATGCATAATTTCTCATACATGTCACTCTTGATTCATTTCACATCCCGGTACACCGCCGGAGGCATTCATATAGAGTCATACTTTCTTCTAGTATCGAGTTGTAATCTTTGAGTTGTAAGTCAATAAAAGTGTGATGATCTTCATTATTAGAGCATTGTCCCATGTGAGGAAAGGCCAAATAAAAAAAGATGGCCCAAAAAAATAGAGAGGGGCTAAAAAAAAGAGAAAGCCCCTCCAAAAAAATGAGAGAAAAGAGAGAAGGGACAATGCTACTATCATTTTCCACACTTGTGCTGCAAAGTAGCACCATGATCTTCATGATAGAGAGTCTCTTGTTTTGTCACTTTCATATACTAGTGGGAATTTTCATTATAGAACTTGGCTTGTATATTCCAACGATGGTCTTCCTCAAATGCCCTAGGTCTTCATGACCAAGCAAGTTGGATGCACACCCACTTAGTTTCTTTTGATGCGCTTTCATACACTTATAGCTCTAGTGCATCTGTTGCATGGCAATCCCTACTCACTCACATTGATATCTATTGATGGGCATCTCCATAGCCCTTTGATATGCCTAGTCGATGTGAAACTATCTTCCTCCTTTTTTGTCTTCTCCACAACCACCACTCTATTCCACCTATAATGCTATATCCATGGCTCACGCTCATGTATTGCGTAAAAGTTGAAAGGTTTAAAAAAATTGAGTATGAAAACAATTGCTTGGATGAAACCGGGATTGTGCATGATATGAATATTTTGTGTGATGAAGAGGGAGCATAGCCAGACTATCTGATTTTGTAGGGATAACTTTCTTTGGCCATGTTATTTTGAGAAGACATGATTGCTTTGTTAGTATGCTTGAAATATTATTATTTTTATGTTAATATAAACTTTTGTCTTGAATCTTTCGGATCTGAACATTCATGCCACAATAAAGAAATTACATTGAGAATTATGTTGGTTAGCATTCCACATCAAAAATTCTGTTTTTATCATTTACCTACTCGAGGACAAGCAGGAATGAAGCTTGGGGATGCTTGATACGTCTCCAAAGTATCTATAATTTTTTATTATTCCATGCTATTATATTATATGTTTTGGATGTTTAATGGCCTTTATTATACACTTTTATATTATTTTTGGGACTAACCTACTAACCCAAGGCCCAGTGCAGATTGCTGTTTTTTTGCCTATTTCAGGGTTTCACGGAAAAGGAATATCACATGGAGTCCAAACGGAATTAAATCTTCGGGAGAGTTTTTTTTGGAACAATATCTTCACGGAAGACTTGGAGTACACGCAAGGGAATGACGGAGGCGGCCACGAGGGTCCAGGGCACGCCCCTTCCTACAGGGCGCGCCCCCCACCCTCGTGGGCCCCCTCTCGCTCCCCCGATGCCCTCCTTCCTCCTATATATATCCATATACCCTGAAAACATCGAGGCAACAAAGAAAACCCTAATTCCACCGCCGTAACGTTCTGTTCCCGTGAGATCCCATCGTGGGGCCTGTTATGAAGCTCCGTCAGAGGGGGGATCTTCCATAGAGTGCTTCTACATCAACACCATAGCCTCACCATGAGTTGTGAGTAGTTTACCACACACCTTCGGGTCCATAGTTAATAGCTAGATGGCTTCTTCTCTCTTTTTGGATCTCAATACCAAGTTCTCCTCGGTCTTCGAGGAGATCTATTCGATGTAATCTTTTTGCGGTGTGTTTATCAAGATCCGATGAATTGTGGGTTTATGATCAAGATTATCTATGAGAAATATTTGATTATTTTCTGAAATCTTTTGTGTATGATTATAATATCCTTGCAAGTCTCTTCGAATTATTGGTTTGGTTTGGCCTACTAGATCTATATTTCTTGCAATGGGAGAAGTGCTTGGCTTTGGGTTCAATCTTGCGGTGTCCTTTCCCAGTGACAGCAGGGGCAGCAAGGCACGTATTGTATTGTTGCCATCGAGGATAAAAAGATCGTGTTTATATCGTATTCCTTGAGTTTATCCCTCTACATCATGTCATCTTGATTAAAGCATTACTCTGTTCTTATGAACTTAATACTCTAGATGTATGCTGGATAGCGGACGATGTGTGGAGTAATAGTAGTAGATGCAGAATCGTTTCGGTCTAGTTGTCACGGACCTGATGCCTATATATAATGATCATGCCTAGATGTTCTCATAACTATGCATTTTTCTATCAATTACTCGATAGTAATTTGTTCACCCACCGTAGAATTCTGCTATCATGAGAGAAGCCACTAGTAAAACCTATGGCCCCGGATCTATTCTCAACATATTAATCTTCCAATCTACTTTACTTTGCTTTATTTACTTCCTGTTCTTATACCAAAAATACCGAAAATATCATACTATCCTATCTATCAGATCTCACTTTCGTAAGTGATCGTAAAGGCGTAAAGGGATTGACAACCCGTTATAGCGTTGGCTGCAAAGTTCTTATTTGTTTGTGCAGGTGCGAGCGACTCGCGCGTGGTCTCCTACTGGATTGATACCTTGGTTCTCAAAAACTGAGGGAAATACTTACGCTACTGCCTGCATCACCCTTTCCTCTTCGAGGGAATACAATGAAAGCTCGAGAAGTAGCATTGCCCTGGTATCTACTTGTTACAAAAGCAACATCAGGACATGTAAATATCATGGCATACAAGATGAATCCGATTGCCGAGGCAAACGGAATCCGACTCATCATGTTTCACTCATCAGATGTCGAAGGACTCTGAGTCTCGCTTAGCCTTATACCATGTGAGACAGGCAAGAACCCTTTCTTGGCCTCAATCATGTTGAACTTCTTCAACACTTTATCTATCACTACAAAAAAAAGACACATCCGTGACATTTTGGGCCGAACGAAAAAATATTCAGTCATAGTTATGACACTTCTATGACGATAATTGTGACAAAACCCGGTATCATCATAGATGTGGTGGGGTCCTACTTCTATGACGAAAAATCATGTCAGAAAATGGCCTTTTCGTCCTAGGCGGGCTGGAGACGCAGCTGCATGACATTCTTTGGGCCGTCCATGACGGAAAAAACCGTCGTAGATGCTCAGGCGAGGAAAATATTGGGGTATTCCCGATTACGGTGGGTGGTCGGGGCCGAGCGATGCGCGTTTCTCTCATACACGCACGCTCGTGGGTGCGAGGCATTGGGCTCTAACTAAACCCGAGCGATTGCACTGCAGGCTACGTGTTACTGAACCCGAGCGACCGATCGATGGCTGTTAACTGAACCCAATCGAGTGATTCATTCGCTAATGCTACTAACTGAAGCCGATCGATGCTGCCTCTGGATGAACAGTGAGCGTTGCTGGGGGTTTGGATGAACAGTTCCCGGTGGGGGTGGATGAATAGGACCCCGTGGTTTTGCCTTTGGATGAACATGACCCCGATCGATTGAGCCAGTTGGGGCCAGATGAACAGGACCCCGTGGAGGGTAGGATAAATAGGACCACCCCGTGGAGGGCTGGATGAACAGTAGCCCGTGGAGGGGTGGTTGAACAGGAGCCCATGGAGAGGGCTGGTTGAACAGTAGTCGGTGGAGTAGTGCGCGGTGGAGGCTGGATGAACAGGAGCCCGTGGATGAACAGTCGTAGGTGGAGGCTGGAGGAGGTCGACGATGTATGAACAGTAGCCCGTGGCGGGTGGAGGGGGTCGACGGTGGAGATGAACAGTATCATGTGGAGTCTCATTTTGCGGTATGCCACACCCCTCCCGATGAAACGGACCCCCATTTCGACCGTAGCGCTCCAACACAAGTCCGTTTCCTCTGTTTTGCGGTACGCCACACCCCTCCTGATCAACAGGACCCCCGTTTCGACCGTAGGAGGTCCATTTCCTCTGTTTTCCAGTATGCCAGACCCCTCCCGATGAACAGGACCCCCGTTTCGAACGTGGCCCGTCGAACACAAGGTCATTTCCTCCATTATGCGTTACACTAGGCCTTGTTTCTATTGGTTGTTCCGCCCAAGCCTTCTCGATGAACACGACAACACATTTCGGTCCGACCCAGCCGGTTGGCTCCCCATGAACACGACGACGATGCTGTTTCTCCGTTTCGACCCAGCCATGTACACGAGCCCTGGCCGTACGTACGCGCGAGTAGGCATTCGAGACCCCGCCCGTATGTACGTACGCGCCTCTACGTACGTGTACATGCTACGTGCGCGCCTCTGCTACGACACGTGCGCGCCTCTACATCGACCAGTATGTACGTACACGTTTGCAACCAGAATGAAAACGCTACGTACGCTTCGACCAGGTGGGTCCCGACTGTTAGGCACTTCCTTGCGTGCGAAGATGTAGCTAGTGGGTCCCAACAGTCAGGGGGGAGAATCATTTTTTTTTGCCCGGACGTACTTCCTTGCGTGAGAATATGTAGCTGGTGGGTCCAAGAAGTCAGGGGGGAAACGTTTTTTCATGAAATACGGTGGCCCGTCTGGTGGGTCCACGCTATCAGGTCGAGGAATAATTATTTTGCGTGTAATAAGGAGGCACTTCCTTGCTGCAGCCTTGGACCCAGCTATCAGCCTCTCCACGTACAGTACTCTTCCGATGGAAGTCGTTCCTTGACCACGTTGACCACACCGCACCGAGAACAGCACGGCGATGGACGATGGCGAGGCCTAGGAAGGGACGACACGGAGTCGGGGAAGACGCGGCAGTGGATGCCCACGCATAGAGGAGTATGAGGGTTCATTGGTTCACTGCGGTGTGAGGCTGCCGTCGCCGCAGAATAACAGGGGGTGTGGGTGAATAGAGGGATGGCCTGGCCAGCGGTGGGAGTAGTAGGGGGCAGTGAGGCCTCCGCCACATCGCAGCCGGCCACGGGAGGCAGGAGCACGAGGCACGACCGGTGCTGGTTTGGGCGGCTGGAGCAAGAAGACCAAAGGTTGAAGAAGCACTACGTACAACCGTTGGATGGACATCGTACGGTCACTTGAGCTAGAATCGTGCATATTGACTAATTTCACAAATCCCTCCGTCCCCGTCAACTTAGTAGACCCACAAGTCAGCATGCCACTATACTAGGTCCCAGCTAGCAGGGGGGTATTCATTTTTTTTGTGCGTAATAAGGACGCACTTCCTTGCGTGCGAAGATATAGCTGGTGGGTCCGAGCTGTCAGCGGTGGTAACATTTTTTTCGTGAAATACAGTGGCCCTTTAGGTGGGTCCCAGATGTCAGGTGGAGGAATCATTATTTAGCACGCAATAAGGAGGCATTTCCTTGCGTGCGGCCATGGACCCAGCTATTAGCCTCTCCACGTACAGTCCACTTCAGATGCATGTCGGTCGTTGACCATGTTGACCAGGCTGCGCCGAGAGCACCAGGGCGGTGGACGACGGTGAGGCCTAGAAAGGGGACGACACGGAGGCAGGGAAGACTCGGCAGTTGTTTCCCACGCGGAGGGGAGTACGACTGTACGAGGATTTACTGGTTCGTCTACCGCCGCCGGAGAATAACAGCATGTGTGGGTGAGTAGAGGGATGTCTAGGCCAACGATGGGAGTACGGCGGGGCGATGAGGCACAAATCCGCGATAATCTGCTCCTCCGCCAAGCGGTCGCGCTCCAACAACTCATGCTCCTCTGCCAGGCGGTCGCGCTCCAACAAGTCCTCGATCTCCGCATTGCCATCTAAAGACTGATAGAATGCCTCCTCTCTCTGTCTGCCTTCCGATGAAAAACCGAACACTAGTTCTGGCGGTGACAGCCTCCGGCCTCGCCTATCGCGGATGGGCGGGGGCATGGCAGACGTAGTGAGAGCGAGGATAAGTGGTGAGCGACGTCGGGCCGGTGGGGTCTTATGAGGATAGGTCTAGTTGGGTCACGGTGCCACCATAGAAGGCCGGGAATCGGTACTTATATGCGGAAGGTAGTGCGACGGTCATCGGAATTCAATGCATAATTAAGCACGCATGGCTTAGCGTGCCAGCTTGCGGTGGAAAACTAGAGAAACTCAAATTATGACTGTGTCGTCCCGTCCCGTCCCGTCCGTGCTGGGTCGCACGCCGGCTTGACGGTCAAACGAGTGCACTCGAATCATCTCCCTCCTTGTCAATAATGATTCCATGGATTTAAAAGGCCCGCAACAATTAAAGCGCATCTTTTTCGCATCAGTTAGCTGCCTTAATTACGGCCGGCTGCATGCAGGCACTCAAAATTGCTCGCAGCCAGTACGCGGAGCAGCATGCAATGAGTCACAGCCGAGGGCATTAGTTGATGAACTTTAGCTGGGAGATAAGGCATTTAGCTGGGAGATAAGGCATTTGCGAACTTGAATCATCCAGATGAGGTACTCCCTCCTTGTCAAAAATCATTACCCCACTCATCATCTACCTTGGTTGGTGAGATTTTTGAATTAAGCCCTGCAAACTAAAAAGGAGGTAGTACGTGTGTGATCCGCTATTTATTTGTGTAGGATCTAGTAGGTTGTTTTTTGAATTGAGCCCTGCAAACCGGAAAGGAGGTAGTACGTGCGTGATCCCCTATTTATCCGTGTAGGATCAAGTAGGTCGGATAGTGTACGTGTAGGATCGAGTAGGTCGGATGGTGTACGTGTACGATCGCATTAAGTGATGAACATTCACTGGGAGATAAGGCATTTGCCAACGTTTTTGCTGGCAGTTTCTTCCGATTCGCATGGCATTTTCTTCAGAGCAGCTTGTCAGTTTCTTCAGAGGTAGGCATTTTTATTCAAAAAACTGCCACTTCAGATCTTGCGTCGCAACTAAAACTGCTAGGAGCGCATTAGTAGGCTAGCTAGTGATCGATCAGTAACTTGTAAACACTGAGCGAACAAATATAAGGAACTGTTAATGCATCTCAATGATTCACAGATCATATACAAATATGTAGCTCCAAAAGCAAAGATCAGCCACAACTAAAACCAACTAGTATGATTCCCATACATAAGATCAACATGTTAATGCATCTCAATGATTCACAGATCATATACAAATATGTAGCTCCAAAAGCAAAGATCTAGAAAAAACATATGTCCTTCCTACTAACATGGATGCTTCTCTTCGCCCACATTCAGTACAGACTAAAAGAAAAATTTGTTTGTGAAGTCTACAATTCCTCTTGCAAACGTAAGTGGTTTGACCAACAGCTGGAACCATGAGAATGAACCACACATGATGGAGGAACATCCACTACAATATGATTTGGTCTTCTCTCGATCACACGGTGAGACTATTTTCGGAATACAAACTTTAACTTAGGCAAAATGATGCCCATTGTATAATCAGACCAAAGAAATGAAGCACCTAGTGTTGGCCAATAAATAGTACAGTACTACTTTTCTTCAGTCCATGAAGTGACTATCCAATCTTTTTGTGTATTTTCAAATCGCACTGCATGCAGTGACTATACTATTCTCTTGTGCAGTTCAACCAAAATTGCGGTCACTTTATGTGTTTGCCAAATAGCAACGGGCAGACATCTCTGTCTGTACAAATATCAAGCAGCTAGTAAACATACACCCCACCATGTATTTTCGGTTTAAACATGTCTCTTCCGCGTGGCATCTGTCATGTTTTGCACTGGACAATTTGATACAGTCATGTTTTGCCCTGGACAATTTCATACTGAATTGATTTGCTTGTTCAGAGCAGAAATATAGCGCCTATTCTTTATTAGACCAAGGATATCCATGTTCGCAATGATGGAAGAGGTGAAATCGATACAACCGAAATTGAGCATCCAATCATTGAATCATGTCCTGCACCTCCAATGTAGGTCCACCCTGCCAATAAATTCACATGCAAACCACTAGTATTACTATCTAATGATAGGACAAAAAGAGTAGCAAGATAGTAGCAAACCATGTACCTTCTTAATGAACAGCTCATAGTGCCACCAATTGGATATAAAGGTTTGGAAGAAAACATGCTCCTAATGTTGAACCAGTTGGACTTTTTGTGTAGTTCCACTAAAATCGAGCATCCCTGTTTGCATAGATATTGAAAGTGTGATTACTATAAAAGTGGCACTAGTTGAAGCATAGACTCACAAATATAAGCACTCCCATTTCTTAATGGGAAAAGGTAGCAAGACTATTTCTAACCACCTGTTTGAAGGAATAAATAAGGCAACATTGGCTGATGTCAGAAAGGCATATATAGTTCTTTCTGAAAGAATGATCGATTCCTGACCTTTCCTCTTCGTTTAAGCATATTTTGTGCAGTTCAACTAAAATAAAATGCCATCACCGGCTTGACAATTCAGTGACACTATACAAAAGGAAATGACTTAACATTACATCATGATGTGAGGTATGTAGTCGACGGGCATTAGAGACAAACTTACAGACCTCCTCCGATAACATAATGAACATTAATTTTAACAAAGGTGTGACTAGCTTTACCGGGATAATTTGAGTGAACTCTACACCCTCTGTTCCTTAATATAAGACGTTTTCGCGGTAAAGTTTAAAGTACCCAAACGTCTAGTATTTAGAAAAACAGGTAGTCGTTTTCTTGAGAACATATCTGGGAAAGCTTGCCACACTTTATTTATGTCCATATGCTAATGCAACACCATTCAAAATTTCGAATACTACAAATATACACT
Organism: Secale cereale; assembly: GCA_902687465.1. Taxonomy (NCBI): domain Eukaryota; kingdom Viridiplantae; phylum Streptophyta; class Magnoliopsida; order Poales; family Poaceae; genus Secale; species Secale cereale. The sequence goes on along the minus strand of LR738712.1, from coordinate 304,081,832 downwards.
AATCCATTGGCTAGTGCAACAGTAGAGTAGTTATTTTATTACAAGGTACATTACAATGGTTTTACTGAAAAAATTTCCATAAGCTCTACCACTGGAAGATTTCTATAAGAATTGACAATAAAAAATGTAAAGGTAACAAGTTTCAGCATTGCTATACTAGCTGTGCAAGAGCATTAAACCAAATACAAAAGTCTGAAGGTAACTAGCATTATTAACTAATGATAGTATTAAAAAATTGCAAACCATGTACCTTCAAGGTAAATATCATTTCGAACTCGGGTGAACATGAAAAATTGCTATCCCAATCTTATTAAAGGTCTGGCTAGCTTTACTAGCAGTATTTGAGTGAACTCTACACCCTCTGTACCAATGATGAAACTTGTTGCACAGCTAGTATACCAATGCTGAAACTTGTTGCTCTGGGAAAGCTTGCCACACCTTATATATGTCGATACGCTAATGCAACACCATTCAAATAGTACAAATATACACTAATCCACTGGCTAGTGGAACAGTGGAGTAATTTTTTTATTACGGGGTAGAGTATAATTGTTTTACTGAACTGGTCTCCATAAGCTAGCACTTGAAGATTTCTATAAGCATTAACAATACAAAATGTAAAGGTAGCAAGTTTCAGCATTGGTATACTAGCTGGCAACAACATTAAACCAAATACAAAAGTCTAAAGGTAACTAGCATTATGAACTAATGATAGAATATATTTTTTTCAAACAATGTACCTTGAAGGTATATATCATTTCGAACTCGAGAGGACCTGAAAATTGCTATCCCAACTTGATAGTCGATTAAACATAAAACTTGACCAACCGAATCAAAGAAAACACCCGGATAAGGAGGTGCCCACTCTTGACCTTTCCTCTCGTCTTCATAAGTTTTTGTACAGTTTAACCAAAATAAAATGACATCAGCGCCTTGGCATTTTGGTGACACTGCACAAAAAAATTGACTTATCTCATGAAAGTGAGGTATGTAGTCTATAAGCATTAACGGTGCAAAAATATGAAGGTAGTAACAAGTTTCATCATTGGTATACTGGTTGTGCAACAACATTAGAATGCCTTAGCTGAAAAATCTTTAATACATCCACAATCAACAGGTAACCCCGAAATAATCCAGCGACATTAAATGGCATTGCTTAAATTTATCGGTGGCATTAGACTGGGTGCGGCATTAGTTAAATGTGGCATCACTTTAGCAGTAGCATTGGTTGACTTTATCGCTGGCGTTATACTAACAACAAAAAAGTGGCAATAAGAGCATGGGAGACCCATTTGGACTGTGGGCGCACCAGTACGATGTACCTCCACGGACGCATAGAGTGGTGAGGGAGGCATGGTTGCCCAGAGCAACAAATATCCAGGGAGCATATGTAGATTACGTCCCATTTTTGTTATGTTTAGCCACCTTTTTCCTATGTGAGGACAACAAACCGATCGACCTGGTCATTCTCTATTGCATTGTCATGCCTTTCTACCCTTCTTCAACCAAGAGACACGAGACTCGTTCCTTAGCTACTGATTTTCCCCTTTTTCAACCTAGATGCGGGTTCGTTTGCATGAAGTAGGGTTTCCTTTAATAGTGCGAATTAAGGTTTTCGTCTGCGTGACCAGCAGAGCAGAGGATAGCAAATTGGGAAGATGGTGGAGTGGAAAACGATCCACATGTAACGACGTGCCAGATGGGGCAATAGAACAAGGGTATGGTTCGAAAAGAGGTAGCATACCTGAGGGTCGGAGGGAAGTGGCTTCGCTCGTGGTCGTCGTCCTCCGCACGCACTATGGCAGCGAGCTTGGGGGCGGAGGCCATCCCGCACGGACGCTAGGTCAGAGAGGACGGCCTTGTCGTCAGTGCGTGACCTCGCTCGCCGACGACGAGTGCGTCAACGCTGCACGTCCTTTTCTTCCCCGGCGGATCTGTGACCACCAGTGAGGAGGGAGAGAGAGGACGTATTTTTTATATCTGGAGAGAGGGTGATAGTGTGAGAAGCAAGTGGGCAGCCCTTAGTAAGAAAGCTCTGAAGCTCTAGCTTATATATCTTTTTTATACTACTATTACTAGAGGTGGAGTAGTGGTAGAGTAGTTTATATTTTCTCTGCAAAGAGTACCAGTTAGTCGTGCTTCAAAACTGAACGGCACGCCATTAAAAAAATAAAGGTCGATAACTAATGTGGCACATCGGGCCAACGTGGCCAGATCTCATTTTGCACGAGAAATTACACACCATGTTTCGTTGACATGTGGTCCCGTGTACCAGATGAATGACTCCAAGTTCGACCACCATGATGCTAGGTGCGAGCCGAGGAACACTGTTGGAGAGACCCCCCTCATAATTTTCCTACATTGGTCGTTTGATTCGTAGGATAGAATGCTATAGGATTTTTTTCCTATGTAATCATGTTTTAATTGGCAATCTAGCATCCACTCCAACTTTTGTTTCACTTCCTTTGATCCTATGAAGATAGTACTTGCTCTAAATGATGTTCCGCTGCAAGAGCCGCCTATATTTGTTAACCATGCTCTAAAAAGGTGGACCAGCTTTGGCTATAGTAGTACTGTAGGTTAGTAGGTGACCTTGCGCTTGGCTCTTCTCCTCTTCCGGAAGTCAAACAATAATGATAGTACTACTTCTGGCAATATGACACCAAATGAACTGCTGCACGTCCACTGCTTGTAGGCAAAAGTTTCTCCTCGTGCTGCGAGCCACCACGCACGCGTTGGTGAGGGAGAAGGCATAGTAAGCAAGCTTCTCGTCGTTCTGCGAGTTTACGGGACACATCAAAGTTATGTATTTATTAGTACTCTCTTCAAAAAGGGTCGACCATGTCCATAGCTACCATCCCGTTCTCTGTCATTGAGTATGTGCACTATTCACATGCCATCGAGGAGAAAAAATAATGTGTAGTACTAGGTGCCATCGAAGTGCACGACTCACTTACGCACTGCATATCTCCATTTTCTTGCATGACACGCCACCTTAATGCTAGATGTCTCGCGTGTCATGGAGGCATATAGTATGATTTTGTAAAATGGAGGCATATAGATGTCCCATGTGCCGGCAACAGGATGAACAAAGGTCATGTCTTAAATGAAAGAGTGGAAGAACATAGATTCCCGACGACCAAGAAGGAGCTACAAACCTCGGGGTGGAGCGTCTGCACACATAATATTTTATATTATTCAGCGATATAAAATCAACCAAATCTCTCCACGTTCCTATACCATTCTATACTATGAGAATAACTTTGAACGTAAGCCATTGATTCACTCTATCCAATGGTCATAGTTGGAAAATCCAAACAAAACCAAGCATAGGATCAACTCTTTTTTTGAGATCAACTCTTTTAGAACTTAGATTGTTGCCGCCTGCCACCTAGCCCACCTATATATCCGCTCACGTGTGTTGACGACAGGAGCTATCCACTCAGATTGTATGTTAAAAAAATAAAGGTCGATAACTAATGCGGCACCTCGGGCCAACGTGGCCAGATCGCATTTTGGACGAGAAATTACACAACATGTTTCGTTGACATGTGGTCCCGTTCCAACATGTCAGTGAGACGATGGCGAGTCCTTTTGTACAATTTCCGAAAGGGCGTGTAGGCCGGGGCGCCTCTTCGTGTATCGTGGCAAACTGGCAACCGTCCACCGACTCTTCACATTTCCCTCTCGATTTGGAACTACTATTGCACGCTCTTCCTCCCTCCTCCATTTGCCTTCACCCTTCCTTCTGCCATTGTTCGATCGTCTTCACCATGGAGGGAACAAGCCGGAAATGACCCCGTTATTCTTGCCCCGATCTGAAAGATGACGTGGTGGAGGAACTCATTGTTCGGTGCGACGTCATCACCTCGGCTAGCATGGAAGGTTCGTTTAAGAACATTCTCGACTCAACTAATAACATCATTACAAGGAACCCAAGGGTCCAGGAGCGGTTTGTTCTCCCCTATCTTCTTCGCCGTCACCCTGCTGACTAGCGTGGGGACGAGGGAAGCCTCGCCTTGTGCAAGTTGATGCCGCTTGATAATGATACGTATGATGTTAAGATGCCATCGCTTGAGGGCAAGGATCGGGCAGGCGCAAATGGAGATTGGGTTGTTCATATTAGGTACAATTGTAAGTGGGAACTTGTGAATGTGTACACTCGTCAGCGGATTCCACTTCCAAAAATCTCCGAGTGCCCTGAGGTTGAGCACACAGATGATCTGCGTACGTTCAAATATGATCATGGTGACTGTCGTCTATGGAAGATAGCAATTTCTCGAGTTCCCAACCGCTCTTGGAATTACAAGAACTATCAAGTTGTTGCTATCTTCGACAAGTTTGTTGTCGTCCTTTGTGGTTCGACTGGATAGATATTGCTCAAAAATCAGTTTCTATACATGGATGTGTACTATGATGCAATTGAATATGAGGATCTTGTGTTTGCTACCACCACTCGTGGCACTGTTTTTGCATGGGATCCTCGTAGTTTCGGTACGTTTGGCTTCCACCATAATTATAATTGTTTCATCCACATGCATGTGAGTTAGCATGTTTCCCTTCTCTACTAATTAACCTTCTTCTTGTGTTTCCAAGGTCCTGTGAACATTCCACCATCTATACGTGAAAAAAAATTATAACCAAGGGGGAGATGACGATGGTGATGATCACGAGCATGAGGACGAGCAGGGCTCATATGCTCACTGGCGAATGGCAACTCATTCCAATGGATCACCACTTCTTGTCTGTATACAGCCCACTGCTGATATTACTACTGAGGGAGCAGGTGTTGTCTCCCATGGTCGCACTCTTCGGACCTATTCCAACACCCGTTGCATGGCATTTGGGGCGGATACTAGTGTGCTAGCGCCAACACCTTCTCCCTGGTACAGTATTGATAGTCGCGAAGCAAACTCGCTCTTCCTTGGACAAAACTATCCAATGATGGTGAAAGGCGATCCAACTGCTGTTGACACAATGTTACTACCATTTATGAGATGCAACTGTATCTATAAGTCGAACATTGCAACGGTTCCCTACCCTGGTCATGATATAGTAGGCCGCTTCAGCCTGGGTGATCAGTCCTGCATTGGTCTCGAGATTGACACTAGCTGGCCCTTCCCAGAGAATCACTTGTGGTTCAAAGCAAGCATTTCCAACACTGAGGATTGGTTGAGTTGAAGTTCATTTCATTGCTTGTTATTTGTTGTGTGATGAAAACTTTAGTATTTATAATGTATCCTCGTTGTCGTTGTGGGTTGATGACCTATTGTAGGTAATAAAATGATATGCCTGTGATAAACTTACTAAATTTATGAATGGCTTTCGAGTCGCTTCTCTGAGTGGGTGCTGTGACGAGGAAAAAATATATTTTCAGAATACATAATTGTACGTGCATTGCAACAGGTTATCGGATGAGGCCAACCAACAATAGTACACTATTTGTACTAGCTTCACATGCTGCCTCTACGTCTACGTATGTAATACAACAAGTTTTAAACTTGAGACCAGCCACCCATCCTCACAAAGAACACTTTTTAACCTAGCACAGACTCCAGGAAATTTGGCCACAGTGTCAGGTGGGCCATATGTTAATGTGTTCGCTGTATGTAACCGGCACCTCGAATCCTTGATACTACTACTATAAGTAATAGGAGTAGTAGGGTGGCGTGGGCCAGAACAAGCATTCATGTCCAGGAGTATGGCACACGCCACCAGCACGACTTCCATCTGACACCATATTTGTTGGAGTCCGTGCTACAACAATCTCTTCAACCTCGTCGTTTCTCTAACTCAGCCATCGCGCGGCGGCCGAGGTGGGGGTTTGCCGATAGTCGGTTTCCTCAACTGCGGTCCCACTTGTAAGGCCAACTCCAACGCACGACCCCAAACGGACCTCCGTTTTGCTCGCATTCTGTCTGTTTCGGTAGGGCAATGGGGTCGTGTCCGGGCCATTTCTCAGATGCGGTGGCCGTGCGCCAAACGCGCGGATGCATCCCGGTCGCGTACATTTTTCTTTGCAAACACATATCTTTTTTCATCGTTGATTTTTTGGTACATGGAAATACATCACCAAAATTTTGACTAGAAAAACAAGTACCACAAGAATACATTTTAGAAGATATCCAACTTCCATAACTGCTCCTGTAAGTTGGATTAGTGCCTTCTCAATAAATTCATTGTTGATTTGTGGAGGCTCGATTCTGCGTGCTTCTTTCTTCTTCGAGTGTAAAGAAGTAGAAGTGTCAAGCCTCTATTCTATCAACAAGTGCACTAGTCTCATCTCTAGCCTCTATGCTAGCTAAAAGTGCTAGAACATCTGCTAAATTGCGCTCTATCAATATATCGTTGTACTCTTCTTCCCAATAGCAAAACTTGCATCCATTTTACACAATAAAATTTTAAGTTAGCACAACTAGTCTAATCCAAGAGCACAACCGAAGATTTGGTCGAGTTCTTCCTCCTTTTGCCAACACGTGGGACATCCAACATCCAGGTCGTGTCATGCAAGAAAGTAGAGTGGTAGTTGAAGCCACATGATGTGCATCTTGGGTTAAACTGTAAATAGAATCTTACTACTCTTGAGTAACTCCAAAAGCGGCCACTTAAGATTTTTATTGGATTTGTTTTTCATCACCAGTACGTCGAGGTGAAAGATGCGCAGGTTCAGTGGGTCCTCTTGCGTTTTCATTGACATGTGGGACCGCATATGAGCAAACAAACGATGTGCTCCGCGCGTCTGCTGGATGGCTGAGAAGAGAGATAGAGGAGGGCTGAGCATGGACTCTAGGAAATTTGTTCTACCTAACCAGCACCTCGATATAGTGGTGTGGCATGGGCCATAACTAGCATTCATGTCTAGTAGTATTGCACACGCCACCCACACGAGTCCCATCCGACACCAATTTTCTTGGAGTCCGTGCTACAGCGATCTCTTCTCCCTCCTGTTTTCTCAGCCATCGCGCAGTGGGTGGGTGGAGGTTTGCCGATAGTCGGTTTGCTCAACTGCGTTCCCACTTGTAAGTAAAAATGCAACACAGCACGCATTCCCCCTTGAGCGGCGTGCCGGACCAACCGTGTGGGGGTGCGACGCAAACACGGCAGGATTTTCCTTTTGAACTTGTAACTTTCAAATTTTGGTTCTGCTCCATGGCACGACCGATAGATAGAAATAATGATTTTCCCTAGAGTAATGAGAAGTTTGGTTCTGGCGCCGTTCATGCGTGGAGTACGTAGGAAAATTATGAAGTTGATGCCCAAGGTAAGATAATTACTAGTAGTACCATATACTACTACATGGATTTGATGGAAAGATAAAGATACATACGGATCCATCAACGGCATCCTCACGCCCTAGTGCACCGGGTCACCAACCCACATGTGAGGAGCAGCAGTGTTGGCAGCAAGCTCAACGTGCTTCTGAACAATGCCGTCCAAGGTTTCCCTGCGGTCCAAGAAGGCCAGCATCCTATCGTCCTCCTCTTGCATGTAGTAGTCCTCGTGGATGATTTGCGCATAGATGTGAGTGATTATGTTGATGGTGTCTTGCTGCGCCAGGCACTGCGTGATGAGCGTGACCTCGAGGTGGACATACTCCGGTGTGACGGCGGGCAGTCACAGGACCACCAGTGCGTCGAAGAGGTTGTCACCATAGAGGCCGTTGAGGGTGGCAGGCATCGCAGAGCCTGGGCGCGTGGGCTGGAGGCGTACGTCAAGGTCGTCCGCAAGCTTCTTGATGACGGTGAACTTGTCGAGGAAGCCGACGAGGACCTCGTCGAACAAGGAGATGAAGTTGTCGTCCTAGCGGCCCCTCGCCCTGGTGGCCTCAAGCACAACCTGGAGACGTTCCTCGGTGCCGGGCCGCAGGCCGGCGTCATGGACCATCTGGCACAGCCGGCTGATGCTCGCGCTCATCGCCTCCATGGGTCTAGCTTCTAGTCAACTGAGCTTGCGATTGGAGTGATCACTCTTGCCCTTGGGTGCGTAGGTGCGTAGGATTTCGTAGATTGGACTAGCGGGAGCCTTTATATGAAAAGTGCAGACTGCGTTGAATTCACGTGCGCGTTGGCCATCCACTCATCGCCCCTCTACCGCACCTGCCTTTGGTTGTATGACAGGTTGGCCAGCCACCCGTTGGGCCCACGTGTCATACACCCAAAGGCACGTGCAGTAAGTCAACGAAGTTGTGTCCCCCTCCGTGCCCGTGCATGCTTTCAATGATTTGAGACTACCAAACATCACATGCAGTGGTTAGTTAATTGCATGTAATCCTATTAAGTAGAAAAAAGACATTAAGTTATATCGCCGATAGGAATAAAACAATACACCGTGTATTTATTTACAGAGGGAGTAGTACATTTTTGTGACATGCATTACTAGATATTGCTAGTCAAATACTAAATCCATATGGACATGGTAGTACTACTAAATCCAAATGGTGGTGCTAGTACTAGTAGTAGTAGTACTACCAATGTAGTAGCACTGTACTACCCGTTGGTCAAATTATTACGTGTTGCTCCTCACAGTGAAGTGACAAGACCCTACGCCGGAGATGACACCTGTGTATAGGCGCTGTGTTCGGCAAACCACAGCCAGCCTCACCGTTTGCAGTCACTATCATCATGGCCGTAGACCTAGCATGCTTACAACTAGTCGTGTTCGACATAATTTCCCGTGCGTAGATGCCCGTGCATTGCACGGAGCACCAAGATTGGGGGGTGGACGGCGCCGGCAGCGACCATCGCGCCAGATTTTTTCATGGCCTTCTAGATGTGGTGGGGAGGAGATAAGGTTGATTGTGAGAGACAATGAGTTGTTTGTAAATACGGAACAAGTGCGGGCATCTTTTTGCAAAACTAGAGAAGTTTGGTTTGTATGCGTCAGATCTAGATCCGACGGCTATTGGTGAAAGATGACAGGCACAACATCATCACCAACTCAGGACCTGTTTGATTCGCAGGATTTTGAAAACGCAGGAATAGGACACGGCAATATTACAAGTTTCAAACGGATATTACAAATGTTAGGAGTAACGTTGCACCTACGAAGAGAGAATTACTAGGAAATTTACGTAAGAACTTTCTTTACTTTAGGTGGATGCAGCATTATCGTACAAATGAAAATCCACCGGCCTAACAAGTCACTAATGGGCAAATAAGTTTTCGAGTCTCTGGCCACTTGATGTTTCAAAAACAAATTCAGCTTCGTCGGAGACTTTGTCGTTTAGGGTTAGACGCTTGCGGTGATCAGCACGCCATTCATTGTTGCGCCAGAGAATGCCAAACCTCATTACCTTGAGCACATTTGCCTCCAGAACAAAGAACTTGGCCAATTTAATCTCAGATGTGCTGCCTCGATAGTCAATCAAATCAATTTTTGTAAGATGGAGATCAAGGCACTCGATGAGATTGTTATAGTGCGGCACATTTTTCACTTTTGGATCTTCTTTTATCTGCAAGAGAAGAGAACATATTAGAGCATCTAGATGTAATGCCCAGTATGAGATTATACCTCCTACGTGTCGAGGCATGACTTAAAGGCATAAGCTCATACTAGAATGATCTCAAGTATGGTATCTTTGCACGACTCATGTAAAAGAGGGATGAAATTGCAAAAGAGAAAGTTGGCTTACACTCGCCATGTCACACAATACATTACATAAGAAAATCATCATCCAAAACATCACAGTCCGACTACGGACGAAGATCCAAATGAAAGATACCAAAAACATAAACAACACAAGGTCCGATCGCCCCTAGTAGGAACCACTAATGATCGTCGAAAACGTCACACACATACGCCACTCTCTTCATCGAGCTCCCAGTGAAGTTCTTGGACCAACTCCTGCGCTGTTCTCAGCGGTACCTGCATTTGGTGTTGTAGTATCTATGAGCCATGAGGACTCAGCAATCCCATAACCATGGGTATCAAGACTAGCAAAGCTTATGGGTATGGAGAAGGGTAGTGGTGAGGTTGCAGCAGCGGCTAAGCATAATATGGTGGCTAGCTTACGAGTACAAGAATAAGAGGAGCATCTACGCAAATGGTCGCAAACTAGTAGTGATCGCTAAAGATCCTGAACTACCTACGAGTCAAACATAACCCCACCGTGTTCTCTTCTCAAAGTGAAATGAGACAGTCACGATTACTCACACAGTTGTGTGCTTTACTTCGGATCCTCTGTCATGTTTTCTACAACCGGACATTAACAAATTCCAATCTGCCACATAACCGCGGGCACAGCTTTCGAAAGATTATTACCATGCAGGGGTGTCCCAACTTAGCCCATCACAAGCTCTCACGATCAGCTGAAGTGATAAATATAATATCATCACCCCTTATCTTAGGGAAATCCGATCAGGCTCGGCATCCCGGTGCACAAGACATTTCGACAATGGTAAAACAAGTCCAGCAAGACCTCCCGGCGTGCCAACACCCTGCTAGTAGCCGCGCGTATCTCGTCTCAGGCCACGACCTGATGGGTGATCCCACAGGTAAAACCAAACCTCGAGTTTCCCCGTGGTGGCCCCGCATAACCCCCGTTTGGGACCAACACCATCAGCACTGGCCCCCCTGCTATGTAGAAAGAATCACCGAGGGCGCGACCCCCTATGCAAATTTAATTATTTAATTAAGTTGTTATTATGAGGCAAATTAAAACCAATGTTGGGCCTTGCTGGAGGAGTTTTATTCAAAGACGAACCATCAAGGGGTCCCCATATACCCAACCGTGTAAGGAACGCAAAATCAAGGAACATAATGCCGGTTTATCGGCGCCTAAGGTGGCATGAGTGGAACAAAACACCGAGCAAAAGGCCAAGCCTTCCACTCATGCCCAGTATATAGGTGTGTTAATAATAATAATAGATATTGTGACATTCCAACAACAAGTTCCAACCTGGAACGATCTTCATCTTCACCTGCAACTAACAACGCTATAAGAGGGGCTGAGCAAGCGGGTATCATAGCCAAACAATGGTTTTGCTAGGAATGTTTCAAAGGTTAGAGGTTTCATGGCAACAAGGAGAGGCTGACAAAATGATGGGTAGCGCGACATATAACGATAGCATCGAGACAACTAAGCAATGGCAATGATAGTAAAGGTATCCTAGGTTACGGTCATCTTGCCTGAGATCCCGCAAGGAAGAAGAACGGATCCGTGAAGAAGACGAAGAAGAAGCCTTGAAGAAGAACCACGGGTAGACGAACGAATCCTCACGAACGCAACGGAACAAGCGCTGACGAGAAGAAGCAAGCAACACGGTAAACACACCACACGAGACATGACAATATGCTCAACCAAGTATGATGCAACACAAGTCTACATAGGATGCACTACAAGCCCATACAGGAAGCAAAACATGGCAAGGTAGGAAGCACAGGAGAACAACACAAGTCTATATATGATGCAATACATGGCAAGGTATGATGCATGACAAGTCTATACAGGAAGCAATACATGGCAAGGTAGGAAGCACAGAAAAACAACACAAGTCTATATGATGCAATACATGGCAAGGTATGATGCATGACA
>LR738712.1:304018788-304070260 GCA_902687465.1 Secale cereale | reverse complement strand
CTCAACCAAGTATGATGCAACACAAGTCTACATAGGATGCACTACAAGCCCATACAGGAAGCAAAACATGGCAAGGTAGGAAGCACAGGAGAACAACACAAGTCTATATATGATGCAATACATGGCAAGGTATGATGCATGACAAGTCTATACAGGAAGCAATACATGGCAAGGTAGGAAGCACAGAAAAAACAACACAAGTCTATATATGATGCAATACATGGCAAGGTATGATGCATGACAAGTCTATACAGGAAGCAATACATGGCAAGGAAGGAAGCACAGGAAAACAACACAAGTCTATATATGATGCAATACATGGCAAGGTATGATGCATGACAAGTCTATGTAGGAAGCAACAACAATTTAACATTCAAAGGTTGTTATCACGATGCGGATGACATGATCAAGTTTTATGCAATTTTTAGTAAAAGTTAACATGAAGAGATATGAAGTATTTGTCACCGTGGTGGAAAGAAAGGGGCCACGGCGGCGAATCCGAAAATGATGCCACGCAACATATCGGTACCGGTAGCTCGTCGAGAGACCTGTGCAAAAGAAAGGTGGCGTGAGCGTGAATGCAAAGACGGTGGGGTACTCCCGCTTACCCTGTTCCCACTTGACAACGACAAGGCAAACGAGGGTCACAACGGACACGATGCAAACATCTGATTCATCTCATACAACCATGAAGTCCACGGGCGTCGTCCCGGGGTTATACCTTCGAAGCGTGCGTTTTCGAAGCGGTTCGAGACGTCGAGGGAAGTAGTGGAGGGAGACGTTCTCGAGAGGGTAGTGGAAATAGTGGTACACGGCGATGCTAGTGGACGTAGTTACACACGGGACTTCAGCGACGGTAGTTGAACTTGGCGTTTTCGTTCACGGGTCTTCGACGACGGTAGACGTTCACGTTGATGTAGTGGTACTCGCGGGTCGTCGTGGTACTTGTTCATGTAGTAGTCGTTCATGTTTCCGAAGATGTTCGGGGTCGACGGTAGAGGTACTTGGCGAATCGAACGTCTTGGGGGCGACGGTAGCGGTACATGCACGTAGTGGTACTTGTCGTCTCGGTCCGAAGGGGTACTTGGCGCATCCACGGGTCTTCGAGGGTAGTCGTACACGTTTCTTCACCGAAGGTAGTCGTTCGGGCATCGAGCGTCGAGGTACTTGTCGCGTCGATGTGGTCGTCGTTGAACTTGCCGAATCTAGAGGCGTTGGTGGTACTTGCGGTTCCAGCGAGACGCCGAGATGGTCGGGTACGGTGATGCAGTTAGACCTGAAGGCAGAGACGCCACACGAGGAGGGCCACGCCGGTTACGAGGCCGCCGGACCTCCAGCTGTTGCTGCCGGAAGCTAGAAGCTTCGCGGCGGCGGCCACGACTAGCGGGAAGAGTAAAAGGTGATGTGAACAAATTAGAGGAAGGGAGAACGGGTGGAGCAGCTCAGCGCGGGGTAAGGTCCGGCGGAGAAGACGGGCGCGGAGGCGCCGGAGATGTTGGCGGCGGGGGTCGCCAGCACGGCGCGACGGAGCGGCGGTAGGGCGTCGAGGCCAAGGCGAGGAGGCGCGTGGGGCGGCGGCGCTCCTGCCTGGCTGAGGCTGCTCAAGGGCTCCTCCCCTCGGGCGAGCTTGCGCGGGCGGCGAGCGGACGGCGCTCGGAGGCGGGGCCGTTCCGCTGGTTGGGTCGGGCAGCGGCGAGCAGCAGGTGGTGCAGGATGATCTGGGCTGCCTAGCTCCTGGTCGTTGCGGACGGCGAGCAGCAGGTGGCGCGGGATCGGGGCGCGGGGAAGATCGCGCAGGACGGGGGTCGGCGAGAGGAGGGAGAGGGACGAGGGAGAGCGAGCGGTTCTGGCGGCGGGGTGCGGGAGAAGAGGAGAGATCGAAGGAAGGAGGGAGTGACGGGCTGTGAGCACTAGGGTTAAGGCCCAGGAATCGGGCCTTGGGCCAGTCCGGCGGCGAGGGGAAACGGCCAGAGGCCTGGCTGCGGCTGGGCCTCTCCTTTTTATTAAAAACCTTTTTTTACTGCTTAACAAATAAACAGAGGGTCTAATAAAAATAGAGAGGCGGGGTCTGGAGGAATAATTAGAGCAGAAGGCCATTTTTCTTGGACTCATAAAAATATGAGGAAAATAACAAAAATGGCCTGAGGCTTTCTAGAGGAAGTAAAATCCAAACATGTTGAATTTAACTCAGCATGTTTGAATTTTGAAACCAATTCAAATGAACTCCAAATGAGTTGAAATTATAGGAGGTGACCCTACACACTAGATGTGATTTATGGGAAGATTTCGGACATTTATGGAGAAGTAAAATTGCAACTCAATTTTACTAAAAAGGTCGAAAAGGAAGCATAGGAAGCGGAGTCGGATAAAGGAAGAGTTGAAGAATAATGCAAATGTGTTATAGGCGATTCCAAGTTAATGGAATATTTATTATAGCTCCCTAATACCGGGAGGATATGAAGAGAAGTCACTCTTCCCTCGATTTAAATGGATCGAAGATCCATACAATTTATTTAGTTGAGAAGCAAAAGATTTAACATGATGGCATGATGACATGATGCAATGCACAATAAATAAAGCAAGCACAAATGAAACACACGGGAGAACCCGGAACATCTAGAATCTTCTGGGACGTCGGTCTTCGGGCGTCACACTAGATGTATAATATTTCCGTTTCATCAAGAGGTACCAATATAATTCGCTCATACGATAGGGTTGGCTGGCTAGTGATATTCTCTCTCTCTCTCTCTCTCTCTCTCTCTCTCTCTCTCTCTCTCTCTCTCTCTCTCTCTTTCTCTTTCTTCTCATTTACCTAGGAGTACATGAAGAGCTTGGGCATTTGTTGCCTTCCACTATGTGGCCGATGCCATATTTTGCAAAAGTATGCCACATAATACGCATCGATGTCAAATCAAAAGATTTTGGCACCGCTCTCGCGATGTGAGAGATTTGGCACCGCTGTGCACACAGACCCACATGTATAAACAAATCAATCAAACCAACTACACTAGCCTCTCACTCTCCCAAACAAGTGTTTTTTATTGCCTCGGTCCTCTCACTCTCCCATGCAAGTGTTTTTTCATTGCATGAGTTAATTTGGCACCGGAGCAAACTAGGTGATCCAAATTGGGGCACCAGGTGAGCAATGGAGGGGCATCAATGCCAAATGCATCACAAGTGAATTTGGCACGTGTTTTGGCCTACATAGTGCAGGGCCATTATAGCCCACTTTTGTACTACCTCTTATTTATTATAAAATTTTGACCATATATTTATGTAAGAACATGCTAATGCATGTCACAAGAATTACACCATTTGAAATTATGTTCAAATAGGAATCCAATGATATAGTTCTTAGTGACATGCATTAACATTTTGTCAGTTAAATCTATGGTCAAATTTTGATACTACAAAATAGGAAGAGTAAACCAGGACGGAGGTAGTACTTGCTCTTAGGGTAACCATAGAGTTACTGGAGTAGTCTAGTTACTTTCCACTATGACTAGCCTAGGCTACTATAGTAGTACAACAACAAAACGATGCAGGTGATCACGTGAGAAAAAATACTAAAAACATTTCTTTCGGTGCAGTGTGTAGACGCAGTTTTGAACACTACACTTGTCATCGTAATTTGGGAAAATTACGAAAAATTTGAGCTACGTTGTGATTACCGTTTACTAATAGGAAATAAGTTTCACCTCGATCAGTAGCTTCTCCGTGCACGGAAAGCATGTAAGGAATCCAACAACTTGATCCAGATTGGGGCCGATAGATTTTATTGCCAAGATCTTCACTGTGAGTATAGACTGGGTCAAGCTTGTGGGAATCATTTTCTGGAAGACGGTCGTAATTACATCAAGAAGAAATTTAAAAATGTGAATTTCAAGAAGATGGAGAAGAAGATGAGTGATGTACCTAAACGATTACGGATCCAATAAAGAGTTCGGAGAATTTGGCAGACAAGTGCACCAACACTGTCAATTTCTGCGCGTCAATGACCCTGATTTTTGTTGGACCTTCTAGATCCGATCAAAGCAATATCTCAAGGAAAGGCACATTCTCAATGACCTTAACGTGGAACAGTTGGAGTGATCTCTTCCCAATTGATGTCTTGTTGCGGGGCCAACAAGGAACATAAATCCATCAGAGATTCGTCGAGGCGATGTGGAAGCTAATGAACCCGTGGATCTGCTCAAGACGAAGGTACTCGAGCGCAGTACAGCTGCGGAGCAGGTGCTCCATAGCTTTCTTCAAGATGACAACGTCGAAGAGGTCGAGCTGCTTGAGTTGAGGGAGAAGAAGGGCAGGCGCGACATTAATCTGGGGAAGATAGCAGGAGCTGAAGCTGGCGCGGCGCGGCGTTGGCGCGAGGCGGAGCGCGGACGGCGGCAGAGAGCGACATCGTCCAACTTCAAAGCTGAGCTCCTCGAGCTGATCTAGGGCGGGGGATAAGAACCACTCGTCGAACTTAGGTTGGACCTTGCAGTTGGTACTGAACATGCGGATGTCAAGGCGTCTAGCTGGCCCAGGGTGCGATGAAAGGATCTTGGAGACTGCGGCCATGCGTTTGCAATCCCCGTCGCAGAGGCAGCTGTCGACGGTGAGGTTGAGGGGGACGCGACTCCAGAGGGGGCGCCACCGCCGGCAGAGCAGGGCGGTCCGCACGGCAGATTTGGTGGGAAGGAGGCCGATGATGATGAGCATCATGTTGACGGGGAGGCTGCTGATGAATTCCAGGCTCGCCGGATGCGGTTTTGGCTCGAGCCACCTCTACTTGTTGGCTGCCTCGCCATCCATCTCAACCGGCGATGACGCCTGTGTACACGTGTGCTGGTGTGTGTTGTGTGCTGGGTGTGCGCGAGTGCGTCATTCTGTGCATGCCGCCGCGCAGTGCTGAATTGTGCGTGAGTGCGTCCTCCATGCGGAAGAAGTGTGTCCTCAATGCGCCCTCAATTTACTAGTGTGCGGGGTGCTACCCCGAGTGGTATCAACTTTTCTTACTTCACCGCGTGTCATATGGGCCTCTAGTTTACTTATTTTCACCCACTACCACATGTGCAAGCACACGAAGATACCGAGCACGAGCTAAAAAGGCAGCATGTGGACTGGTTGACCGGTCAACTAAACAATATATGGAGCTATACGCTGACAAAGTGAGCGTATAATCCGTCGGTATAGAGTGTTCGTGTGAGAGGGGAGGCCCGTGAGAGATAGCAGAGAGAGAGAGAGCTACTCCCTCCGTTCGATAATGTAGTTCCAACATTTTTTTTAAGTCAAACTTCGGAAACTTTGACCATGTTTATAAAGAAATTACTTATATCTACAATACCAAAGATAAATGATAGTATGAAGTAAGTACATGTTGTGATGAATCTAATGATCTTTCCAGATGTAAATGTTTTTCTCCACATATACCTGGTCAAACTTTTCTGAAGTTTGACTTCTCAGAACATCCATATGCTTATGGACGTGAGAGAGTCCCTAACTAGAGAGAGAGAGAGTGAACTAGAAAGAGTCAGTGAAAAAAGTGTGTGTGCGTGTGTGAAAGAGACATGGACAACACTCGATTAAAGTCGAGAAAATAAATGTGTGTCTTATGTAAACATATCGCACATGCATCTTCGACAACGGAAGCAAGGCGAGGAGATAGTGTGTGGTTGTTGGCAACCGAGAGAGCAATACCCCTAGCTCGTGGCCAAGAGGGGTCTGACAAGCAAGGGAGAGAGGTCGAGAGAGACGTACGGAGAAAATGCAGACATGGGGAGGAGAGAGTGTATGTTTGTCATACAGAGATCCCCTGGAGATCATGATGGGACTACATGGGTGGGAGATCGAGTGACAAGGTGTGTGCGCGATAGAAGATACCCCGAGAGATATCAAGATAGACGTATGGATGGAAGGAGACAATACGTGTGTTCCTGATGGCTAGTGAGAGATAATCATACTTAGGGGGGGTGCTTGCGCCTATGATGGAGTGAGGGATTATGGTACTTATTAGGGGGGGTGTGACACATAGAGTGAGAACAAGGGCAGAGAGTGTTGGATGGGTCTATATGTATAGCGCGAGCGAGACATCTGTATGTGTGAACTAGGGAGATATAAAGTTTGAGAGAGATTGAGGAGCCCCGATAAGGCTGAGTGGTGCGTCAGATAGCTGAGAGGGGAAAAGAGATATTCCATCCGCCCGATAATGTAGTGCATGTAATTTTTTTAGAAGTCAAACTTTGGAAACTTTGATCAGGTTTACACAAATGTTATTTATATCTTCAATACCAAAGATACATCATATGAAACTACATCTCATGGTCAATCTAATGGTATATGTTTGTCGTTCAAGATGTAATTGTTTTTCTCCATGTACATGGTCAAACTTTGTGATGTTTGACTTTTCAATAAATCATTATGCTATGGACCGAGGAGAATGCCTAAGTCAAGAGGGATCAAGTGCGTGTGAAGGAGAATGAGTAAGTGTGCAAAAAGAGTATGTGTGTGAAAGAGAAAGTGACAACAAACGATAAATTAGAGAGAGAGTGTGTTTTTTCGTTTCTTAGGTGAACATATCACGCATGCATCTTCGATATAGAAAAGTGAGGCGAGGAGATACACGAAGATAGCTAGTGTGTGATTGTTTGCAACGGAGAGAGACACCCCTATAGCACATGTCCAATAGAGGTCTAGCCAACAAGGAACAAAGGTCGAGAGGGACACATGGAGAACATGGACGCATGGGGAGGGCGAGAGGATGTGTTTGTGATAGAGAGACCCCCTCGAGATCGTGAGGGGACTATATGGGTGGGAGATCGAGGGAGGTGCATGCGCGATAGAAAGATGCCCTGAGAGAAATCGAGCTAGACCATGCACATGTTTGTGATGGAGACTAAGATTAGCTAGCCATATACATATAGGGGGGACTGCGTGTGCCTACAATTGAGTGAGAGACCATCATACTTGGCTAGCCTGGTATGAGACTGTGTGTTTGTGCGTGTGAGATGGAGAGAGAACGAGGGAGAGAGATAGAGTTTTAGATGGGCCTATCAAATGCGAGTGAGATATGCATCTGTATGTGTGACCCCGGTAGATGGAGAGTTTGAGAGAGAGGGGGAAGAGCTCCGAGACGACAGAGTGGTGCATGAGAGAGTTACGGGCAACGAGCCAAGGAATTTTTGTGTGTACAATGAGTGCACCCAAGATATCTAGCTTCGACTAGAGAATCATACATAGTGTGCGAGAGAGACCTATAGATGGAGTATATATGCATGTGACTAGAAATACCCCCCCCACGCACACACACAAAGAAAGAGAGATGGAGAGAAAGAGAGAGGACCAACAAGGTTTGTGTGTTGGATGCGTGCGACAGAATTGAATATTGTCGGAGAGAGAGAGAGAGAGAGAGAGAGAGAGAGAGAGAGAGAGAGAGAGAGAGAGAGAGAGAGAGCAGGAGTCCGGGAGAGGGGGAGGTCGCATTTTATGCATCAAATACTGATATAAACCATGTTTCGATATGAACTTGCATTCAAATATTTAAATTGGAGAATATCTTGTCTGCAATCCACACATGAACAGATATATGCGCATATCAAACAAGTTCATTAATTTGACTTTCAACATGTTCATGGAGTACTATAATATTGTACAACATGCTATTCGATTGAGGTGTTCAATTTTGGATTTAGTTCACTATTTTGACCTGGTGAACGAGCTATTTCATTGAATCGAGCTATTTCATTTTGGGGTTGATTCCCGTTTTTGAGTGGGTCAACTATTTGTCATATAGTAAATCGCTTGCAACGAGCATGTAAAAACACATTACTCCCGAGCATCATCTCTCCATATAAAAAAGAAGTGGCAAGCTAATATTTCTAAATTTGATTCGAATCGACTTGGTAAGATAGACATGGATGCTCGTTCTCCCAAATTTTGAACAAACCGTTAAACATCCTCTGCTCGGTGAAATTCGCCCGAGCAAATGAATGGGAGATGCGAAATTACCGTCGTATGTGGGAGATGCATTAATTGGCCCGTTGTGCATCGAGGGCAGGTTCATAACTTCATCCAAGCGCGCCTTCTCCTCGGCCAAAATGATATGTGCCGAATAATTCATAAACCATGGTCGGCAAAACACGCTCTCCTCGCCTGAAATAGCTCGCGCCCACTATTTCAAAACACGCTCTCCTCGCCCGAAATCGCTCGCGCCCACTATATTTCAAAACACGCCCTCCTCGCCCGAAATCGCTCCCGCCCACTATTTGGGGAGAAGCAAAGTTACTCTACTATCCCCGACCCTCAGTACACAGACCCAAGCCGAGTAGCCTAAAGGCGGGGGTAGAACTGTAACTCCCCCTCACATTTCAGACAAATGTGTCTGTAAAACATTGTTCCACTAACCTCCCAATCCCCCCCCCCATTCATACCTCGTGGGCGCCAAATCACCTTCTTCCCGGAAGCTCCCTTCTTCCGAGCCGCGAAACCTCAGCCCCTCCTCCATGGCGCCCCCACGACACCAATTTCACAACCGCCCTCCTCCCTAATGCCGGAGACGCTGTCCATTTGCCCTCGTGCACTCGGTAGTGTGCCTCTTTCTCCGTGCTGCTGTAGATGCCTCGACGACGGCCGCGTGAACCGTACCGGAGCCGATTCACCCCCGCCGTTGTTCACGGTGCCGGAGCGGCTCCAACTTCGGATATGTCGAGAGTCCCGGCGCTGCTTCCCTGTAGCCGTCGATCATCGCGACATCACTGTTTCCCTGCCGCCGGTGGCCACCGCAACTGCGCCGGCCTCATCGACTCGGCAGCTAGACCTGTCTACTTCACCATGCCGCCAGATAGGTTGCACCCTCGTCTCAAATCACTTTATTTAGGCGTCAGTTGTCTGAATTTTTATTCTGGCCAAATCGATTCCCAATGGGAAGCAACACCCCTCGGGGCGGCGGAGCTCCTAGGCTGCCGGTTGGCTGGTGTCTAACGTAAGGGTGCAGGGCCACAAGTTCACCAAGGAAGCAGTGCTTAGATGGATATCTTAGAGTTGCGTGGGTTCAAGGTACTGTCGCCACCGGATCTGGATGGCAGGGAGTCTTTGTGGATTGGCCCAGGGGAGGCGCAACCACGGCAGTGCGGTGGGGTAGGGAGCGGGGTTTTGGCCGGGGCCACGGACGACGGAGGAAAGCTGCTCTGCCGTTGGTCACTGGCTCTTCGGGGAAGATTCCTAACAGTGCCAGCCTGGAGGCACAAGATGGCCATCAAGCCATCCGGCGTAGATCGAACGGTACCAAAATAAAATAAAATCGGGTGACCCCAATTTAGTCACAGTCAACAGACGTGTGACCACTCTCGTACATTGATGTTGATCTCTTAGTGTATTTCTTCAGATCAAAGAGATGTGTCATTCTTAACATTATGCGTTATCACCGTCTTCCGACTCACCGCAGTTGCTCCAACAAGGGAAGCATACACCAGAACGGAGCTATAGTCCCCACTCAACAGTTCCCTGCATCGAATGTGTGTGCCCGACATGGACAGCGACAACAACTGCAGGGCCATCGACAAGTCAGCACATGATGCTCACTCCTATGGATGGCGGCCTGATAGGTTGTACCCTCATCTTACTTGTGTGCAGCATTTATGGCTTTGTTATTCATCTAAGCATGGAAAATAGATTTATCACATTTCACTGTATATTCATGCTGATCTCTTATGAGTCTTGTTCAGGAGTTAACGTTGTTCCATAGTTCAGCTAAGATACTTGTTCTTTAGGTAACGTTGTTCCATAGTTATCATCCATCAGACAATGCTATCCCACAGGCTGGTGATTATAGTATTATACCACTTCTAGTATTACCTATGTTGTTCTTTAATACTTTTATGTGCCATCTAGTTAATCTCGAGTACAAACGATACATATTCTGTAGCTTTCATCTGTGTTCTCCCTTTAGTTTTTGAGACCTGTTGCTGCTAGTTAACCCCAGTCCTACTATTTATGTCGTCTCCTACACGCACTCATTACATAAATCGAACTACTAGTTGTCTTCCATGCATGTCAGATATAATTGCAAACACTGATATATCCACAAGAACCTCACGGAGCAATGTAAAGGCCAATAAACTTGATGTCAATGATACCCAATATGATGGAACATGTAAAGGCAGTTCTTCAGAAGACTCTTCACCCCACAAGGTCCTTGCTCTAACTTGGCCCGTGATATGGGTACAACATGCATATAATGTCATGGAGTGTGTCTACTCTGTTGCAATGCCATGTGCTTAGAATGCTGATCATGCATGTAAATATGTCATGCCTTCCTGTTTTTCAGTACCTATTCCATTCATGATAACATGTTTTCAAATTCAAGTACTATCATTCTACTTTATCGCAATGCCATCTGCTTAATTTGGACATCATGCTTCTGAATATCTTATGCATTGTTATTCATCAGTATGTACTTCATCTGTCTACCATACCATGTTTTTTACATGAAGTGATATTCTAGTGCTTTGTTGCAATGCCATCTTAGTTTCCCAATCATACACGTGTATGTTGCCTTAGTTTTTTCTGTATGTATTATGCTAGCATACAGTTTTACATTCAACTAGTGTTTTTTACTGTGTTGTCCCGTCGTATCCCTAGCTCTTACACCATACTCCTTCCGTACGGATTACATGTTGCCGAAATAGATAAAAAGGCATGTATCTAGAACTGAAATACGCCTAGACCCATCCATTTTTTCCGGATGGAGGGAATACCTGTCAATATCTCATGCCTTTCTATTCTTCAGTACCTATTCCATCTCTCTGATGTAGCATGTTATATAATTGAAGCACCATTCTTCTATACAAGGCATGCAAGGGGAAGACGACTATGTTAGAATCTGAAGGGTTACAAACCAGGTCTTTGCAAAAGATCCAAACGCCAGGAGATAATAAACCAACTCCAATTTTTATAGATACTGCTCCAGCACAGAGAAACCCAACTCCTACTGCTAATAAGCAGATTCCAATGGCCAAAGAACTAGTCCGCTCCAGTCTAGCAAAAATATGTCAACTCCATTCTAAGAAGCGTGTGCATATCCTTGCATCATGAAATTTAATAGCATACTGATCATATTTTCTACATGTTTCTTACCCATCTCTCTTTTAGAAAATAAGCTTAACAGATAGAAGAATTTCTGCACTAGTATTGTCTGTGAGGAAAGATTTTTGCAGGAATTCTCTGTACTCCAGTGCAGATGTAAGTACCTGTTGTATATCACTATATTTTTACATCGGCATGTATTTTGTTAATCGACATGAATCCAACCTTTATCTGATCTAAATTTAGTTCTAGCAAAATGTATGATTAAAGGCCACAATGTTGATTTTTGTAAGGAAAACTGCCTGGTAGTTTTGCATCCTGAGCTGCATGAGTGTACTATCTCATATCAGTGGGTTTGATTACTTTGGTTCTGCAGTGGCTTTTCAGCGTTTTTTTACTGTGTTGTCATGTCATATCCCTAGCCCTTACATCATACTCCCTCCGTCCGGGTTACATGTCGTAAAAATGGATAAAACTGGATGTATCTAGAACTGAAATACGCCTAGACCCATCCATTTATTTCTGGATGGAGGGAATACATGTCAATATGTCATGCCTTTCTATTCCTCAGTACCTATTCCATCTCTACTGTAGCATATTTTATAATTGAAGCTTCATTCTTCTATATAAGGCATGCAAGGGGAAGACGGCTATGTTAGAATCTGAAGGGTTACAAACTAGGCCTTTGCAAAAGATCCAAATACTAGTAGATAATGAACCAACTCCATTTTTCATAGATATTGCTCTGGCACAGAGAAACCCAACTCCCACTGATAATAAGCAGATTCTGGTGGCCAAAGAACTAGTCCGCTCCAGTCCAGCACAAGAATGTCAACTCCATTCTAAGAAGCGTGTGCGTATCCTCGCATCATGAAATTTTATAGCATTCTGATCATATTTTCTACATGTTTCTTACCCATCTCTCTTTTAGAAAATAAGGTTAAATGATAGAAGATTTCCTTCATTGGCATTGTATTCGAGGAAAATATCTTGCGGAATTCTCTGTGCTCCAATGCTGATGTAAGTACCTATTGTATATCACTATATTTTTTACATCAGCATGTATTTTGTTAATCGGCGTGAATCCAACCTTTGTCTGATCTAAAATTAGTTGTAGCAAAATGTTAAAGGAGCCAATGTTGAATTTTGTAAAGAAAACTGCCTGGTAGTTTTGCATACTGAGCTGCATGAGTGCACTATCTCATATCATGCACATTACTGAATTGTAGTGCTGCTCTGGTTGCCCATTCATTCATTGTGTCAATGTTGCTTTCATATTACCTTACCTGGCTGATGATAGCTGTGCCATATTGTGTTAATTTGGTGTTGGCTAGTTGCCAAAATAATGTTGCTTTCCTATTATCTGACTTGGCCAATGATAGAGATGCTAGTGTCTTAATTTGGTGCAGACTGCTGAAGATAAGAAGACAAACTCTGAAAACAGCAAGGCAACCCCATTGTTTCTTTCCAACAAATCTAGGCCAAGTAATATGCCAATAACTCATGATTAATCTGTTTGGTTCCCCTCCTAATTTATGTTATGATGCAGTGGTCAAGACACTCTCCACTATCAATAATACAAGCCTGCCAAAATTGCCATGTGAATCTGTTCAGTATCCACTGTCTCGAATGCAACAGAAAAAATGTATGTTTGTGAACAAATTAATGGCTGAAGGAATGATGGAAATGGTGGAGGAATCAAAGGTGCAGAGTCGTGTGACACAACAACTGATCAATGTTTTCAGAGATAGTGTAGCAAAGCAGCAAGAACTTGCCCACATGCTTATGGGCGTCATCCGTTCTGAGGTTGTAGATTGTGACGTTGTAGATCGTTAGGTTCTGTTCATTTATTTGCACTGGCATCAATATTTGATTGCCTAATGGATGTAATTTCCTGTAATATATGCTGGATGTGCAACGTTTTTTCGTATATGCCGTACCTTTGCTTGATCCGTTTTGGTCCTATGCATAATTGCTCATCGTAATGGGCTCAAATTATCTAATTTGGCCTAAAGACATGCACGAACTTTAGTGGGCCCATTAAGTTAATGGGTCGTTACCAGGCTAAAAGTTAATGGTCGGCCCTCTTAACTCCTGGGTCGTTAACAGGCTAACATAGAAGCGGGCAACAGATGGGCCCAATTGATTTCACGGGCCGTTAATAGGCCATTACTAAGTTCGGGCTACATATGGCCCAACTATACTATGGGCCTTTAGCAGGCCGAAAGAGACATCGAGCTTGTACTGGACCATGAAGAGCATGGGCCGCTAAGAGGCCGAAAGTCAGGTCGTATTGTAAATGGCCCAACTGTGTTGTGGGCCTTTAGCAAGCCGAAAGAGAAACCGAGCTGGTATTGGACCACGAAGGGCATGGGCCATTAAAAGGGCAAAACTCAAGTCCGACTACAAATGGCCCAATTCATTTATGGTCCGTTAATAGGATGAAAGGCACACAGGGCCGGGAATTGGCCCAACAGTTAAATGGGTCGCTAAAAGGCGAAAACTCAGGTCCGACTACAAATGGCCCAACAGATATATGGGCTGTCACCAGGCTGAAAGACACACCGGGCCGGAAATTGGCCCAACACTTAAATGGGTCGCTAAAAGCCGAAACTCAGGTCCGACTGTAAATGGCCCTACTTATTTATGGGCCGTCAATACGCTGAAAGACACACCGGGCCGGAAATTAGCCCAATATTTAAATGGGTCACTAAAAGGCCGAAAGATGTACATTGTGGAAATTGGCCCATCCACTGAATGGGCCGTTAACAGGCCAAAATCTCATCGGGCCGATATTGATCCCAAATATATAGCGAGCTGTTAACGGGCTCGAACTGATGATGTGCTGCAATGGTGTCAAATCTTTAACGAGTCGTTGACGGGCCGAATTGGCACATCTCGTATGGGTCGTGGGCTTAAATGGACCTGACACAAGTAGGCCTTATATGGTCCAGCCTGCTATTTTTTACTAGGCTGGCTTTTTTCACCGGACTGGGCCACTGTTGGGCCGTGCCACGTGTCGACCTATCATAGGCGCCTCCTGTCCAATGAGTGGATGACATCTTTCCCAATGATGAGGCAACACGTGTTTCCTCCGGCCAATGCTGATTTTACATGTGGAAAATCCCCATTGGTCGGGGTTGTTAACGGGTTATCAGATCCAAAACCGGACCCGATAGCTTAACGGCGTTCCATTACGGTGGATGCCACGTGTCGGTCACCCTTGAATAAAGCACTTCTGTGACGCATGATTTATCATCATGGAAGTGGACACTTCCGTGATGATAATTTTGGTAATGTCATGGAACACTTCTACGACAACACAGGTAAGACTAACTTGATTCTTCCATAATTTTTTCATGGATGTACATGCATGCCAGAAAACGTGACCTATTGTGACAAACACGTATCATCACGGAAGTGTATTTTTTTGTAGTGTATGTACATGCTCTGGCTCAAGCCGAGCATCCTCCTCGATCTATCTCTATAGATCTTAATGCCCAATATGTAGACCGCTTCACCGAGGTCCTTCATCGAAAAATTGTCATTCAATGATTCCTTGATCGAGTTCAGCATCAAAACATCATTTCCGATCAGCAATATGTCATCCACATATAGTATCAAAACACTATCGAACTCCCAATCAGCTGATTGTACAAACAAGTGTCCTCTTTGCTTTTGATGAAACCGAGACCAGTGAAGACCTCATTAAAACAAATATTCAAGCTCCGAGATGCTTGTCTCAACCCATAAATGGATCTCTTGAGCTTGCATACCTTACTAATGCTAGTTAGATCGACAAAACCCTTGGGTTGTATCATATACACGTCCTCGGTTAAATTTCCATGAAGGAAAGCCATTTTGACATCCATTTTCCATATCTCGTAATCGTAATATGTAGATATAGCTAGTATGATCCTCACCGACTTCAGCATTACTACCGGTGAGTAAGTCTCCTTGTAGTCAATTCCTTGAACTTGTCCATAACCTTTAGCGACAAGTTGAGCTTTGTGGATCTGAACATTTCCATCCACATCAATTTTCTTCTTAAAGACCCATTTGCAACCTATGGCTTTTACACCAGGAGGTGGATCAACCAAATCACAGACTTGATTTTCATCCATGGACTTTAATTCCGATCTCATGGCCGCCAGCCATGCCTCTGAATCCGGGCTTACTTGTGCTTCCGCATACGTAGACGGCTCGTCGGTTTCCAGTAGCAACACATCACACACTTTGCACAACTTTCCGACCTTCGTGGTTTTGGTGCCGCTTCCACCTCGGGTTCCCTGACAGACTCCTGTATGATGATATCACCCACCGAGTTGTCCCCAAGTGGTGCTCGACCTTATTCGAGTTGCACCTGTCTCTCACTGGCCTCCCGCCCGAGAAACTCTTGCTCAAGGAAGACCCCATTTTGAGCGACAAAAACTTTGTTCTCTTCGCGGTTGTAGAAGTTATATCCCAAGGTTTCACTCGGATATCCAACGAATATGCATTTATCCGACTTGGGTGTAAGCTTGTCTAACATAAGTCACTTGACAAATGCTTCACAAACCCAAATCTTTAAAAATGACAACTTGGGACTCTTCCCAATACACATCTCATGTGGTGTCTTATCTACGGATTTAGATGGTACTTTATTAAGTGTAAAAGTTCAAGTTTCTAGAGCGTATCCCTAGGATTAAAAGGATAAGTCTGATTTGCTCATCATAGATCGAACCATGTCCAACAAGGTACGATTCCTCCATTCTGACATGCCATTTCTCTGTGGCGTACCTGGAGGTGTGAGTTGAGAAACTATACCTTGACTTTTCAGATGATCATCAAACTCCTGGCTCATATACTCACCTCCATGATTGGATCGTAGAAGCTTTATAGTCTTGCCGTGCAGCTGAAGTAGAGTTGGGGCATCGTGTCTTCAAAGTCGTATCCTCCTTGTCGATCTCCCATGTAGCTAATTGGATCTCGCGAACATGTTTTCTAGAGTGGCGCAAGTGCACCGCCTCTAACGATATCCGCGCGTACTAGAGGAACATTGTGTGGTGGACTGCTAGGTCTGATCACACAACCGGCGGTGAGTGGAGGTAATTAGTAGCAACACATGCAAAGCCCTATTGGCGGCACCGAAATGATCAACAACTGAATTAGTGTGCCGTACTTCCAGTATTTAGAGGCATCCATCGTGGGCTCAACACTCGGTCCTCGCACGGATCCTAAAGCCCCAAAAAAATTGGTTTGTATCCAAGTCTGAGTAGGACCACGTTTGACTCATGGAGTCTGATCCAACCTCACAAGTTCCTTCCCTTAAGCGCGCGACCCCTTAGGTTCAAGTCGGCTTGTTCACGGTTTGGATCACCTCCGACCTGTACGGTTGGTAGCCGCCTCTAGCAAGGCATGCCGACCACCAAGTAGACCATGACGCTAGTTAGGAAAACATGTGCATCAAACTTCCATTCCTTTTGCCACACGATATATGTTGTCGGGCTCAAGGCGAGTCTGTCATCCTTGTGCTAGCTCGACCTCTTTCTCGTTCCAGTGATGCCGACCATAAACCAGATTATCTCATAATCCTTGTCACATGGCCATGTCTATCCTGGTCGGATCACACGAGGGGCCCAGAGTATATCTATCCTAATCAGAGGGGTAAATCCCATCTTGCTCGACCATGTCTCACGGCATGGGTCTGGACAAGCCTGAAACCTACCTTTGTAACTACCCTATTATGGAGTAGCGTTTGGTTGGCCCAAAGCAAGTATGTCAACATCCCAAGTACATGTGTCATCTCAGGTCTTAGGACATAGAACGTATGTTGCACTAGAGACTCACAGATGACATATCGATGTATCTCATTGTTGGGTCTGTCCAATCTGATATCCAACCGAGCTTGCATCTAGTCACCTTGGATCCAACCTCCGATCCGGTTAGATCCATGCAGTTCGGCAACATCACCTGCTTCATGGCTAGTGAGACAAAACCATCCACCCTATTGCATGCTAGTCTAGTCCAACGTGTGCCCACACGTCCCTGACGACAAGGGACCATTTATGATGTGTCATACAACTCCAAAATCTCACAGACAAGTCACGTACTTGCCAACAAGCATCATTGATTACATCCAAGGACTATATTTATTCATAAACACATAGGAAATATCATCATACATGATTGCCTCTAGGGCATATCTCCAGCACCCCTTGTGTTGAATCAATAAATTTGGGTTGAATAGTCTACCCTCAAAAACTTTTGCCACCCCCTATACTTGTGGGTTATCAAGACCTTTTTCTGGCATAGTTGTCGGGGAGCATAGCTATATTTGTTGAGTCACTTGGGATTTATATCAAATTATCACTATGAAGAATCTTAAGGATAATATAACCAAGATCGTTCCCTCTAAGATGAGGGGGGGTAAGGAACTGTTATCTAGCTCTGCACTTGATTCACCCTCTGTTTTAAGTAAGCTTGCAACACCACCACATGCTATTAATTCTGATATGTCGCAAGTTATTGATGATGCTACTTCTGCCATGAATGATGTTATTGCTGATGCTAGTACCTTGCTTGATAAGATTGTGCCACTAGGTGAATTTCATGGTGAGCAGCTTTCTAGAGCTAAAGAAATTGAGACTGCTGAAACTGATGAAATTGTTGAAACTAAAAACTATGAAACACCTATTAGACCTAGCTCTTCTATGTAAGAATTACCTGATATACCTGAGGGTTATATTATGGATGGAGAGGTAGCTAAGGACTTTCTTGCTCGTAAATATAGAGGTGATCTAAAGAAATTGATATGCAAGTTGAAAGAAAAATCTTTGAATACTAGAATGAAAAATGACCCTAAGTTTGCTACTTCACCTATCTATGTTACTAATAAGGCCTATGAATTTGTTGTTGATCCAGAGTTAATTACTTTGTTTGAATCTAATCATTTCCATGTCTATGAAACTGAAATTGTTGTGGCACATCTTACTAAATTAAATGATATAGCCACCCTATTTGCTCACGATGAAAACATTCGCTACTACTATATTCTCAAGTTATTTCCGTTCTCATTAAAGGGCGATGTTAAGTTATGGTACAATAATCTTGCTCTTGGTTGTGTGTATTGTCCCCAGGATATGATTTATTAGGTCTCTGAAAAATATTTTCCTTCTCATAAGAAACAAGCTGCCTTTCAGGAAATATTTAACTTTGTGCAAATTGAAGAAGAGAATCTCCCACATGCTTGTGGGTATTCTCCAATTACTTAACACTTTGTCCGATCATCCTTTTTAGAAAAATGAAATAGTTGATATCTTCTATAATGGACTAACCGATGCTTCTAAGGACTTCCTAGATAGTTGTGTTGGTTGTGTTTTCAGAGAACAAACTATTGAACAAGCTGAGGAACTATTGAATAATATATTGAAAAATTATGATGAATGGACACTTGCTGAATCACCGCCTAAACCCACTCCGAAGAAGAGGGGTATTTTATTTCTTAGTCCCGAAGATATGCAAGAGGCAAATAAATGTATGAAGGAAAAAGGTATTAAAGTTGAAGATGTTAAGAATTTACCACCTATGAAGAAATACATGGTCTTGACACACCACAACAGGTGGTGGATGTAAATTATCTTTTAAAATTTGATGAAGGTGATATCCCTTATAATAAACATCCTAGTAAATGTTTGTATGAATTCGACAATTAAATTAGAAAGTAAGGTCATTTCAATGCGTATGTTATGAAACAATTAAAGCAAGACTCTGATATGATTGCTCCCTTGAGTGACATGTTATTTAGTATCACTAATGATGTAAGAGGAGTAGGAAAATATGTTTCTATGGTTCAAAATATTAGAACAAGTTCCTAAATCTTAAAGTGAGTTGGTCAATGAAATGAATAATAATATGAATGATCATGTTGTTAGAGTAATGACTATAGGAGGTAAAATGACTCAGGAGCCACTTTATCCTAAAGGTCACCATAAAATAATTGAACAAGACTCTCAAATAATTACTGTTGATGCACCTAGTCCATCTAGAAAGAGAAATGAAAAGAAAAATAATTGGACTTTTGCATACTTCTAGTGAACATGAGGTAGGAAAACCCTTTGAGTATGATAATGATGTTTCTATCTCTGATGCTGAAACTCAATCTGGTAATGAACATTCACCTAGTGATAAAGATAATGTTGGTGTTCATGCAGATGCCCAACCAGATAATGATAAAGATCCACGCAATGATGATGAGATAGAACATGTTGTTGATCTTGATAACCCACAACCCAAAAATAAACGTTATGATAAAAGAGACTTTATTGCTAGAAAATATGGTAATGAAAGAGAGCCATGGGTTCAGAAACCCATGCCCTTTCGACCCAAACGATCTAAGAAAAAAGATGAAGAAGAATTAGAAATCTTGCTGAAATGCTTAGGCCAGTCTTTTTGCATACTCGTTTGACTTATATTTTAAAGATGGTACCATATGCTAAATACATGAAAGATATAGTTACTAATAAAATAAAAATACCCGAAGCTGAAATCGTCACCAAGCTTGCAAACTATTCTTTTAAAGATGAAGTACCTAAGAATTTAGGAGATCTAGGAATACCAACTATACCTTTCTCCATTAAAAGAAATTATGTGAAAACTGCTTTATGTGATTTAGGAGCTGGCGTTAGTGTTATGCCTTTCTCTACATACAAAAGAATTGATTTGAATAAACTCACACCCTCTGAAATATCATTGCAGATGGCTGACAAGATAACTGCAAAACCTATCGGTGTTTGTGAGGATGTGCGTGTTGTGGTTGCAAATGTTACTATCTTAACAGACTTTGTTATACTTGATATGCCCGAGGATGACAATATGTCGATCATCCTTGGTAGACTCTTTATGAACACTGCAAGGGCTGTTATTGATTGCAAAAAAAGCAAGGTCACTTTTCATATCAATGGTAATGAGCATACGGTTCATTTTCCAAAGAAACAATTTCAAGTAAATTGTACTAATGTTATTGGAAAGACTCCGACAGTTACTATTGGAGGTTTTCAACTCCCTATACCTATTGCCAAAAGGAAATATGAAATACTTATTATTGGGGATATGCATATCCTCGTTGAGGTAACTCAGTGTTTTATGAAAATTCATTGGGTTCATGCTAATCGAAAGTGTTTGTCAATAAGACTTGATCAACCTTATTGATGGATTATTTTTTAGAGGTATGTGGTCAATGAATTTAATAGATGCAACCTTCTATACCCACTTTATATTTTATTTTGCTTTTAATTAAATATAACAAAATGCCATGAATATCATGTTCTCTGAATTGTTCGTGCAATAAAAAGGTGCCCAAAAATAAAAGTTCTCGGAATGACCTAAAAGTTTGCAATGTTTTTTTTCTCTGAATGATTAAGAATTTTTTTAATAAAAACATCACAGGGGGGTACCCCTGGTGCCCACTTGGCACCAAGACGCGCCCTGGTGGGTAGTGGGCCCCACAAGGCCCCCTCACTTATCCCTTCAGCTAACTTCATCACCTACCTCCAGAAACAAAAATCACCATAGCTCTCTTTCTCGTGATCTTTGTCTCAAACCCACAGATTTCGATCTCTTTGCTCGAAGCTCTGTTTCCGAAACTATTTTGTGGGATTGCTACTTGGTAAGTGACTCCTCCATTGCTCCAAATAGTGTTTTCTTTAGTAGTTTATATTTTGAGTAATTAGCTACTCTTGGTGCTACATAAAATGAGATTGCATGTTGAATTCTTTGAGTTCCAAGTAGTTTGAATGCTTGATATAGCCTCTAGACATCCATATGAGAGTTTCTATCAATCTTGTGAAGTTTTATTGACATCATTTTGTGGCCCAAAAATTTCAGAAATTTGCACGCAAAGGAAATGGGTATCTTTAGGAGGAGTTACTCAAAGCGGAATGCCAAAGCAGTTGTTGGAGAGTCTTCGGGCAATGACATTAACCTTCCACACAGGACGGAGGTCCGGACGTGTGAATGGCCACACATTACCATCATGAATTAAGTCGGATTCTACCGAGAATTCACTCGATTCATTGCAAATGTCGGGCTTACCAACTTCCCCGCAGATGAGTGTGACCAACACCATACCCTCACAAATTCCTTTGTGCAAACTTTTTTATTTCCTAAATAGGCTTGAACCTCCTGTGGTATGGTTTAATTTATACTCTGAAACCCGTAAAATACCGCTCACTGAATTTTTGAGATATGTATGAGTCCCTCTGATGGGGAGAGGACTTTCTCCTCACTTTGAAAGTGGGCGAGGAAAGGGGTGTGTCGAAAGCCACAACCACTAGTCTACTGTTTCCTTCTGTGCATTACTTTGCTCTATTTATCACGAAATGTCTAACCGCCAGAGAGAAAGGCAGTATACTCAGTGCCCCTGATCTTGCCATTCTACATCGTGCACTTCACAATGACTACACCTATAACTTAGGGGCCATCATTGCATGTCTCATGCATAATAATAGAACTAATGTCAAGATTCATGGTGCTATTTACTCTACTCGCTTGGCGAGACATTTTAATATTCCGACATGCCTCCATGATTACTTGTTTCCCAGAGCGTGTTTAGATCACCAGGCGAGTAAATACCGACGATATTTGATGAAGTGACTGTGGCAAGGAAAACCTGACATTTGACGATATTTGATGAAGTGATTGTGACTAGTCACCAGACATTTTAATATTCCAACACTCTTGCACTATTATTATCTTCATATCATTCGGTTGTGCAAGTGAAGCAATACTTATATTTGATGAAGTGACTGTGGCAAGGAAAAGTGCGTACGAAGTGAACTTGTTTTTGTTGTAAATATGCTTAACTCGGTATCCATGATTCAGCATATTATGGTAAACATGTTTGCGATGAAAATTATAGATTATAGTTGTTCATGCATGCTTAAGTAGCTGGGAGTGGATAATGATTTATCTTGGGTGTCAACATGCATTAAAATGGTTGTGATGTAGTATGATGATATGGTATCCTCCTCTGAATATTTTGAGTGGCCTGCCTTGGCACATGTTCACGCATGTAGGTGATTCAAAACTAACATAGCCTCCACGATATTTATGTTCAAGGTGTCTATATCCTACTCATGCTAGTATTCAATGGTAATTATTCTCAATGCATGATTATGACTGTTTTGCTCTCTAGTTGGTCGCTTCTCAACCTAATTGCTAGCCTTTCCTGTACTAAGCGGGAATATTGCTTGTGCATCAAAATCTTTAAACCAAAGTTATTCAGATGAGTCCACTATATCTACCTATATGTGGTATTACTCTGCCCTTCCAAGTAAATTTGCACGTGCCACCTCTAAATATTCGAATGAACATCTGTTTTGTGTGCCCGTACCGCTCATGGAGCGACAGGGGGTGGTCAGCATCTTCCATGCTAAGTGGGTTATTCTCATGATGAGTGTTTATTCACTCGTCCTTGCACGAGAGGGGTTGATAATCAGGTTGCCTAGTCCCATAAAAAATTACAATAATAATGAAACAAACTCCCCCGGACTGTTGTTGGTATTGAGGGTACCCCAGGATTCGGCTAGACATGGCTTGTGTTTATTGTTGGAGGAGAAGTAAACTTTAGTTTTACCGCTTTGGAACGGTCGCTAATTTGTTTACCATGGAAGATATTGGAAACTCTTGGTCGTAACATTGATAGGCAAGGTATACCTCCCGAAATTACATTTATCTCTGATTTAAACTCCGAGCTCTAGCACCTCTGCAAATCCCTGCTTCCCTCTGCGAATGGACTATCCATTTATTTTTTATGTTGCGTCATCACCTTCTCAAATAAACACCAGTCCTGAGAGCACTCTTGTCATTCTTATGCATTGATCATAGTTAATGTTGAGTGTTAGCATGACTGGATCTCTTCTACCATGAATTACAATGTCTAGTTGTTGCTTGAACTTTTGAGGTGCTATGCATTTATGGTTTGCATCTCAGAAAGGGCTAGCGAGATACCATGCTTGTCAAATTGTATCATGATTGTTTTGATAAAGTGTTGGAATTCGAGATATCTTACTATTTCTCCCTAGTTGATTATGCCATTGACATGAAAGAATATAATTTTTAAGAGTTATTGTTTGCATGGTTAGTTATGATCTTTGCTGAAGACTTGGGTACTATTTAAGCATATGTATAGACACAAGAACAATAGAGTTCGTCAAAAAATTTCTTTATCACTTTCAGTTTGTCAACTGAATTGCTTCAGGACAAGCGATGGGTAAAGCTTCGGGTAGTTGATACATCTCCATCGTATCTACTTTCCCTAATGTGTTTGCTCTTGTTTTGGACTCTAATTGCATGATCTAAATGAAACTAACCCAGACTGGTGTTGTTATCAGCAGAACTACCATGGTGTTGTTTTTGTACAGAAATAAAAGTTCTCGGAATTGGAAGTTACTTTTTGGAGAATTATTTTGCAATAAATAAAAAAATACTAGAACCAAGAACCAGATGAGGGGGGGTCCCAGCTACCCACTAGGTACCAGGGCACGCCAAGCCCCTCCAGCGCACCCTGGTGTGTAGTGGGGCCCACGAGGCTCCACTGACCCTAATTCCAGCACTATAAATTCTTATTTTCGGAGAAAAAATAGGAGAGGAAGTTCCATTGCATTTTACGATACGGAGCCGCTGCCACCTCTTGTTCTTCAGCTAGAGGCCAGATCTGGAGTCCGTTTGGGGCTCCGGAGAGGGGGGGTCTTCCGTCTTCATCATCATCAACCATTCTTCATCACCAATTCCATGATGCTCACCGCCGGGAGTGATTAATTCCTTCGTAGGCTCGCTCGACGGTGATGTGTTGGATGGGATTCATCGTGTAATCGAGCTAGTTTTGTTAGGGCTTGATCCCTAATATCCACTATGTTTTAAGATTGATGTTGCTATGCCTTTGATATGCTTAATGCTTGTCACTAGGGCCCGAGTGCCATGATTTCTGATCTGAACTGTTTATGTTTTCACGGTTATATCTATGTTTTTGATCTGATCTTGTAAGTCATATGCACCTCCTACGTGTTAGGATCCGCATACCCCAAGGTGACAATAATTGGGATTCTTTCCGATGATTACCGTAGTTTGAGGATTTCATGTATTCACTATATGCTAGTGATAGCTTTGTTCCGGTTCTCTATTAAAATGAGGCCTTAATATCCCTTAGTTTCGTTATGGACCCCACTGCCACGGGAGGGTAGGACAAAAGATGTCATGCAAGTTCTATTCCATAGGCACGTATGACTATTTACGGAATGCATGCCTATGTTATATCCATGAATGGAGCTAGTATTGTGTCGCCCTAGGTTATAACTGTTGTATGATTAATATTATCCAACGATATCACTGATCCAATGCCTACGAGCTTTTCACATGTTGTTCTTGCTAAGTTACAACTGTTGCTGCTACTGTTACAATTGCTACAAACTACTTGTACTACTACTACTACCATTACTACTATTATCAAAACTATCATACTACTGTGCTACTGATCAATTTGCTGCAGATATTTAATATCCAAGTGTGGTTAAATTGACAACTCAACTGCTAATACCTACAAATATTATTTGTCTCCCCTTGTGTCGAATCAATAAATTTGGGTTGAATACTCTACCATCGAAAACTGTTGCGATCCCCTATACTTGTGGGTTATCAAAATTGTTGGTACTACTGTTGAACACAAATTAATTTAAAATCTAGATCTACTATCATACCTTGCTATAAACTAAATATGGGCATTGAAGAACTAGTGAGAAGATTACGTCGAAGAAAATCTTGAAGATGAAAAGGAGCAC
Organism: Secale cereale; assembly: GCA_902687465.1. NCBI lineage: Eukaryota > Viridiplantae > Streptophyta > Magnoliopsida > Poales > Poaceae > Secale > Secale cereale. The sequence continues at coordinate 304,045,382 of LR738712.1, read as the reverse complement.
TCACAGATCCATGAGGGAAGATTTGCGGGCTTCTAACCTTGTAGGCGCGGCAGTGGAGTTCTTCACTGGTCCTGGCGACGGCATCTGTGTTGTTGCGGCTGTTGTCCAGGTCAGTGAGCTCGGAGTGGCACGGCATGGAGCGCGAGGAAGAAGACGGGCAAAGAATAGAAGGGTAAAAGTGAGCTTGGGGGTCCATGTAAAAGGGTTGGAACTCGAAACGGCAGGCGCGAGGCCCCGGGACGTGCATTAATTTTTTGCTAAAAAGGGCTCCCGATTCTCGCGCCTGACAAGACAATAAAAATCCACTCAATGACCCATTGTGATGTCACGCACGGATTTCAGAGAGACAGTGGGATGATGTCATGGTCTGAGATAGCACAGAAATGTTATGTGTGGGGCAAGCTCTGTGACCCAGAAAATAAAATGACCCGGCCAGACACCTCTCGACAATAGAAATGACAAGTAAAGAAGGGATGATAAGATGCCGACTCAAGGAATAGATTCGGAACTTAATCTTTTACCCGTCACATTTCTTGTTTTCCTTGTTTCATTGTTCAGGATGAAGTTTACCATGGATAAATCCAAATTAAACGGGGTGCTAATGCTGGGGATATTCCCCACGGCAAAAGCTCGGCATGGGGTTTGACCCGACTAAGGCCCAAGTGCGCTATGGGTCGTACTGTACCTCAAGTCATAGTGGTGTGTTAAGGAGAGGGTTGTTGACCATATGACCGGACGACGGGTTGGCTTGTAAAGGAGAAAGCATGCCGGCTTAAGGAGAAGGCCCGTGTATAGGATTTTCCCTAACTTGGACGCAAGATGAGTAGGATGCGGGTTGTCACTTCAACCCGGAACCAGTTGTAGACCTAGGGAATCAATCAAGCGGGAAGTAGGTCTTTACCTGCACCGTGAGGGGCCGAACCTGGGTAAACTTGTGTCCTTCGTTCCCGATCAATCCTGTCCAAGCAACCACACCTAGTTGTGATGGCCTCCAAATTTAGTCCTTTCACAAGAACATCTCCTATGCCAAAACCACGACAGGGCTGGTCGAAAACCACTTTGGCTATGGACTCAAAAATCAAGCTAACAAGAAAAGTGCTAAACATTGTTTAAATTAAGACTCGGTTCAGGCTATATCTGCAACGAAAGCAGAGATTAAATTCTTCTTGTTCTCAGGGCCTCCATACTTCAGGTTGGAAAAACGGATTTGAATCATTGTTTCCAAGAAGCAACTGTTGGAGGGATCGTGATTATTGTGTTACTCTATTTCTTGTAAATTTAGTACTTTGAAATGCATGCCGGAGAGAGCTCTTTGGGTGGAGTAATAGTAGTAGATACATGTCACACCCAATATGCGATCCTATCCTCGAGGAAATTGGAGATCCCAGTAATGCCCAAGATGCGACTATATCTCCTACGCGTCGACGCATGAATTGAAGGAATTGAACATGAATTTGCCTAGTTGGAATGATACTTGATGAAATCAACAACACACTGCCTCCGAAACAATTGAAAGATTGATACAAAGGGTAAGAAAGTTTTCAGACATCACTCCGGTTGAAAAGAGAGGCAAAACTTGATAATATGAGAGAACTTGAATGGAGGACAGACACTCCGGTTGAATGGATAAGCAAATGAAGGATATGATCTTGACAAAATGGGATGATGGGTCGAAGAGAGCAGCATCACAATGCCTCCGGGATAGAAGCTAGATCGTTAGGAAGAAAGAAAGTAGAAGAAACTGATAACTTCTACCACAATTGAATCTGGAAAGCATCCTTACAAAGATGGATTGAATCAGGTTGATGGAAAATCAACAACGAAAAGAATAAGCTTGTTCTGGCCCTATGGAAAACATCTCAAAACTATGAGGTGCAACCAGCCACTAAAGAAAACAATTGTTTGGATTGAGATCAACAAGGAGACGAAAAACTTATTTCACCGGGAGGATAAATGAAGAACTTGGGTCATTTATAAGCACCATAAATAGCAACAATCCTTATGGAAAGCTTTTAGGTGAAATACAACCCAAGATTACTTCAACAAATAAATTGAAGGTTGAAAAGATCTCACGAACGAAGAATATGATGGGTTTAAATATCTCATTTCTTACAACTTGTGAATCATGAAACATGTTTGAAAATTGTCAAGAATGACATAACACCACCTCAAAAGATATGGTCGAAACAATTGCACTTCAGAATGCAAGAAGAAGAATGCTTGCGCTCCAACAACAAGAATCTTTAAGAATGCTTCGAGGATGAATTAAGTCATGATGAAGCATCATGAAGAACTCTGGTAACAAAAGGATGAGAAGTGAAGGATGAAAAGAATAAGATTGAAGCCTTGCAATGATTAGATGGATCTTTGAAATGATATAATTGGAATAACTTGGAGCTCCGGAAAGAAGGATGGACAACTTGAATCCGAGAATTTATTCCTCATGAACAAACTCCAGAAGAAAGAATTAATCACTTGGAAGAAATAAGAGTAAGAATTATGTTAGGCGTATCCTTCACCAATATAAATTGATGACCACCAATGAATTCGGCATACTACTTATTCTCATTGCAAAGAATTAACGAGAGATCTCGCACAATCTTGGGAAAAGTCTTGAACAACTCACCGGTAGGATTTTGGAAAGAACGCCTGAATGAAAACGATAACAACTAAAGAGGAATCTTGAATGAACCACCATAAGAATTGAAACGAATGAAGAAAAGAGAACGAATCGTCGGAAAGAATTAGAAAATAACCAAGGCACTTGAGGAAACTTAGATACATAAGAACGAAGGGATCACGAGCAGAATAGAGAATACTTGAATGAAGCACCGGAAGAATTGGAGAACGAGAGATGAAAGGTGAGAATGGATAACTTTGAAATGTTGGCCTTCGGATGCTTATGAAAAGAATTCCCACAATCAAAACAATTATGAGGATGGTATGAAGCTAGAACCACGAATCTTCAAGAGAACGGACCAAGATTTAAGAGAAACTCTTCTCCGGTCTTCAAATGTTGCGAAGGACGACGAGAAATACCATGAAGAATTTAGATATACTCTAGAAGAATTATAAGAGGAAAGGTTGAACCAAACACGAAAATAATTTAAGAGCGATCTTGGAGAAGGCATATGACTGATGGAATCCATTCTTACATCACACTTTGATAAGAATTTGGGAATAACTTCAGAAAAAAATTAGAAGAGTTAGGTAAGATCCTGGGAAAGACCTGTGGGTTAGGGCCCACTCAAAAGATATACCGTTGAAATAATTACTTAAAAGAGAGATTGCACCGGTTGAATTAAATGACTTGAACGAGATAACAACCTTGAAATAGCTTGAATGGATTAAGAATGGAAATGCGAATCTTCTGAGATATCTTCAGCACTCCGTAGAAGAATTAGAGGGAGTTGAATAATAAGAGAGACTAGGATAAGAATTCCAACTTGGGAAAACATGTGAAACAATAGTAAAAGATATGATTAACACCGAAGCTTGAATTTAGTCCACCGGAGAAGAAACAAGATACAAAGAACGATAAACTTGAAACTCCTAAGCATTTTCCTGAGACTTATCGTATAAATAAAATCGAAGGAAAGAATGAAGAGACTTCACATGAATATAATGGATACTTGATTAAGAATTCTGGCTCCATAAATAAAATGGGTGGGGGTGGGGAAAACAAAGACAACTTGGGATGAATGAAACAGATAAATCGTCAGGTTTCTCGACGGCATCCGTATGGAATAACTCTAAGAAAAGGCACACCGGTTGAAAAGGATTAACATGAAAATCTCGATGGTCAATAAGAATTAGTACTCCCATAGAATTATGAGAACACCGCTTGGAAAGGTATGTAATCAACACTTGACATCGAAGCAACTCGAATACCAAAATCAAAACAAAACAAGGATTTGGCTTGTAGAATAAGCTGGAACAAACATGTGATAGAGGTTTCGTCCAAAGTTTTCATGATGAGGCCCCTCGGGCATGACGTTACAAAGGACATTGCATCCCCGAATCAGCATAGCCAAGGATTTATTAAGATACAACCCCCAATGTAAAATCGACCATGACAAACGAACCACTAGACGTTGTACCCCAACCTCATATCATGAATTCGTTGGAAGATTACCTAAGAGCTACTTTAATTCCCACCTATTAATTCTCGAAGCTTTCTGGTTATGCAATCTGGTGTTGGGGATGAAGGGGAAGCACCGCATATCACACAACTAACAAGTCCTACATCCAGCCGTATCCATCCGTCAACACATAACCAGGCACCTTTAGAAACCATTTACCTTAGAACTTCGAAAAGCATCCGCTATACTAGCTATGCAATACTCCCGAACTATCCCCCCAGTACTGGGTGACATCGGGGTTATCTCACCACCAGACATGCAAAGAAGCGTTTTTGATGTCGGCCACCTCTGGTATTCCAGAACCGCAACGATACAATTGTGACGACAACACTTCGGAGCTCAACTCTCCGGGACACTGCCACAACCCCTAAATGATAGGATGCACCAAGAACAATGTTCTCGTCGCAAAGATATCAGCCTAAAAAAATTTGTGGAAAATAGGGTAGGAAGATAAAACTTCTACATCAAGAGTCCTCACCAGAGCGACGAAGGGGATGAGGAGTAAAAGAATTCCTATTCTCCGATATATATAATCCTAAGACACAATTTTTTTAAATTCTAGAGTCAACATCGGCAGCGGCTCGATCAAGCAAGGACTCCTAGGTCGGGGAAGGCTCTGATTACCAACTTGTAATACCCAAGATGCGACTATATCTCCTACGTGTCGAGGCACGACTTAGAGGCATAATCGCATTTTGGTATGCTCGCAAGATGGTCATCTTCACACATTCCCATGTACAAGAACAAAGTGGAAAAACCAAATAGTTGGCATACAATCACCACTTCACACAATGCATAAATAAGCCATACATTAATCAAAATTACACACATAGTCCGTCGACGGACAAGTCCAAATGAAAAGAAGATAACCACCCACTATGCCCGATCGGCCCTAGTAGGAACCACTACTGATCATCAGGGTACGTCACGTACATAAGCCCACGTTCCTCAACGAACTCCCACTTCAGTTCCTGGCCATCACCAGAGTCGTACTCGGTTGTACTTGCACCTGTGTTTTTAGTAAACTGTGAGTCACGAGGACTCAGCAATCCCATTCCCGGGTATCAAAACTATCAAAGCCTTTGGGTAAGGAGAAGTGTTTAAGTGGGTTGCTGCAAGCGCTAAGCGTAGATGAGGTGGCTAGCTTATGTATCATCAGAGCGAGAAGAGAAGTGAAAGCCATCGGTCGTGAACTAGTCCATGTTCACTAGATGATCCTGTCTACCAACGAGTCATCCATAACCCAGCCATGTTCTCTTCCCGAACTCCCTCGAAAAGAGACCATCACGACTACTCACATGGTAGTGTATTAAGTTTGAGTTTTTGTGTCAAGTTATCTACAACCGGATATTAACAAATTCCAATCCGCCACATAACCATGGGCACGGCTTTCGAAAGTTCATAACCCTGCAGGGGTGTCCCAACTTAGCCCATCACAAGCCCTCGCGATCCATGGAGTCGCAACTCCATGTTGGGAAGCCCTGAGTGTTCTTGGAATCCCGTGCTCAAGACATCTCGACAAAGGTAAAACCAATCCAGCAAGACCTCCCGGCGTGCCGACACCCTAATAGTAGCCACACGTATCTCGTCTCAAGCCACGAGAGGATAGGTCATCCTACAGGTATATACCAACCCACGGGTTTCTCCAAGGTGGCCCCACAGTCTGCCCAGTTTGGACCAACACTCAAAACGAGCACTGGCCCGGGGGGTTGATTAAATAATCCTTGGGTTTGTAAATCCCTCGGCAAGTTTTTTAGTTATTAGGTAAATGGTAAAACCAAGCTTGGGCCTTGCTGGAAAAGCTTTACACAAAGCAAATGGTCGAGGGGGGGGGGGCATAATCCCCAACCGTGTTAGGAACGCAAAATCAAGGAACATAACACTGGTTTATCGGTTCCTAAGGTGGCATGAGCGGAACAAAACACCGAGCAAAAGGCCAAGCCTTCCACCCATTGCCAAGTATATAAGGTGCATTATTTTTAAGGGATAATTAATTTGGTGCCCTTAGTTGTGTCTCACTCGGCAGGTTTACCCCTAGTTTCCGAAAACACTTGTTCCTGCCCAAACCACTTTGCTCCTCTTATGCTTTTTCCCTTTGACCGTTTGGTCATCACTTTGAAAACTTCATAAAAAATTCATACTAACTCAGAAAAATTAAAATAAGATATCTAAATGTTCAGAAAAGCATCACCTATATGTGCATGGCATTTGCATTCATGGAAAAAGTGTTGGCTAGTCCCCATGAATGCAAATGGTCAAAACTGAGATGGGGACTGGACAACACTTTTTTCATGAATGAAAATGACATGCACATATAGGTGATACTTTTCCGAACATTTTGATATCTTATTTGAATTTTTCTGTGTTAGTATGAATTTTTTATGAAGTTTTCAAAGTGATGGTCAAACGGTCAAAGGGCAAAAGCATAAGAGGAGCAAAGTGGTTTGGGCAGGAACAAGTGTTTTCGGAAACTAGGGGTAAACCTGCCGAGTGTGACCCAACTAGGGGCATAAAATCAATTATCCTTATTTTTAAATAGAGATATTGTGTTATTCCCAAAATATCCATTCCACATGGAGCAAACTTCATCTTCACTTGCAACTAACAACGCTATAAGAGGGGGCTAGAGCAAAACGTAACTTAGCCAAACAACGGTTTGCTAGGAAGGTGATTAGAGGTTTCATGGCAATGTAGGGGCTGACATGCAAAAGGATAGGCATCGCGACAAAGCAATAGAGCGAGGCATCTAGCATAGCAAAAATAGAGGTGATATCAACGAATGCTCATCTTGCCTGAGATCCCGCAAGGAAGAAGAACGCGTCCATGAAGAAGACAAACAGTCGTAGTCGAACGAATCCTCACAACTCTGGAACGAAACGGAAGCTAACGAGAGAAGCAACCGGAAAGAAGAAAACAACATGGTAAACACGCAAGCATAAACAGACATGATGCAGAAACAAGTATGATGCATGTCCGATGTAAATATGCATGGCATGGCAAAGTGCACAAACAACACTACAAATTAAGTGGAGGTAAATATGCAACGAGTTGCATATTGATGAAACACCACATTCAATTATTTAGTTCGCTCTCATTTATAAACAAGACAAGATTTAAATATTGGTTAACATGGCAAGAAGTGAAGCATAATTAAACTATCTATTTAGGCATTTTAAATGAGGCTGGTAATAACAAACAACAATTCCGTAAAATCCCCACATGTCATTTAGCAATTTTAATGCAAACAACAATTTTAGTCATTTAAATGTTGTTATCATGATGTGGATGACATTTTCAAGTTTGATGCAGTTTTTGTTAAAAGTTGACATAAGAGATATGAAGCACTTGTCGCCACGACGGAAAGAAAGGGGTGTCATGGCGGCGGAAACGGAAACGATGCCACGGCAACGTTCCGGGTTTCGACAACTCGTTGAGATGTCGAGCAAAAGAAGGGCAGCGTGAGCGTGTCATGCAAGAATGGTGGGGTGATCCCGGTTACCGGGTTCCCACGGGTCGGCGGCAATGCAACGAAGGTCAACGTGCAATGCCAAACGGGCACGGTGCAAACACGGGGCATCTCATACATCGCAAGCATCTGTTCATAGTCATTGTCTCAGTGGTATACCTTCGAAGCATGCGTTCAGGATGGATCAAGTTTGTCGAAGGAAGTAGTCGTTCTCGCAAGGGTAGTGGAAGTAGTCGTTCACATTCCGTAGTTGTTCAGGTCGTCGGTAGGGGTACTTTTCGCATCATCGGGCATAGTGGTACTTGACGATCAAGGGAAGTAGTCGTACACGGGCGCCGTGGGTAGTAGTTGTTCTCGGACGTCGTGGAAGTAGAGGTGCACGTTTGTTTTGGAGAGGTACTTGACGAATCCAACAGCTTTGGGGCGACGGTAGTGGTACACGACAACCGTAGTCGAACTTGAAGAGTCGTCGATGTCGTAGTACTTGGCGTCCATGTGGTCTGCGAGAAACTTGACGGACCGGTTCTTGGCAATGGTAGTCGTACACTTGTCGAAGAGGTACTTGGCGTCCATGGGACTTGGGGTCTTTGATGTTTTCCTATTTAGCGGTGATGGCCTCATGTGCACGGAGCGGCAAGAACATGTTACAGCGGCTCCGACCAACGCAGGGATGCAGCGAGGCGAGCCTTGAGACAGAGGATGTGCACGGGGCAGCAACTCAAGTGGTAGGAGGTGAACCCCGCTAACAAAGCAGCAACGAGTCTCGAAGGTGGTGGTCAGGAGGAGGCCATGGTGACAACGGGGCTTGTACGGCCTCGTGCGCGAGGGTAGCGGAGGCGAGGATGGGACAGTAGGGCGCGGTGGTGTGGCAGAGCAGCAGCGACTGCAGGGCAGGGACATCGATGCATGAAGGCGGCAAGCTAGATCTGGTCCGGTGGCGACGAACTTGGAGGCGGGGCGACGGGGACGGCACTCGGGGCGGACCTCGTCCACTTCTGGGCCGAAGATGGCTGGGGCGACGCCGACGACCTATAGGCCGGCGGAGCGGTCAGGTGAGGCAGGCAGGGTCCTCAGGAAGGAGAGTGCGGCGAGGCGATGCTCGGTGGCGGGCTGCGGTGCCCGGCAGCCCTGGCGATGCGGCGGGATGGCGAGATTGTGATGACTCCCGTGGAGGAGCAGAGAGGAGGAGGTCGGGCGCGGAAGGAGGAGGGGCTTGGGGAGCTCATGGTCATGGGGACGGCAGGAGGAGGCACGAGGGTGGAGGCGCGAGGCAGCGTCCTCATGGTGGTCGCCGATGGCGGTTGGATGGCGAGGCGCTTGGGGAAGGAGAGCTGGTCGCGGGGATAGGGAGAGAGCGAGAGGAGGGAGACGATGGGATCGAGTGCGAGGTCTTCCTGGTGGCGCGAGGGGAACTGTCACATCCCTAGATCAACCCCTGTGGTCTTTGCCTGATCATCATGTCATCATGTTTAAATTTTGCTAAACTTGAATTGGGGATTGATCAAACCCTAGCACTAAATGAACTCAACTAGGTTCAAATAAAAATCCTTTTCAATAAACCCAAAAATGCCTTCATCAATGTGTGATAATTTTTGCAAGGGCTTTGATCCAAACCAAAAATATTGAACATTTTTAGGGAATTATTTGGCTTTGAATTAAATCATAAGTATTTGAATTGGGGCCATTTAAATCCTATATATATTTTAAATTGCTCCAATAATTCTGGAAAATTGTGAGGGGCTTTGGAATAATTCTTTTAGTCCCTACAAATTTATCAGAAGAAAATAAATTGATTTAGTATTTTTTTACTAAATCAGAAACAAATTACAGAAATAGAAAAGAGAACAAAACAGAAAGAAAATAAAGAGAGAGAGCGCTTACCTGCAGCCCACCTAGTGGCCCAGCTGCGGCCCAGCACTATTGGCCCAACCCACCTGACCACCGCTGCCAGTCATCACCTACCTCGCGCTAGAAGGACGCGAGGCGCGTGGCCACCGTGCGCCGGCCACCTCCTGCCTGCCTACGTGCACCCCCGACGCTCTGAACGTCTCTCGCATCGCCACGCATCTCCCTGGCCCCTCCTTCACTTTCCCCGTGCTCCTCCCTCCCCTCTGCTCTCTCCCCGCAGCACACCCGAGTGCGGTCGCTGCCGCTGCTCGCCACCACCATGGCCACAGCCCTCCCCACGCCCCCGCAAAGTGACCACGAGCTCCGCCACGAACCCGTGGACCTACACGCCCACGCACGTGAGCTCGGGAGCCTCATGGCGTCTTCCCCGACCTCATCTTCAACCTCCGGCCGCCGACAGCCTCACCGTCGATTCGTCATCGTCCGTGCTTCCTCGACCTCGCCGGCCTGCTCGTCTGAATCGCCGTGAGCCCCTCTCTGTTTTCCCCCTAATTACCCCCTCGCCCCCGAGCCCTAGCTGACCCCCCTCGTCGCACCCGTGAGCTCCTGCCGCCGGCCATGGCACCGCCGCGGCCACAACTGCTGCCACCCGCGTCTGAGCACGTCACCGCACTCAGTGCTTCACCAGGAGGCCGTAGCACCCAGTCGTTGCTCCTGCCGTGCCCTGTGGCGTCGAATCCGTCGATGTCCGAACTCCGGCGCCGCCCCGCTCGTCGGTGCGGTCGATTTCGGCGACCCCAAGGCCTCCCGATCGTTCTGCTGGATGCGGACGAGCGCGGGCTACCTTCTGGTGGTCCCCGTGAGTCCAGCCACCGCCTGTAACTCAAGTCCGGCGAGTTGCCGCCGTAGTTTTGGTCGCCGCCGGCCGAACTCCGGCGACCGCTGACGTAGCACTTAGTTAGGGACTAATCACCATTAGTTAAACTCCCACAGCCACTGACAGTGGGCCCAGTCCCTGGTCAAACCCCAGTCAGCAAAGGATTTGACCGGGATTAGTCCATGTGACACTGACAGATGGGTCCCACCGGCCAGGTTTGACCTGGACCGGTCAGTTGACCTGCTGACCTCAGCCTGACGTAGTGCTAACGCAATAAAGCCTTTCTGGAATTAAAATAAATCAGAAAAGGTTTAGAAATTCCAGAAAATGCTTTAAACTTCTAAAAATCACAGAAAATAATCTATAACTCAGATGAAAATAATTTATATATGAAAAATGATCAGAAAAATCCAATCTATCCATCTGTACCATTTTCATGCATGTTAGAACAACTTATAGCTACTGTTTTGGACAAATCAAATGAATGGCATTTAAATAACCATATGTGGAGTTTGAATTTTAACCTTGGGTTCAAACCAACTACACTTAATTGTGTTGCTAGTTGCATTAGGCCAAATCACATCATATTTCCATGTCATGTTCATGCATCATATTGTTGCATTGCATTGATTGTGTTCTTTCTCTGTTTGTCGGTTTTGTCCCCTCTCAGTAGACGACGTTCCGACAATGAGTTCGATGACACCGATGAAGAACTATTACTATCTTCGGAAGTGACAGGCAAGCAAACCCCCATTGAGCATTCCGATACAATCCCACTCTCTCGCTCCTGCTCTCCTTTACTGCATTAGGACAACAACGATTGAACTGCTCTTTGCTGCGGTAGCTGAACCCCTTTCCTCTGCATGACCTGTCATTGCCACAGTAAATAGTTGAAACCCACTAGCATGAGTAGGAGTTGTTTGAGCCATGTTGTGCCTACTCATTCATGCTTTCTGGTTATCCCTGCTATTGCTTAGAGTTGTGTCAGGTCTGATTCATCGGGGATGAATTGGAATGTGGTGAACATGTCCTACTATGTGTGAGCTAAGTGTGTGAACACGTTTTGTTAAAGGTAGAGGTGAGAGGCCATGTAGGAGTAAATGGTGGGTTGTCTCACTGGAACCGTCCTTAAGAACTGAGTTCTGTGTAAGTTGTCCAATGACTAGCTACTACCATACATTGGGTTCCTGTAACTCGACCCCTCTCGACTTATTAATCAACTAGATCTCTGTCCAGGAGTTGCAACTAGTTTCTGGTGTTTGTAGGTAGTGCTAGTAATCTACCAAGTGGCACACGGTACATGTGGGCTTGGGTCAGACTAGGCACCGTGGCACGGTGTACCAAGCGTAGATCCATCCGTTGAGGTGGGCTTGGGAACCCTGCGCACATCATTTGGGGCCGTGAGCGACACCCCGACCGGATCTCCCCACGGATGGAACCCGAATAGGCGATAAACCTGGATTAGAGTCTTGTGTGGTTAGTCAGGTCGTGGCCGACACCCTCGCCAGGCTTCCGCTTGAAGGTTGTCGAGATACACGATGTGTACATGGCGGTAAGTGGCGAGAGCGTGTGTGAAGAAGTACACCTCTGCGGGTTAACATGATCTATTCGAATAGCCGGGTCCACGGTTATGGACTTCTTGGATGCTTACGTGGTACATAGACAAGTGAAAGTGGATACTCTAAAATACTCAAGACAAGTGTGAGTGCTATGTATGTCCTTCTCGTAGGGAGATGGGAGCGGATCCATAGTGGTGTATTGATTGGTGAATATGTGGACTTGTGTGCGCCACCTCAAAAAGTTACTTGTAGTCGTAGTTCAGGATAGCCACCGAGTCAAAGCTGGCTTGCTGCAGTCAAACTCCACCACCCCTTTGTTGATACTGATGCATATGTAGCTAGTTCTAATGTAAGTCTTGCTGAGTACCTTTGTATTCACGTTTGCTTAATTTATGTTTTTGCAGAGAGACTTCAGTCTCGCTAGTGGTTCCGCGTGGACTTCGATGTTTAGCTTGTTACCTCAGCTACGATCTTGTGCCCTTGGGAGGGTCTTGTAGATAGTCAGGCTTCTCAGCCTTTTTCTTTTGTAGTTGTCTGTACTCAGACATGTTATGCTTCCGTTGCCTGTATGCTCTGCATGTTGGGTCGTGTGACCTCTGTTTGTAATAAATGATATGATGGCTCTTCTGGGCCTTTATCTATATGAGTTGTTGAGTTATGTTGTGATGCCATGTTGTATAGCACATACTTGCATGTTATGCGTACGTGTAATGTGTTTTGCTATGTGTGGGATCCGACACCTAGTTGTTTACCCTTGGTAGCCTATCTTACAGGGAAATGTCTCCTAGTGCTTCCACTGAGCCTTGGTAGCTTGCTACTGCTCCGGAACACTTAGGCTGGCCGGCATGTGTCCTTGTTCGTTCCTATGTCTGTCCCTTAGGGGAAATGTCACGCGTTGTTCCTTTAAGTCCTTATAGCTTGCTACGACTTGGGTTCATACGTTGATGACCGACACGTTCGTTGCTGGGTCATGTATGCATGTCTCTATAATTTAGCGCCACTTTTGGTTTATAACTAGTCATGTCGGCCCGGGTTCTCTGTCATATGGATGCTAGCGACACTATCATATACGCGTGCCAAAATGCGCAAACGGTCCCGGGCCAGGTAAGGTGGCACCCGTGGGGATACCGTGCGTGAGGCCGCAAAGTGATATGATGTGTTACAGGCTAGACCTGTGTGACTTAGGATCGGGGTCCCGACAGGAACATGAGGGAGCGATGGGGGAGATGAGGTCGATGGGAGAGTGGAGGGGGTCGGGCCAGGTTAGGTTTAGGCAAGGGCGGCTTGGCCTTGGGAGGTCGGCCCAGTTCAGAGGGAAACAAGCTAGAGGCCTGGTCTGCTGGGCTCTTATCCCTCTCTCGCTCTATTTTTCTAAAAACAGAAAAACAAAGAAGAAAAAGGAGAAGAAAGGAAGATCTACATGCGAAATTTGGACATGAAGTTATTTTTTTCCGGACTCGCAAAATGCGTTGGTTTCAAGAAAAATAGAAAAGAGGCATGATTGAAAGATGTAAATTCAAACTCATGGGTTTGAACTAATACTTGGTTTTTGAAGTGTCCGAAAATGTTGAAACTTTTGGAGGAACCTCGGTAATTGGGAAGATCATTGTTGGCAAGGTTTTGAAGTCAAACTTGAAGTAGAAAAGGCATGGGGAATATTTTTAATGTACCTCCCTAAATATTGGGAGACTTTTATATGTGATAAAGAGAAGTCACCATTGTGAATATCCGTCGATTTAAATAGATCAAACGATCTATGCAATTTATTTCTTTGAGTTTTGAAAATTAAATGACATCATGGCATGATGACATGATGCAAAGCAAAAATAAAATAGAGCAAGCAAATAAAACACACGGTAACATCAAAATATGTGGAAGTCTTCTGGAGCGGCCGTCTTGGGGCGTCACAACTCTCCCATACTAACAGAGGATCTCGACCCGAGATCCTAGGGATGGCACCGGAGAGAAACGGAAAAGGAAAAGGTAAAAATAAGTTGCTTCTCTGACAAATGAGTGAAATCACGAACCTTAAGAGATTGAATAATCTTGACTGAAAAAAATAGAACGGAGATGAAGGAAGTTGAGAGCACTCCGATAAAAAGGAGGAACAAGGGACACCACTAGAATTTAAAGGTTGCAAAGACATGAACAAAGAGCTCAAGGATCATGGAAAATTTAAAAACTACTCTGGTTAAATAAAGTAAGGAGTAAGAATGAAATAATTCGGACAACACTCCAACTGAGAATTGAAGGAATTGAACATGAATTTGCCAAGTTGGAATGATACTTGATGAAATCAACAACACACTGGCTCCGAAACAATTGAAAGATTGAAACAAAGGGTAAGAAAGTTTTCAGACATCACTCCGGTTGAAAAGAGAAACAAATCTTGATAAGATGAGAGAACTTGAATGGAGCACAGACACTCCAGTTGAATGGATAAGCAAATGAAAGGATATGATCTTGACAAAATGGGATGATGGGTCCAAGAGAGCAGCATCACAATGCCTCCGGAATAGAACCTAGATCGTTAGGAAGAAAGAGAGTAGAAGAAAATAATAACTTCTACCACAATTGAATTTGGAAAGCATCCTTACAAAGGTGGATTGCATGGGGTTGATGGAAAATCAACAACGAAAAGAATAAGCTTGTTGTGGCCTTATGGAAAACGTCTCAAAATTATGAGGTGCAACCAGCCACTAACGAAAACAATTGTTTGGATTGAGATCAACAAGGAGACGAAAAACTTATTTCACCAGGAGGATAAATGAAGAACTTGGGTCATTTATAAGCACCATAAATAGCAACAATCCTTAGGGAAAGCTTTTAGGTGAAATACAACCCAAGGTTACTTCAACGAATAAATTGATGGTTGAAAAGATCTCATGAACGAAGAATATGATGGGTTTCAATATCTCATTCCTTACAACTTGTGAATCATGAAACATGATGGAAAATTGTCAAGAATGACATAACACCACCTCAAAAGATGAGTTCGAAACAATTGCACTTCAGAATGCACGAACAAGAATGCTTGCGCTCCAACAACAAGAATTTTGAAGAATGCTTCGAGGATGAATTAAGTCATGATGAAGCGTCATGAAGAACTTCGATAACAAAAGGATGAGAAGTGAAGGATGAAAAGAATAAGATTGAAGCCTTCCAATGATTAGATGGATCTTTGAAATGATATAATTGGAATAACTTGATGCTCCGGAAAGAAAGATGGACAACTAGAATCCAAGAATTTATTCCTCATGAACAAACTCCAGAACAAAGAATTAATCACTTGGAAGAAATAAGAATAAGACTTATGTTAGGCATGTTCTTCACCAATATAAATGAATGACCACCAATGAATTCAGCATACTACTTGATCTTGTTGCAAAGAATTAACATGAGATCTCGCACAATCTTGAGAGAAGTCTTGAACGACTCACCGGGAGGATTTTGGAAAGAACAGGTGAATGAAAACGATAACAACTAAAGAGGAATCTTGAATGAACCACCGTAAGAATTGAAACGAGTGAGGAAAAGAGAACGAATCACCAGAAAGAATTAGAAAAGAACTAAGGCATTTGAGGAAACTTAGATACAAAATAACGATGGGATCACGAGCAGAATAGAAAATACTTGAATGAAGCACCAGAATAATTGGAGAACGAGAGATGAAAGGTGAGAATAGATAAACTTTGAAATGTTGGCCTTCGGATGGTTATGAAAAGAATTCTCGCAATCAAAACAATTATGAGGATGGTATGAAGCTAGAACCACGAATCTTCAAGAGAACAGACCAAGATTTAAGAGAAACTATTCTCCGGTCTTCGAATGTTGCGAAGGACGACGAGAAATACCATGAAGAATTTAGATATACTCTAGAAGAATTAAAAGAGGAAAGGTTGAATCAAAAATGAAAAGAATTTAAGAGCGATCTTGGAGAAGGCATATGACTGATGGAATCCATTC
This sequence comes from Secale cereale, assembly GCA_902687465.1. Lineage (NCBI taxonomy): Eukaryota > Viridiplantae > Streptophyta > Magnoliopsida > Poales > Poaceae > Secale > Secale cereale. The sequence continues at coordinate 304,029,524 of LR738712.1, read as the reverse complement.
TTATGTCACACTTTGAAAAGAATTTGGGAATAACTTCGGGAAAAAAATTAGAAGAGTTAGGTAAGATCCTGGAAAAGACTTGTGGGTTAAGGCCCACTCAAAACAAACACCGTTGAAATGATTACTTGAAAGAGAGACTGCACCGGTTGAATAAATTGACTTGAACGAGATAACAACCTTGAAATAGCTTGAATGGGTTAAGAATGGAAACGTGAATCTTCTGAGATATCTTCAGCACTCCAGAGAAGAATTAGAGGGAGTTGAATAATAAGAGAGACTTGGATAAGAATTCCAACTTGGGAAAAAATGTGAAACAATAGTAACAGATATGATTAAAACTGAAGCTTGAATTTAGTCCACCGGAGAAGAAACAAGAAACAAAGAATGATAAACTTGACACTCCTGCGCATTTTCCTGAGAGTCACCATATAAACAAAATCTAAGGAAAGAATGAAGAGACTTCACATGAATATAATGGATACTTGATTAAGAATTCTGGCTCAATAAAGAAAAAAGGGTGGGAGGGTGGGGAAAACAAAGACAACTTGGGATGAATGAAACAGACAAATCGTTAGGTCTCTCAACGACGTCGGTATGGAATAACTTGAAGAGAAGGCACACCGGTTGAAAAGGATTAACATGAAAATCTCGATGGTCAAGAAGAATTAGTACTCCCATAGAATTATGAGAACACCGCTTGGAAAGGTATGGAAGGAACAGTTGACATTGAAGCAACTCGAATACCACAATCAAAACAAAACAAGGATTTGGCTTGTAGAATAAGCCAGAACAAACATAGGATAGAGGTTTCGTCCAAAGTTTTTGTGATGAGACCCCCCGGGCATGACGTTACACAGGACATTGCATCCCCGAATCAGCATAGCCAAGGATTCATTAAGATGCAACCCCCAGTGTAAAATTGACCGTGACAAACGAACACTAGATGTTGAACCCCAACCTCATATCATGCATTCATTGGAAGATTACCTAAGAGCTACTTGAATTCCCACCTATTAATTCCCGAAGCTTTCTGGTTATGCAATCTGGTGTTGGGGATACAGGGGAAGCACCGCATATCACACAACTAACAAGTCTTACATCCAGATGTATCCATCCGTCAACACATAACCAAGCACCTTCGGAAACCATTTACCTCACATTCGAAAATCATACGCTATACTAGATGTGGCAATAATCCTGAACTATCCCCCAGTATTGGGTCACTTTGGGGTTATCTCACCACCAGACATGCATAGAAGCATCTTCGATGTTGGCCACCTCTGGTATTCCAGAAACGCAACGATACAATTGTGACGACAACACCTCGGATCTCAACTCCCTGGGACACTTCCACAACCCCTAAATGACAGGAGGCACCAAGAACAATGTTCTCGTCACAAAGTTATCGGAACGATCCCAACAATACCTGCGTGAACCTAAAAAAAATTGTGGAAAAGAAGGTAGAAAGACAAAACTTCTACGCCAGGAGTCCTCACCAGAGCGACGAAGGGGGTGAGGAGTAAAAGAATTCCTACTCTCCGATATATATAATCCTAAGACTCAATTTTTTAAAATTCTTGACTCAACATCGGTAGCAGTTCAATCAAGTTGGGGCTCCTAGGTCAGGGAAGGATCTGATTACCAACTTGTAATGCCCAAGATGCGACTATATCTCCTATGTGTCGAGGCACGACTTAGAGGCATTATCGCATTTTGGTATGCTCGCAAGATGGTCATCTTCACACATTCCCATGTACAAGAACAAAGGGGAAAACAAAATAGTTGGCTTACAATCACCACTTCACACAATGCATAAATAAGCCATACATTCATCCAAATTACACACATAGTCCGTCTACGGACAAGTCCAAATGAAAAGAAGATAACCACCCACCCGATCGGCCCTAGTAGGAACCACTACTAATCGAAGGGGTACGTCACGTACATACGCCCACGTTCCTCCTTGAACTCCCATTTGAGTTCTTGGCCATCAACTGAGTCGTACTCGGTTGTACCTGCACCTGTGTTTGTAGTAAACTGTGCGTCAGGAGGACTCAGCAATCCCATTCCCGGGTATCAAAAGTATCAAAGCATTTGGGTAAGGAGAAGTGTTTAAGTGGGCTATTGTAAGGGCTAAGCGTAGATGAGGTGGCTAGCTTATGTATCATCACAGCGAGAATAGAAGTGAAAGCCATCGGACGTGAACTAGTCAATGATCACTAGATGGTCCTGTCTACCTATGAGTCATCCATAACCCAGCCATGTTCTCTTCCCGAACTCCCTCGAAAAGAGACCATCACGACTACTCACATGGTAGTGTATTAAGTTTGAGTTTTTGTGTCAAATTATCTACAACCGAATATTAACAAATTCCAATCCGCCACATAACCGCCGGCATGGCTTTCGAAAGTTCATAACCCTGCAGGGATGTCCCAACTTAGCCCATTACAAGCTCTCTCGATCTGCGGAGTCGCAACTCCATGTTGGGAAGCCCCGAGTGTTCTCGGAATCCCGTGCTCAAGATATCTCGACAAAGGTAAAACTAATCCGGCAAGACCTCCCGGTGTGCCGACACCCTAATAGTAGCCGCGTGTATCTCGTCTCAGGCCAGGACCGGATAGGTCAGCCTACAGGTATATACCAACCCTCGGGTTTCCCCAAGGTGGCCAGCTAGTCTGCCTGGTTTGGACCAACACTCAAAACAAGCACTAGCCCGGGGGGTTGATTAAATAATCCTCGGGTTTGCAACTCCCTCGGCAAGTTTTTTAGTTACTAGGCAAATGGTAAAACAAAGGTTGGGCCTTGTTGGAAAAGCTTTACACAAATCGAATTATCGAGGGGGCCCATAAACACCAACCATGTTAGGAACGCAAAATCAAGGAACATAACACCGGTTTATCGGTTCCTAAGGTGGCATGAGCTGAACAAAACACCGAGCAAAAGGCCAAGCCTTCCACCCAGTGCCAAGTATATAAGGTGCATTATTTTTAAAAAGACATATTGTGTTATTCCCAAAATATCCAATCCACATGGAGCAAACTTCATCTTCACTTGCAACTAACAACGGTTTGCTAGGAAGGTGAGGGGGGCTTGAGCAAAGCGTAACTTAGCCAAACAATGGTTTGCTAGGAAGGTGATTAGAGGTTTCATGGCAAGGTAAGGGCTAACATGCAAAAGGATAGGCATCGTGACAAAGCTATTGAGCGAGGCATCTAGCATTGCCACAATATAGGTGATATCAAGGAATTCTCATCTTGTCTGAGATCTCGCAAGGAAGAAGAATGAGTCCATGAAGAAGACAAACGATCGTAGTCGAACGAATCCTCACAACTCCGGAACGAAACCGAAGCTAACGAGAGAAGCAACCGAAAAGAAGCAAACAACATGGTAAACACGCAAGCATAAACAGACATGATGCACAAACAAGTATGATGCATGTCCGGTGTAAATATGCATGGCATGGAAAAGTGCACAAACAACACTACAAATTAAGTGGAGCTCAAAATGCAACGAGTAGCATATTGACGAAACACCACATTCAACTATTTAGTTCGCTCTCATTTATAAACAAGACAAGATTTAAATGTTGGTTAACATGGCAAGAGGTGAAGCATAAGTAAACTATCTATTTAGGCATTTTAAATGAGCTCGATAATAACAAACAACAATTCCGAAAAATCCTCACATGTCATTTAGCAATTTTAATGCGAATAACAATTTCTGTCATTTAAATGTTGTTATCATGATGCGGATGACATTTGCAAGTTTTATGCAATTTTTGTTAAAAGTTGACATAAGAGATATGAAGCACTTGTCGCCACGACGGAAAGAAAGGGGTGTCATGGCGGCGGAAACAGAAACGATGCCACGGCAACGTTCCGGGTTTCGATAACTCATTGAGATGTCGAGCGAAAGAAGGGCGGCGTGAGCGTGTCATGCAAGAATGGTGGGGTGATCTCGGTTATCGGGTTCCCACAGGTCGGCGACAAGGCAACGAAGGTCAACGTGCAATGACAAACGGGCACGGTGCAAACTAGGTGCATCTCATACATCGCAAGCATCCGTTCACGAGCATTGTCTCAGTAGTATACCTTCGAAGCATGCGTTCGGGGTGGATTGAGTTCGTCGAGGGAAGTAGTCGTTCTCGCGAGGGTAGTGGATGTAGTCGTTCACATTCCGTAGATGTTCAGGTCGTCGGTAGGGATATTTGTCGCATCATCGGGCATAGTGGTACTTGACAATCGAGAGAAGTAGTCGTACACGGGCGCCGTGGGTAGTTGTTGTTCTCGGACGTCGTGGAAGTAGTGGTGCATGTTCTTTTCGGAGAGGTACTTGACGAATCCAACGTCTTTGGGGCGACGGTAGTGGTGCACGGCAACCGTAGTCGAACTTGATGGGCCGTCGATGTCGTGGTACTTGGCGTCCATGTGGTCTCCGAGAAACTTGACGGGTCGGTTCTTGGCGACGGTAGTCGTACACTTGTAGAAGAGGTATTTGGCGTCCACGGGACTCGGGGTCTTTGACGTTTTCCTATTTAGCGGTGATGGTCTCATGTTCACGGAGCGGCAAGAACACATTACAGCGGCTCTGACCATGCAGGGATGCGGCGAGGCGAGCCTTGAGACAGAGGATGTGCACGGGGCAACAACTCAAGTGGTAGGAGGTGAACCCCGCGAACAAAGCAGCAACGAGTCTCGACGGTGGTGGTCAGGAGGAGGCGATGGTGACAACGGGGCTTGTACAGCTCGCGCGCGAGGGTAGCAGAGGCGAGGATGCTACAACAGGGCGCGGTGGTGTGGCAGAGCATCAGCGACTGCAAGGCAGCGGCATCGATGCAGGAAGGCGGCAAGGTGGATCTGGTCCGGCGGCGACGAACTTGGAGGAAGGGCGACGGGGACGGCACTCGGGGCGGAACTTGTCCGGATCCGGGCCAAAGATGGTCGGGGCGACGTCGGCGACCTATAGGCCGGCGAAGAGGCGGGGTGAGGCAGGCGGGGGCCTTAGGAAGGAGACGGTGGCAAGGCGACGCTCGGTGGCAGGCAGCAGCACCAGCAGCCATGGCGATGCGGCGGGAAGGCGAGCTCGGGACGACTCCCACAGAGGAGGAGAGAGGAGGAGGTCAGGCGCGGAAGGAGGAGGGGCTAGGGGAGCTCATGGTCATGGGGACGGCAGGAGGAGGCACGAGGGAGGAGGCGTGCGGCGGCGGCCTCCTGGTGGTCGCCGACGGCGGTGGAATGACGAGGCGCTTGGGGAAGGAGAGGTGGTCGCGGGGCTAGGGAGAGAGCGAGAGGAGGGAGACGATGGGATCGAGTGCGAGGTCTTCCTGGCGGCGCGAGGGGAACATGAGGGAGCGATGGGGGAGATGAGGTCGATGGGAGAGTGGAGGGGGTCATGCCAGGTTAGGTTTAGGCAGGGGCAGCTGGGCCTTGGGAGGTCAGCCCAGTTTAGAGGGAAACAAGCTAGAGGCATGGTCTGCTGGGCTCTTATCACTCTCTCTCTCTCTCTCTCTCTCTATTTTTTTTTCTAAAAAGAGAAAAACAAAGAAGAAAAAGGAGAAGAAAGGAAGATCTAGATGCGGAATTTGGACATGAAATTATTGTTTTCCGCACTCGCAAACTGCACTGGTTTCAAGAAAAAAAAAGAGGCATGATTGAAAGATGTAAATTCAAACTCATTTGAATTTCATTCAAATGGGTTTGAACTAAGACTTGCTTTTTGAAGTGTCCAAAAATGTTGAAACTTTTGGAGGAACCTCGGTAATTGGGAAGATAATTGTTGGCAAGGTTTTGAAATCAAACTTGAAGTAGAAAAGACATGGGGAATATTTGCAAGTCTCTTTTTGGTGATTCTGAAGTTAATGGAATATTTTTAAAGTAGCTCCCTAAATATTGGGAGACTTTTATATGTTATAAAGAGAAGTCACCATTGTGAATATCCCTCGATTTAAATAGATCAAACAATCTATGCAATTTATTTATTTGAGTTTTGAAAATTAAATGACATGATGGCATGATGACATGATGCAAAGGAAAAATAAAATAGAGCAAGCAAATAAAACACACGGTAATATCGAAATATATGGAAGTCTTCTGGAGCGTCAGTCTTGCGGCGTCACAATCCCTCCAAGGATAGAAGCACATATTGAAGACGCTTTGCTAGGTGAATATCATTACATTGTACCATGTACAACACAAATGGGGATACATACAAAGGCATACAATCGCCACATAAATACATCAATATAGAGTAAAGGCCATACAGAAGAGCTGAATCCGACTTCATCTAAAATCAAATTAAAAACATGAACGACATCCACCCTGCTAAGCACCAGTTGCCAACCAGGCACCTATCCCAAGATCGACGAAGACAAAGAAGCAGAAGGGGGACCCAAATAGAACAAGCATCACTCTCACGTCAGATAATCGCATTACATGTACCTGCAATTGTTGTTGTTGTAATTTGTGAGCCACGAGGACTTGGAAATCCCACTACCATGGGTATCAAGACTAGCAAAGCTTAATGTGTATGGAATGGTTAGGTGATGAGGTTGTAGCAAGAACTAAGAATTGTATGGTGGCTAACTTACGAGTAAAAGAATAAGAAGAGTAAACTACCCATAACGGTCCCAAACTAGTAATGATCAAGAAGTGATCCTGAACTACTTATGAGTCAAACATAACCCCGTCATGTTCTTTTCTCGATCTCCCTCGAAAAGAGACGATCATGGTTACGCACGTGGTTGGTGTATTTTATTTCTTCTTTAGTGTCAAGTTCTCTACAACCGGATTATAAACTCCCAAGTCACCACATAACCACGGGCATGGCTTTCCGAAAGATTTAACCCTGCAGGGGTGTCGCAACTTAGTCCATCATAAACTACCACACGTATCCAATGGAACATCCTCATACCTTGAAGAACACGATGCTTATGATAAGGAATCCTAGTGGACAAGCTCCTCGTCAAAGGTAAAACTAAACCAACAAGACATCCCTATGTACCGATAATCATGATAGGAGCCGTGCATATCTCGATCTCAAGGAACACCGGATGGGCCAGACGTCGGGTTGGCTGACACCCTGGTGGCCCAGGGGGCGTCGAATATGGCCCAATTTGGACCAACACCATCAACGCCGGCCCACCTATATTATGTGGAATTAGAAGAATCCTCGGGGATGCGACTCCATATGCAAATTAATTATATATATGTATTATTATGTTGAAAAAATTAAAACCAAAGTTGGGCCTTACTAGAAGAGTTCTATCCTAAGCGATTGGTTAGGGTGGTCCCCATAAATCCCAACATGTGTTACGAGCAATCATCAGGGAACATAACATCGGCATGATGAAAACTAGGGTGGCAAGAGTGGAACAAAACACCAAGCAAAAGGCCGAGCCTTCCACCCTTTACCAAGTATATAGATGCATTAATTAAATAAGAGATATTGTGATATCCCATGATATCCATGTCCCAACATGGAACAACCTGCTATGCACCTGCAACTAGCAACGCTATAAGAGGGTTGAGCGAAGCGGTAACATAACCAAACAATAGTTTGCTCGGATGATCAAAGGTTCACTGGTGCGCGTCGGTCCTAAACAAACAGTTTTTTACCCCTTTCCGCGACGGCATTTGGAACCCTTGCCAAGTGAGTGTGTGCGATAGGGCGTCCTTCCGACATGACCCAGAAATCGTTGGTGATAGGCCCTCCTGGGACCCAGGCTGGGGCCGTGTGCGATCGGGCGAGGCATGGAAACACAATCATTCCCGTAGGTATGTACATCCCACACGGTAATCCAAGAAAATAATTTCCGTAGGTATGTACATCCCACACGGTAATCTGAGAAAATCATTTCCGTAGGTATGTACATCCCACACGGTGAATCCCAGAAAAACATTTCCGCTCGTATGTATATCACACTCGGTTCCGTTCTTATGTACATCCCACATAGTCAATCCAGGGAAAACATTTTTGTTCGGATGTAAATCCCACACAGTTTTATGTGTAGGCTCGTGTGTGAATGGTGTAACTACCACACACGGTCTTCCTTGGTTAACTGTTTGCTTTTATCAACTATATCACACACAATTTGATGAAGAAAATTGTGTGGCATTGGGCTATCCATCGCAAGCGCGCCTACCCCCTGGGCGCTCCATCTGCCCTCGTGGCCGCCTCTCTCGCTTCCTGGCGTGTACTCCAAGATCTTCTATGTTGATATTGTTCCAAAAATAACTCTACCGAAGGCTTCATTCCGTTAGGACTCTGTTTGATATTCCTTTTCTGCGAAACACTGAAATAGGAAAAAAAACAGCAATTTGCACTGGGCCTTGGGTTAGTAGGTTAGCCCCAAAAATAATATAAAAGTGTATAATAAAGCCCATTAAACATCCAAAATAGAATATATAATAGCATGGAACAATCAAAAATTATAGATACGTTGGAGACGTATCAAGCATCCCCAAGCTTAATTCATGCTCGTCCTCGAGTAGGTAAATGATAAAAACAGAATTTTTGATGTGGAATGCTAACCAACATAATTCTCAATGTAATTTTCTTTATTGTGGCATGAATGTTTTAGATCCGAAAGATTCAAGACAAAAGTCTATATTGACATAAGAATAATAATACTTCAAGCATACTAACAAATCAATCATGTCTTCTCAAAATAACATGGCCAAAGAAAGTTCATCCATACAAAATCATATAGTTTGGGTAAGCTCCATCTTCGTCACACAAAATACTCAAATCATGCACAACCCCGGTTTCAGCCAAGCAATTGTTTCATACTTAAAAAATTTCAAACATTTTCAACTTTCACGCAATACATGAGCGTGAGCCATGGATATAGCACTATAGGTGGAATAGAGTGGTGGTTGTGGAGAAGACAAAAGAGGAAGATGGTCTCACATCAACTAGGCGTATCAATGGGCTATGGAGATGCCCATCAATAGATATCAACGTGAGTGAGTAGGGATTGCCATGCAATGGATGCACTAGAGCTATACATGTATGAAAGCTCAACAAAATAAACTAAGTGGGTGTGCATCCAACTTGCGTGCTCACGAAGACCTAGGGCATTTGAGGAAGCCCATCATTGGAATATAAAGGCCAAGTTTTATACTGAAAATTCCCACTAGCATATGAAAGTGACTAGACAAGAGACTCTCTATCATGAACATCATGGTGCTACTTTGAAGCACAAGTGTGGAAAAAGATAGTAGCATTGTCCCCTTTTTTTTCTTTCTTCTTTTTTTTCTTTGACCTTTCTTCTCTTTTTTTTCCTTCTCTTTTTTTTCTTTGGGACAATGCTCTAATAATGACGATCATCACACTTATATTGATTTACAACTCGATATTACAACTCAATACTAGAACAAAGTATGACTCTATATGAATGCCTCCGGCGGTGTACCGAGATGTGCAATGAATCAAGAGTGACATGTATAAAAGATTATGCATGGTGGCCTAGCCACAAATACGATGTCAACTACATGATCATGCATGGCAATATGACAATGATGTAGCGTGTCATAATAAACGGAACGGTGGAAAGTTGCATGGCAATATATCTCGGAATGGATATGGAAATGCCATGATAGGTAGGTATGGTGGCTGTTTTGAGGAAGGTATATGTTGGGTGTATGGTACCGACGAAAGTTGCACGGTACAAGAGAGGCTAGCAATGGTGGAAGTGAGAGTGCGTATAATCCATGGACTCAACATTAGTCATAAAGAACTCACATACTTATGGCAAAAATCTACAAGTCATCAAAACAAAGTACTACACGCATGCTTCTAGGGGAAGGGTTGGTAGGGTTAACCATCGCGTGATCCCGATCTCCACACAAAGGATGACACTCAATGAAATATCTCATGCTTCAAATTTGTCACACAACGGTTACCATACGTGCATGCTACGGGACTTGCAAACCTCAACAAAAGTATTTCTAAAATTCACAACTACTCTACTAGCATGAGTCTAATATCACCATCCTCATATCTCAAAACAATCATCAAGTATCAAACTTCTCATAGTATTCAATGCACTTTTATATGAAAGTTTTTACTATACTCATCTTGGATGCCTATCATATTAGAACTAGTTTTATAACCAAAGCACATTACGATGTTGTTCTAAGAGACTCTAAAAATAATATAAGTGAATCATGAGATATCAATAATTTCTACAAAATAAAATCACCATCGTGCTCTAAAAAGATATAAGTGAAGCACTAGAGCAAAACTATCTAGCTCAAAAGATATACGTGAAGCACATAGAGTATTCTAACAAATTTCGATTCATCTGTATCTCTCCCAAAAGGTGTGTCCAGAAAGGATGATTGTGGTAGAATAAAAATCAAAGACTCAAATCATACATGACGCTCCAAGCAAAACACATATCATGTGGTGAATAAAAATATAGTTTCAAGTAAAGTTACCGATAGATGAATACGAAAGAGGGGATGCCTTCCAGGGGCATCCCCAAGCTTAGGCTTTTGGTTGTCCTTGAATTTTACCTTGGGGTGCCTTGGGCATCCCCAAGCTTAGGTTCTTTCCACTCTTTCTTCCATAGTCCATCAAATCCTTAGCCAAAACTCGAAAACTTCACAACACAAAACTTAGCCAAAAATCTCGTGAGCTCCGTTAGTATAAGAAAAAAAAACCACTACTCAAAGGTACTGTAATGAACTCATTCTTTGCTTATATTGGTGTTAAACCTACTGTATTCCGACTTC
>LR738712.1:303884561-304018728 GCA_902687465.1 Secale cereale | reverse complement strand
TACTACTCATAGATTCATCAAAATAAGCAAACAACACATGAAAAACAGAAACTGTCAAAAACAGAACAGTCTGTAGCAATCTGTAACTTTCGAATACTTATGTAACTCTAAAAAAATTGAAATACATTGGTGGACATGAGGAATTTGTCTATTGATCATCTTCAAAAAGAATCAACTGAAACGCACTCTCTGGTAAAAAAAATGGTAGCTAATATCGTGAGCGCTAAAGTTTCTGTTTTTTACAGCATGATCGCATAAACTTCACCCAAGTCTTCCCAAAAGTTCTACTTGGCACAAACACTAACTAAAACACAAAACCACATCTAAACAGAAGCTAGATGCATTATTTATTACTAAACAGAAGCAAAAGCAAATAAAATAAAATTGGGTTGCCTCCCAACAAGCTCTTTCTTTATAGCCATTAAGATAGGCTTGAGAATTCAATGATACTCACATGAAAGATAAGAATTGAAGTACAAAGAGAGCATCCTATAGCATGTGAAAATCACATCTAAGTCTAACATACTTCCTATGCATAGGCATTTTATAGGCAAACAAATTAGCAAGACAAACAAGATCTAGCATATGCAAGGAAGAAGAAAGAAACAATAGCAATCTCAACATAACGAGAGGTAATTTAGTAACATGAAAATTTCTACAACCATATTTTCCTCTCTCATAATAATTGCATGTAGGATCATAAGAAAATTCAACAATATAGCTATCACAAAACATATTCTCAACACGATCCACATGCATGGAAAGTCGACACTCTTCCAAAATATTAAGATTCAATATTCTCCAAATATGTGGGATCTAAAGTTGACACTCTTCCAAACCCACTTTCAATAATATTGCAAACACTATTATCAAACTCATATTCATCATGGGGCTTAAATAAATTTTCAAGATCATAAGAAGAATCACCCCAATCATGATCGTTGCAACAAATAGTAGTCATAGCAAAACTAGCATCCCCAAGCTTGAGGTTTTGCATATCATTAACACAATTGACATTAAGAAAATTTATAGTAACATCATTGCAATCATGATTTTCATTGAGGGAACTATCAAGTATGGGTGCAATAGCAACGATCTCATGTTTAACATAAGGAACTATAGCAAATTCATCTTCATAAATATTGGCATCATGGCCACAAGAATAGCAAGTGTCATGTTCATCAAGGGATATTTCAATCAAATCATCAGAATCATAATTATCTATAGATTCATGCATATCATTATTTTCTTTCAAAGCAGCGGTCATTCTTTCAATAAATTCTTTGGCATGGACATTATGCGCATAGTTTTCATAGAAATATTTAAGTATATCAAAAAATTCAGATTTGTAGAGAGTAATATCATACTTTTCAATCAAATAAGCAACTTCATAAGCACCCTTAAAACCAACAAATTCTTCAATTTGTTCGATATCGTAGTAACTATAAACACCCTTTGCATAAGTAGATAAGACATCATTATCATTAAACTCACATAGGTAGGGGAGGTGTTTTTTAGGGTTCTTAGAGCAACAAGTGAAATAAAAATTCACAAAGATTCCAAGCATAACACAGCAATCTGTTTATTTGATCCCATAAGAGTCTCCCTTTTTCATAAAAACGGTGACGCACAAAATGAGCATGTTCATCTAAAGATTTCCCACCAACTAGGCTAGTTGGGGTTTCTGCGCATAAGGATCGAAGATGATCCAAGTAGAACACTTTAAGGTGATCCATATCAATAGATTTTTAACAACAAAGATGCGAGTAAATAGAAGGCACATGGCAACACAAGCAAACAAAAAGGCGAACGGAAAAAGGCAAATAAAATGGCAAAGGTGAAGTGGGGGGAGGAAAACGAGAGGCAATTGGCAAATAATGTAATGTGAGGGATAAGAGTTTGTGTTGGGTACTTGGTATATGACTTTTGCGCAGATCACCCCGGCAACATCGCCAGAAATTCTTCTTGCTACTTCTCGAGCTTGCGTTGTATTCCCTCGAAGAGGAAAGGGTGATGCAGCATAGTAGCGTAAGTATTTCCCACAGTTTTTGAGAACCAAGATATCAATCCAATAGGAGACCACGCGCGAGTCCCTCGTACCTGCACAAACAAATAAGAACCTTGCAGCCAACGCGCTAAAAGGGGTTGTCAATCCCTTCTCGGACACTTACAAAGTGAGATCTGATAGATATGATAAGATAATATTTTTGGTATAGAGATTGATAGTAAATAATGCAAAGTAAAGTAAATAGTTTATGGAAAATTAATATGATGAGAATAGACCCGTGGGCCATAGGTTTCACTAGTGGCTTCTCTCATGATAGCAGATTTCTACGGTGGGTGAACAAATTACTGTCGAGCAATTGATAGAAGAGCGCATAGTTATGACAATATCTAGGCATCATCATTGTATATAAGCATCATGTCCATGACAAGTAGACCGAAATGATTCTACATCTACTACTATTACTCCACACATCGACCGCTATCCAGCATGCATCTAGAGTATTAAGTTCATAAGAACAGAGTAACGTCTTAAGCAAGATGACATGATGTAGAGGGATAAACTCAAGCAATATAATATAAACCCCATCTTTTTACCCTCGATGGAAACAATACAATACGTGTCTTCATGCCTCTGCTGTCACTGGGAAAGGACACCGCAAGATTGAACCCAAAGCCAAGCACTTCTCCCATTGCAAGAACTATAGATCTAGTAGGCCAAAGCAAAACGATAATTCAAAGAGACGTGCAAGGATATTTAAATCATGGATAAAAGATTTCAGAAAAGAATATGATATTGTTCATAGATTGTTCATAAACCCACAATTCATCGGTTGTCGACAAACACACCGCAAAAAGATTACATCGAATAGATCCCTCAAAGATCGAGGAGAACTTTGTATTGAGATCCAAAGAGATAGAGAAGAAGCCATCTCGCTAATAACTATGGACCTGAAGGTTTGTGGTAAACTACTCACAACACATCGGAGAGGCTATGGTGTTGATGTAGAAGCCATCCATGATCGATTCCCCCTCCGACGGAGCTCCAAAACAGGCCCCAAGATGGGATCTCATGGGTAAAGAAGGTTGTGGCGGTGCAATTTGGGTTTCATTGTTGTCCTCGGTGGTTTCAAGGTATGTAGGTATATATAAGTTGAAGAGGGGCGTCGGGGGAGCAACAGGGGGGCCACGAGGGTGGGGGCGCGCCCCCTGCCCTCGTGGCCGCCTCTCTTGCTTCCTGGCATGTACTCCAAGTCTCATGTGTTGATATCGTTCCAAAAATAACTCTCCCGAAGGTTTCATTCTATTTGGACTCCGTTTGATATTCCTTTTCTGCGAAACACTAAAATAGGCAAAAAAAAAAACAGCAATTTGCACTAGACCTTGGGTTAGTAGGTTAGTCCTAAAAATAATATAAAAGTGTATAATAAAGCCCATTAAACATCCAAAACAAAATATATAATAGCATGGAACAATTAAAAATTATAGATACGCTGGAGACGTATCAATCATCATTGTGCTAATGCTTCTGTTTCGCAGGGAAAGTCTAACGGTTATGAATATGTGCATCATTCTTAAATCTTTATGTTCATAAGTCCTCGAAGAATTTCTCTGCTTACTCATATTCATACTCTAACCCCTCGCCAGTGAAATGAAATGCACTGGCTTCAATGCCACCTTTTTCATATGGAGCTCACAGAATGATGAACTCTTTGCCACACCTCCAGATGTGGGTGGTGAAGAAAAAGAACTAATCTCTTATTCAGGGTCAGGTCTCCAGATGAACTTAAACGTCTGAAAATTTTGCTGGAGACCTAAGAATGCTTGAAATGACGCAAACTAATCATGAAGAAATGATTTATTCATTTCTTTCATCCTCATTCTACTCATATATTGCTCTTATTGACGAAATTCATTCTGATGAACTTGATGTCATATTCTTCACTATGAAGCATATGAGTTTGTAAGATGCACTAATTCATCTACAGGGTGAATCTCTCCAGGCTAATGGTGTTGGGGAACGTACTATTTCAAATAAAATCCTACGATCACACAAGATCTATCTAGGAGAAGCATATCAACAAGCGGGAGAGTGTGTCCACGTACCCTCATAGACCGAAAGCGGATGTGTTTAGTAACGTGGTAGATGTAGTCGAACATCTTCGTGATCCAATCGATCAAGCACCGAACGCACGGCACCTCTGAGATCTGCACACGTTCAGCTCGGTGACGTCCCTCGAACTCTTGATCCAGTTGATGCTGAGGGAGAGTTTCGTCAGCACGACGGCGTGGTGACAGTGTTGACGAAGTTACCGACACAGGGCTTCGCCTAAGCACTGCGAAAATATGACTGAGGTGTGTAACAGTGGAGTGGGGCACCGCACACGACTAAGAAATCAAGTTGTGTATCTATGGGGTGCCCCCTGGCCACATATATAAAGGAGGGGAGGAGGAGAGGGCCGACCCTCATAGTGCGCGCCCAAGGGGGGAGTCCTACTCCCACTAGGAATAGGTTTCCCCTTTCGTAGTAGGAGTAGGATAAGAAGGAAGAGGGAGAGAGGGAGAAGGAAAGGGGGGCCATCCCCCACCCCAATTCGGATTGGGCTTGAGGGGGCGCGCCCTCCACTTGGCCGCCTCATCCTCTCTTCCACTAAGGCCCAATAAGGCCCATTGACTCCCCGGGAGGTTCCGGTAACCTCCCGGTACTCCGAAAAATGCCTGAACTCATCCGGAACCATTCCGGTGTCCAAACATAGCCTTCCAATATATCGATATTTATGTTTGGACCATTTGAAGACTCCTCGTTATGTTTGTGATCACATCCGGACTCCGAACTATCTTCGGTACATCAAAACACATAAATTCATAATACCGATCGTCATCGAACGTTAAGCGTGCAGACCCTACGGGTTCGAGAACTATGTAGACATGACCGAGACTCATCTCCGGTCAATAACCAATAGCGGAACCTGGATGTTCATATTGACTCCCACATATTCTACAAAGATCTTTATCCGTCAAACCGCATAACAACATACGTTGTTCCCTTTGTCATCGGTATGTTACTTGCCTGAGATTCGATCCTCAGTATCATCATACCTAGTTCAATCTCGCCATCGGCAAGTCTCTTTACTCGTTCCGTAATACATCATATCGTGGCTAACTCATTAGTCGTTTGCTTGCAAGGCTTATTACGATCTGTATTACCGAGAGGGCCTAGAGATACCTCTCCGACACTCGGAGTGACAAATCCTATTCTCGATCTATGCCAACACCACAAACACCTTCGGAGACACCTCTAGAGCAACTTTATAATCACCCAGTTACGTTGTGACGTTTGATAGCACACAAGGTGTTCCTCTGGTATTTGGGACTTGCATAATCTCATAGTCAGAGGAACATGTATAAGTCATGAAGAAAGCAATAGGAGTAAAACTAAACGATCATAGTGCTAAGCTAGTGGATGGGTCTTGTCCATCACATCATTCTCATAATGATGTGATCCCGTTGATCAAATGACAACACATGTCTATGGTCAGGAAACATAACCATCTTTGATTAACGAGCTAGTCTAGTAGAGGCATACTAGGCACACTATGTTTTGTCTATGTATTCACACATGTATCAAGTTTACGGTTAAAACAATTCTAGCATGAATGAAAGACATTTATCATGATATATAAGGAAATATAAATAACAACTTTATTATTTCCTCTAGGGAATATTTCCTTCAGTCTCCCGCTTGCACTAGAGTCAATAATCCAGCTTACATAGTAATGATTCTAACACCCATGGAGTCTTGGTGTTGATCGTGCTTTGCTCTTGGAAGAGGCTTAGTCAATGGGTCTGCAACATTCAGATCCGTATGTATCTTGCAAATTTCTATGTCTCCCTCCTTGACATGATCGCGGATGGAATTGAAGCGTCTCTTGATGTGCTTCGTTCTCTTGTGAAACCTGGATTCCTTTGCCAAGGCTATTGCTCCAGTGTTGTCACAAAAGATTTTCATTGGACCCGATGCACTAGGTATTTCACCTAGATCGGATATCAACTCCTTCATCCAAACTCCTTCATTTGCTACTTCCGAAGCATCTATGTACTCCGCTTCACACGTAGATCCCGCCACGACGCTCTGCTTGGAACTGCACCAACTGACAGCTCCATCGTTCAACAAAAATACATATCCAGTTTGTGACTTAGAGTCTGCCGGATCAGTGTCAAAGCTTGAATTGACGTAACTATTTACGATCAGCTCTTTGTCACCTCCATAAATGAGAAACATATCCTTTGTCCTTTTCAGGTACTTCAGGATGTTCTTGACTGTTGTCCAGTGATCCACTCCTTGATTACTTTGGTACCTCCCTGCTAAACTTATAGCAAGGCACACATCAGGTCTGGTACACAGCATTGCATACATGATAGATCCTAGGGCTGAGGCATAGGGAATGACTTTCATTTTCTCTCTATCTTCTGCAGTGGTCGGGCATTGAGTCTTACTCAACTTCACACCTTGTAACACGGGCAAGAACCCTTTCTTTGACTAATCCATTTTGAACTTCTTCAAAACTTTATCAAGGTATGTGCTTTGTGAAAGTCCAATTAAGCGTCTTGATCTATCTCTATAGATCTTGATGCCCAATATATAAGCAGCTTCACCGAGGTCTTTCATTGAAAAATTCTTATTCAAGTATCCTTTTATGCCATCTAGAAATTCTATATAATCTCCAATCAACAATATGTCATCCACATATAATATCAGAAATTCTACAGAGCTCCCACTCACTTTATTGTAAATACAGGCTTCTCCAAAAGTCTTTATAAAACCATATGCGTTGATCACCTCATCAAAGCATATATTCCAACTCTGAGATACTTGCACCAGTCCATAGATGGATCGCTGGAGCTTGCACACTTTGTTAGCACCTTTAGGATCGACAAAACCTTCTGGTTGCATCATATACAACTCTTCCTTGAGATATCCATTAAGGAATGCAGTTTTGACATCCATTTGCCAGATTCATAATCATAAAATGCGGCAATTGCTAACATGATTCAGATAGACTTAAGCATCGCTACGGGTGAGAAAGTCTCATCGTAGTCAACTCCTTGAACTTGTCGAAAACCTTTCGCAACAAGTCGAGCTTTGTAGATGGTAACATTACCATCAGCGTCAGTCTTCCTCTTAAAGATCCATTTATTTTCAACGGCTTGCCGATCATCGGACAAGTGAACCAAAGTCCACACTTTGTTCTCATACAAGGATCCCATCTCAGATTTCATGGCCTCAAGCCATTTTGCGGAATCTACGATCATCATTGCTTCCTCATAGTTTGTAGGTTCATCATGGTCTAGCAACATGACTTCCAGAACCAGGTTATCGTACCACTCTAGCGCGGAATGTACTCTGGTTGACCTACAAGGTTCAGTAGTAACTTGATCTGAAGTTTCATGATCATCATCATTAGCTTCCTCACTGATTGGTGTAGGAATCACTGGAACTAGTTTCTATGATGTACTACTTTCCAATTCGGGAGAAGGTACAATTACCTCATCAAGTTGTACTTTCCTCCCACTCACTTCTTTCGAGAGAAACTCCTTCTCTAGAAAGGATCCATTCTTAGCCATGAATATCTTGCCTTCGGATCTGTGACAGAAGATGTACCCAACGGTTTCCTTTGGGTATCCTAGGAAGACACATTTCTCCGACTTGGGTTCGAGCTTATCACGTTGAAGCGTTTTCACATAAGCATCGCAGCCCCAAACTTTAAGAAACGACAACTTGGGTTTCTTGCCAAACCATAGTTCATAAGGTGTCGTCTTAACGGATTTACATGGTGCCCTATTTAATGTGAATGCAGCTGTCTCTAAAGCATAACCCCAAAACGATAGTGGTAAATCGGTAAGAGACATCATATACCGCACCATATCTAATAAATTACGGTTACGACATTCGGACACACCATTGCGTTGTGGTGTTCCAGGTGGCGTGAGTTGTGAAACTATTCCACATTATTTCAAATGAAGAGCAAACTCATAACTCAAATATTCGCCTCCGCGATCAGATCATAGAAACTTTATTTTCTTGTTATGATGATTTCTACTTCACTCTGAAATTCTTTGAACTTTTAAAATGTTTCAGACTTGTGTTTCATCAAATAGATATACCCATATCTGCTCAAATCATCAGTGAAGGTCAAAAAATAACGATACCCGCCGTGAGCCTCAACACTCATTGGTCTGCATACATCAGTATGTATGATTTCCGATAAGTCGGTTGCTCGCTCCATTGTTCTGGAGAACGGAGTTTTAGTCATCTTGCCCATGAGGCATGGTTCGCCAGGACCAAGTGATTCATAATCAAGTGATTCCAAAAGTCCATCGGCATGGAGTTTCTTCATGATCTTTACACCAATATGACATAAACGGCAGTGCCACAAATAAGTTGCACTATCATTATCAACTTTGCATCTTTTGGCTTCAATATTATGAATATGTGTATCACTACGATCGAGATCCAAACAAAATAGACCATTCATCAAGGGTGCATGACCATAAAAGATATTACTCATATAAATAGAACAACCATTATTCTCTGATTTAAATGAATAACCGTCTCGCAGCAAACAAGATCCAGATATAATGTTCATGCTCAACGCTGGCACCAAATAACAATTATTTAGGTCTAAAATTAATCCCGAAGGTAGATGTAGATGTAGCATGCCGACGGCGATCCCATCGACGTTGGAACCATTTTCCACGTGCATCGTCACCTCATCCTTAGCTAATCTTCATTTAATCCATAGGCCCTCTTTCGAGTTACAAATATTAGCAGCCAAACCAGTATCAAATACCCAGGTGCTACTACGAGCATTAGTAAGGTACACATCAAAACATGTATATCAAATATACCTTTGTTCACTTTGCCATCCTTCTTATCCGCCAAATACTTGGGGCAGTTCCGCTTCCAGTGTCTAGTCCCTTTGTAGTAGAAGCACGCAGTTTCAAGCTTGGCTCCAGACTTGGGTTTCTTCGCGGGATTAGCAACTGGCTTGCTATTCTTCTTGAAGTTCCCCTTCTTTCCCTTGCCATTTTTCTTGAAACTAGTGGTCTTTTTAACCATCAACACTTGATGCTTCTTTTTGGTTTCTACCTCCGCATCTTTGAGCATAGAGAAGAGCTCGGGAATAGTCTTCTGCATCCCTTGCATATTATAGTTCATCACGAAGCCTTTATAGCTTGGTGGCAGTGATTGAAGAACTCTATCAATAACACTATCTTCATCAACTTTGCAACCAAGTTGAGTCATGTGATTGTAGTACCCAGACATTCTGAGTAAGTGTTCACTGATAGAACTGTTCTCCTCCATCGCAGCTATAGAACTTATTAGAGACTTCATATCTCTCAATTCGGGCATTTTCATGAAGTATTAACTTCAACTCTTGGAACATCTCATATGATCCATGACGTCCAAAACGTCTTTGAAGTCCCGATTCTAAGCTGTAAAGCATGGCACACTAAACTATCGAGTAGTCATCAGAAAGAGCTTGCCAGACATTCATAACGTCCGGAGTTACTCCTGCAGTAGGCCTGTCACCTAGCGGTGCTTCAAGGACATAATTCTTCTGTGAAGCAATGAGAATAATCCTCAAGTTACGGACCCAATCCGTGTAGTTGCTACCATCATCTTTCAACTTAGCTTTCTCTAGGAACGCATTAAAATTCAAGGGAATGGTAGTGCGGGCCATTGATCTACAACAACATAGATATGCAAAAACTATCAGGACTAAGTTCATGATAAATTAAAGTTAAATTAATCATATTACTAAAGAAATCCCGCTTAGATAGACATCCCACTAGTCATCTAAATGATCACGTGATCCAAATCAACTAAACCGTGTCCGATCATCATGTCAGATGGAGTAGTTTTCAATGGTGAACATCTTATGTTGATCATATCTACTATATGATTCACGCTTGACCTTTCGATCTCCAGTGTTTCGAGGACATGTCTGTACATGCTAGGCTCGTCAAGTTTAACCCGAGTATTCTGCATGTGCAAAACTGCCTTACAGCCGTTGTATTTGAACGTAGAGCTTATCACACTCAATCATCACATGGTGTCTCGGCACGACGAACTTTCGCAACAGTGCATACTCAAGGAGAACACTTGTACCTTTAAATTTTGCAAGGGATCATCTTATAATGCTACCGCCGTACTAAGAAAAATAAGAAGCATAATAAGATAAACATCACATGCAATCAAAAATATGTGACATGATATGGCCATCATCATCTTGTGCTTTTGACCTCCATCTCCAAAGCATCGTCATGGTCTCCATTGTCACCGGCTTGAGACCATGATCTTCATCGTAGCGTCGTGGTCGTCTCGCCAACTATTGCTACTACTACTATCGCTAACTCGTAGTGATAAAGTAAAGCAATTACATGGCTTTCGCAACTCATACAATAAAGAGACAACCATAAGGCTCCTGCCAGTTGCCGATAATTTACAAAAAATAATCATCTCATACAATAATGTATAACTCATCACGTCTTGACCATCTCACATCACAACATGCCCTGCAAAAACAAGTTAGACATCCTCTACTTTGTTTTTGCAAGTTTTATGTGGCTGCTACGGGCTTAGCAAGAACCATTCTTACCTACGCATCAAAACCACAACGATTTCTTGTCAAGTGTGTTGTTTTAACCTTCACAAGGACTAGGCGTAGTCATACTCGATTCAACTAAAGTGAGAGATACAGACACTCACCGGTCACCTTTAAGCAACGAGTGCTCGTAACGGTGAAACAGGTCTCGCGTAAGCGTACGCGTAATGTCTGTCTGGGCCGCTTCATCTCACAATACCGCCGAATCAAAGTATGGCATGCTCGTAAGCAATATGACTATTATCACCCACAACTCATTGTGTTCTACTCGTGCATATCATTGATACGTCTCCAACGTATCTATATTTTTTTATTGTTCCATGCTATTATATTATCCTTCTAGGATGTTTTATGGGCTTTATTATACACTTTTATATTATTTTTGAGACTAACCTATTAACCCAAAGCCTAGTGCAAGTTTATGTTTTTCTCCTGTTTTAGGGTTTTACAGAAAAGGAATATCAAACAGAGCCCAATTGACCTGAAAATTAACGGAGGCTGTTTTTGGACCTAAAAAAGCCCAGGAAGTGCCGAAGGGGGACAAGAGGACCCACGGGCTGCCCACAAGGGTGGGGCGCGTGCCCCCCCCCCCCTCGTGGACAACCCGTAGCCCCCCTTTGCTTGGCCCCGAATCCAACACCTCCTATATATACAGAAACCTCCGAAAAATAACCTAGATCGGGAGTTCCGCCGCCGAAAGCTTCTGTAGCCACCGAAAACCAATCTAGACTCTGTTCCGGCACCCTGCCGGAGGGGGGAACCCTCACCGGTGGCCATCATCATCATCCCGGCGCTCTCCATGACGAGGAGGGAGTAGTCCACCCTCGGGGCTGATGGTATGTACCAGTAGCTATGTGTTTGATTTCTCTCTCTCGTGTTCTTGAGATGGCACAATCTTGATGTATCGCGAGCTTTGCTATTATAGTTGGATCTTATGTTGCTTCTCCCCCTCTACTCTCTTGTAATGGATTGAGTTTTCCCTTTTGAAGTTATCTTATCAGATTGAGTCTTTAAGGATTTGAGAACACTTGATATATGTCTTGCGTGGGATACCTGTGGTGACAATGGGGTATTCTTTCAATTCACTTGATGTATGTTTTGGTGATCAACTTGCGGGTTCCGTGACCTTGGGAATCTATGCATAGGAGTTGGCACACGTTTTCGTCTTGAATCTCCGGTAGAAACTTTGGGGCACTCCATGAAGTTCTATGTGTTGGTTGAATGGATGAATCTGAGATTGTGTGATGCATATCGTATAATCATGCCCACGGATACTTGAGGTGACAAAGGAGTATCTAGGTGACATTAGGGTTTTCGTTGATTTGTGTCTTAAGGTGTTATTCTAGTACAAACTCTATGATAGATTGAACGTTACTATGGACTCTTGAATAGATCGATCAGAAAGAATAACTTTGAGGTGGTTTCGTACCCTACCATAATCTCTTCGTTTGTTCTCCTCTATTAGTGACTTTGGAGTGACTCTTTGTTGCTTGTGGAGGGCTAGTAATATGATCCAATTATGTTATCCTTGTGGAGAGAACTTTCACTAGTGAAAGTATGAACCCTAGGCCTTGCCTACTATCATTGCAACACCGTTTATGCTCACGTTTACCACTTGCTACCTTGCTGTTTTTATATTTTCAGATTACAAAAAACTATATCTACCATCCATATTGCACTTGTATCACCATCTCTTCGCCGAACTAGTGCACCTATACAATTTACCATTGTATTGGGTGTGTTGGGGACACAAGAGACTCTTTGTTATTTGGTTGCAGGATTGCTTGAGAGAGACCATCTTCATCCTACGCCTCCCACGGATTGATAAACCTTAGGTAATCCACTTGAGTGAAATTTGATACTGTCCTACAAACCTCTGCACTTGGAGGCCCAACAACGTCTACAAGAAGAAGGTTGTGTAGTAGACATCAAGCTCTTTTCTGGCGGCGTTGCCAGGGAGGTGAGTGCTTGAAGGTATATCTTTAGATCTTGCAATCGAATCTTTTAGTTTCTTGTTATATCACTAGTTTAGTCTATAAAACAAAACTACAAAAAAATGGAATTAAGGTTACCTCATATGCTTCATCTTTTTAATATCTTTCGTGAAAATGATGGGAAGGAAAATTGTGCTCAATTACTAGAAGAAGAATTACATAGAATGCTTGGCATAAAATATGTTCATGATGAGCATGATTGCAATGTTGTTAGTGTGAATCCTTTGAATATCCATGATGCTAATGATATGCAAAGCCACAAGCTTGGGGAAGCTATGTTTGATGAAGATGATATTTTTAGTCCCCCATGTTTCGATGAGAAAATCTATTATGATGAAAGCATGCCACCTATATGATGATTATATTGATGAAAGTGGATTTGGGGAGGTCATGACTTTATTTAGTGAAGAATCCACTATTTTGGAAGAGGTTCCAATTGATTATGAGAACAAAGTTGCTATCTATGATGATTATTGTGATGACATGTATGCTATTAAGAATAATGATAACCATGAAACTTTTCATCGTGATTTTAGTTTTCAATTGGATTATGCTTCACATGATAGTTATTTTGTTGAGTTTGCTCCCACTACTATTGATGAGAATAAATTTGCTTATGTGGAGAGTAGTAAAATTTCTATGCAAGTAGATCATGAAAAGAATACTTTATGTGCTGGTTATATTGTTGAATTCATTCATGATGCTACTGAAAATTACTATGAGGGAGGAACATATGCTTGTAGGAGTTGCAATAATATCAAGTTTCCTCTCTATGTGCTTAAAATCTTGAAGTTATGCTCGTTTTCCCTTCCTATGCTAGTTGATTATCGTTCCCATAAGTTGTTTCCTTACAAAATATCTATGCATAGGAAGTGGGTTAGGCTTAAATTTGCTAGTCATATTCTTCATGATGCTCTCTTTATGTTTCAATTTTTATCTTTTATGTGAGCATCATTGAAATCATCATGCCTAGCTAGGGGCGTTAAACAATAGCGCTTGTTGGGAGGCAACCCAACTTTATTTTACTTTCTTTATTTTTGCTTCTGTTTAGGAATAAATATTGCATCTAGCTTCTGTTTAGATGTGGTTTTGTGTTTTAATTAATGTTTGTGCCAAGTAGAACCTTTGGGAAGACTTGTGTGAAGTTTATATGATCTTGCTGTGAAAAACAGAATCGTTAGCGCTCGCTAGAATGGTCACCATATTTTACTGGAGTGTGCTATTTAGTTGATTCTTTTTGCAGATGATTAATAGACAAATTCCTCACGTTTACCAATTTACTTTAAATTTTTTGGAGTTACAGAAGTATGCGAAACCTGCAGATTACTACAGACTGTTCTGTTTTTGACAGATTCTGTTTTTCGTGTGTTGTTTGCTTATTTCGATGCATCTATGAGTAGTAGTGGGAAGTATGAATCATAGAGAAGTTGGAATATAGTAGGATTGACACCAATATAAACAAAGAATGAATTCATTGCAGTATCTTTGAGTAGTGGTTTGCTTTCTTATACTAACGGAGCTCACGAGATTTTTGTCTAAGTTTTGTGTTGTGAAGTTTTCAAGTTTTGAGTATTACTATAGAACAAAGAGTGACAAGAGCCTAAGCATGGGGATGCCCAAGGCACCCCAAGGTAAAATTCAAGGACAACCAAAAGCCTAAGCTTGGGGAAGCCCCGAGAAGGCATCCCCTCTTTCGTCTTCATCTATCGGTAACTATACTCGGAGCTATATTTTTATTCACCACATGATATGTGTTTTGCTTGGAGCGTCAATTTAGTTTATTTTGTTTTGCTTTCTGTTTAAATAATATCCCAAGATCTGAAATTCTTAAATGTTAGAGAGTCTTCACATAGTTACATAATTATTCAACTACTCAGTGATCTTCACTTATATCATTCCGAGTAGTTTGTTATTGCTCTGGTGCTTCACTTATATCTTTTAGAGGACGGCGGTGGTTTATTTTGAAGAAATAGATGAACTCTCATGCTTCACTTATATATATTTGAGAGTTTTTAGAATAGCATGGTAATTGGCTTTGGTTCTAAAACTAGCCTTCACATGATAGACATCCAATATCAATGTAGTAAAAACTTTCACACTAAGTGCATTGAATATGATGAGAAGTTGGATGCTTGATAATTGTTTTGAGATATGAGAATAGTGATATTAGAGTCATGCTAGTGGAGTTATTATGAAATTGAGAAATACTTGTGTTAAGGTTAGTGATTCCCGTAGCATGCACGTATGGTGAACCGCTATGTGACGAAGTTAGAGCATGAGGTATTTTTAAAGTGTCAACCTTTGTGTGGAGGTCGGGGGCGCGCGATGGTTAACTCCTACCAACCTCCCCCCTAGGATCATGCGTTGATTGCTTTGTTTTGATGACTCATAATTTTTTGCAATAAGTATATGAGTTCTTTTACCTAATGTTGAGTCCATATACGCACTCTCACCCTTCCACCATTGCTAGACTTTCTTGTATGGCGCAACTCTCGCCGATGCCATACACCCACTATATATCCTTCCTCAAAATAGCCACCATATATCCTTCCTCAAAACAGCCACCATGCCTACCTATCATGGCATTTCCATAGCCATTCCGAGATATATTGCCATGCAACTTTCCACCATTCCATTCATATGACATGATTCATATTGTCATATTGCCATGCATGATCATGTAGTTGACATCGTATTTGTGGCAAAGCCACCATGCATAATTTTTCATACATGTCACTCTTGCTTCATTGCATATCCCGGTACACCACCGGAGGCATTCATATAGAGTCATACTTTGTTCTAGTATCGAGTTGTAATATCGAGTTGTAAATTAATAGAAGTGTGATGATCATCATTATTAGAGCATTGTCCCATGTGAGGAAAGGCTAAATAAAGAAAGCCCCTCCAAAAATAAAGAATGAAAGTCCAAAGAAAAAAAGAAAGACCCAAAAAAAAGGAAAAAAAGAAGAAAAAAAAGAGAAGAAGAAGAAAAAGGAAAAAAGAAAAGAAAAGGAAAGGGATAATTGCTACTATCTTTTTCCACACTTGTGCTTCAAAGTAGCACCATGTTCTTCATGATAGAGAGTCTCGTGTTTAGTCACTTTCATATACTAGTGGGAATTTTCATTATAGAACTTGGCTTGTATATTCCAACGATGGCCTTCCTCAAATGCCATAGGTCTTTATGAGCAAGCAAGTTGGATGCACACCCACTTAGTTTCTTTTGTTGAGCTTTCATACATTTTTAGCTCTAGTGCATCCGTTGCATGGCAATCCCTACTCACTCACATTGATATCTATTGATGGGCATTTCCATAGCCCGTTGATGCGCCTAGTCGATGTGTGACTATCTCCCTCCTTTTTTTCTTCTCCACAACCACCTCTTTATTCCACCCATATTGCTATGTCCATGGCTCACGCTCATGTATTGCGTGAAAGTTGAAAGGTTTGAAAGAATAGAGTATGAAAACAAGTGCTTGGCTGAAATCGGGGTTGTGCATGATATGAATATTTTGTGTGATGAAGAGGGAGCATACCCAGACTATATGATTTTGTAGGGATAACTTTCTTTAGCCATAGTATTTTGAGAAGACATGATTGCTTTGTTAGTATGCTTGAAGTATTACTATTTCTTATGTCAATATAGACTTTTGTCTTGAATCTTTCAGATCTAAACATTCATGCCACAATTAAGAGAACTACATTGAACTATGCTGGTTAGCATTCCACATCAAAAATTCTATTTTTATCATTTACCTACTCGAGGACGAGCAGGAATTAAGCTTGGGGATGCTGATACGTCTCCAACGTATCTATAATTTTTGATTGTTCCATGATATTATATTATCCTTCTAGGATGTTTTATGGGCTTTATTATACACTTTTATATTTTTTTTGGGACTAACCTATTAACCCAGAGCCCAGTGCCACTTTCTGTTTTTCTCCTTTTTTAGGGTTTTATAGAAAAGGAATATCAAACGGAGCCCAATTGACTTGAAAATCAACGGAGGCTGTTTTTGGACCTAAAGAAGCCCAGGAAGTGTCGAAGAGGGATGAGAGGACCCACGGGCTGCCCACGAGGGGGGGCACGCCCAGGGCGCGTGCCCCCCCCCCCTCGTGGACAGCCCGTAGCCCCCCTTTGCTTGGCCCCGACTCCAACACCTCCTATATATACAGAAACCTCCGGAAAATAACCTAGATCGGGAGTTCCGCCGCCAAAAGCCTCTGTAGGCACCGAAAACCAATCTAGACCCTGTTCCGGCACCCTGCCGGAGGGGGGAACCCTCACCGATGGCCATCTTCATCATCCCGGCGCTCTCCATGACGAGGAGGGAGTAGTCCACCCTCGGGGCTGAGGGTATGTACCAGTAGCTATGTGTTTGATTTCTCTCTCTCGTGTTCTTGAGATGGCACAATCTTGATGTATCGCGAGCTTTGCTATTATAGTTGGATCTTATGATTCTTCTCCCCCTCTAATCTCTTGTAATGGATTGAGTTTTCCCTTTTGAAGTTATCTTATCAGACTGAGTCTTTAAGGATTTGATAACACTTGATGTATGTCTTGCGTGGGATACCTGTGGTGACAATGGGGTACTCTTTCGATTCACTTGATGTATGTTTTGGTGATCAACTTGCGGGTTCCGTGACCTTGGGAATCTATGCATAGGGGTTGGCACATGTTTTCGTCTTGACTCTCCGGTAGAAACTTTGGGGCACTCCATGAAGTTCTATGTGTTGGTTGAATGGATGAATCTGAGATTGTGTGATGCATATCGTATAATCATGCCCACGGATACTTGAGGTGACAATGGAGTATCTAGGTGACATTAGGGTTTTGGTTGATTTGTGTCTTAAGGTGTTATTCTAGTACGAACTCTGTGATAGATTGAACTTTACTATGGACTCTTGAATAGATCGATTAGAAAGAATAACTTTGAGGTGGTTTCGTACCCTACCATAATCTCTTTGTTTGTTCTCCGCTATTAGTGACTTTGGAGTGACTCTTTGTTGCTTGTGGAGGGCTAGTAATATGATCCAATTATGTTATCCTTGTTGAGAGAACTTTCACTAGTGAAAGTAAGAACCCTAGGCCTTGCCTACTATCATTGCAACACCGTTTATGCTCACGTTTACCACTTGCTACCTTGCTGTTTTTATATTTTCAGATTACAAAAAACTATATCTACCATCCATATTGCACTTGTATCACCATCTCTTAGCCGAACTAGTGCACCTATACAATTTACCATTGTATTGGGTGTGTTGGGGACACAAGAGACTCTTTGTTATTTGGTTGCAGGGTTGCTTGAGATAGACCTTCTTCATCCTACGCCTCCCACGGATTGATAAACCTTAGGTCATCCACTTGAGGGAAATTTGTTACTTTCCTACAAACATCTGCACTTGGAGGCCCAACAACGTCTACAAGAAGAAGGTTGTGTAGTAGACATCAATCATCTACGCATAGACCTGGCTCATGATGCCACTGTTGGGGAACATAGTATTTCAAAAAAAATTCTACGATCACGCAAGATCTATCTACGAGAAGCATAGAAATGAGCGGGAGAGTGTGTCCATGTACCCTCATAGACCGAAAGCGGAAGCGTTTAGTAACGCGGTTGATGTAGTCGAACGCCTTCGCCATCCAACCAATCAAGCACTGAACGAACGACACCTCCGCGATTTGCACACGTTCAGCTCGATGACGTTGTAATGCCCCGGATGTAACACTTTCCCCTTTTGGCAATATATAAACTTTGGCTTCATCAGTTCCATTCCGGGTTCTTCCTCTTTTTCGGTTTTCGTTGTTTTGTCGTGTGCGTGTGTGCATTTCATCCATGTCATGTTGTCATGTGCATTGCATTGCATTTGTGTTGTCGTGTGCATCTGGTCCCACTAGCCTCTTCCCGTTGTCCATTTCGAGTTCCGACGCTCTCACACGTGCCCGTAGCATCCCCGAGTCCTTCTTTCGTGTTTGGCCGTGTAACGTTTCCGGAATGGCATGAGACTTGTCGTGCGATGTTGTTTGGATACGTGTAACCCGCCTGTCAAGTTTCGTCGCGTTTGGAGTTCGTTTGAAACTCCAACAGTTATCCTCGTGGGCTAAAAGTACCTCCTCTTTGAGGCCCAAGACCCCCTCGACAACAGCCCAACAACCCATCTCAACCCTTCCCATCATCTCGGTCACTGAATTGTGATCGCGTGGCCGAAAACCGCTCCTCATTTGGACTGTCCTAGCTCCTTGTGCCTATATAAACGTCCACCCCTCCATTTTTTTGCGTCCAACCCTAGCCTTCTCCTAGCTCCAGCCGCCTCGAAATCCGTGCCGGGCGGATGTGTCCGACCCGGGCCGGACAAATCCGCCGGTGCGCCAGTCAACCGTGCCTCCCACCGCGCGGGCCCACGGGGCCCAGCGCCGGCCCGCCGCCGCCGCCGATCAGGGCCGAGCCACCCCGCCGCGCCGCCCCTTCGTTATCGTCAGGCCCGAGGCCGCCGCCGCCGGGGCTCCGCGTCACCGCCGGTCGCCCTCCCGCCGGTGTGCATCCCGCACCGCCCGTCCACCGCCCGTCCACCCGCCGCCGAGAGCCTCCGTCGCCGGCCCTCGCGGATCCGCCGCCGGTGCGCATCCCGCGCCACACCGAGACCCCTCCGGCGGGCTCCTCACAGCCGGGCAACCCCCGCCGCCGGCACGCCGGCTTCTTCCCGATGGCCGGGATCGAAGGAAGCCGCCACCGCGATCGATCCAGTCCGGATCTGGAGAGGGAGACCCTAACGGGCGCGAACCCTCCAACCCGCGTACCCGCTCCAACCGGCGCCCGATCCGCACCCGCGACCCGGCGCGTTGACCCGCTCCACCGACCCGTTGACCCGACCCGCGGAGGTTGACCCCTGTTTTCTTCTAAGTCTTTTAGATTTCTTTGTCTGATGCATTTTTGTGATGAGGATAACTTTTACTGTGCTTGTCCATTTTGTGCGTATGATATGTCAAAATGATCGTGGTGACATGTACTATGTTTTGTTCCATTGTGTCATGCATGTTTGAGTCCATCTAGATGTCTTAATCTTCATGAGAAGAGTTCTACTTGTTATAAACTGCTGCTATTAGTTGTTTTCATGCCATGTTTGAAATGTGATAACTTGGTGCATGTTTATCCAAATGAAGCAAATGATATGTCGAAATGTTCATCATGAGTTGCTCTACATATTGGTTGCTATAGGATGCATGATAGAATTCATATTGCCATGTTTATCTCCACTGCAAGAGTGCATGTGGTTGTTAGGTTTTAAACTTGTTACGAGATGCCTAGTTGAGGAGCTCGTTGCTATTGATGTGGTTGTCCCCATGTTGCATGCTTATATGTTTTGGATTCCCCATCATGTGCTCTTTTCTTTGGTGCAAACCACTTGCCATGTTATGCTTTGAGGTGACTTAAACATGCTCACAAACATGCCATGGTAATATTGTTGTTTTAACACTTAGTGAAATTTCACTAAGTCTGGAATCTGTAATATCCAGATGCCATGTTTGCTTGTTGTCCTAGGCAAATCCATGATAGTTTTGGGGTGACTATTGATGATTCCTTGTTGTATATGTTGTTGGCTATCCATCCATGCCCTCACATGTCCATTTGGATGGCTGTAGCATATTTAATTCTTTCTCCCAATTTGCTATAAAATACTGTTGTCAGGTTTTTATTGTCATGTTCAAAATGGTGTAGCTTGTTGCTATTGATCCATGCCTCCTATGGAGATGCTCCAATGGAGTTGTTTGCTGTAGGATATGTCTACTTCATGTCCATGCTTCTTGTCACCATGTTTGAGTGTTGTAGAGTATATATTTCTTGCTCCGAAGTTGCTATGTGGCTGTTAGTTTCAGCTTTGCATTGTTTCTTGTTTCGGGTGTATCTTTTAGTCCGTTGCTCCGTTTTGAGCAAGTCCTACATGAAACTTGTGTGATTTTGCTTGTAGATTCATAATATCATCTTGTTAGCATGTTTTGAAGTATCTTGCTTGATGCATATTGTCATATTCCTTGTGATGTATCTCTGTGTTTCCTATGTTGTCTTTCTGTGCATCCTAAGTGTATCTGCAGTGCTTCCTTAGTGCATCAGCCATGCATCATGTAGTTTGCGCATTGCATCTTGTTTGATTTCGTGCCTCGTGTGTTCTTGTGTTGAGTAGAGCTGGGAGCCGAGACTGAATACGAGAACGAGGTTACTACCGAGGTTGAGAACGAGGAGCCCTCTTACGATCCCATCGACGACTCGATAGGCAAGATGACCTGACCCAGATATCATTACTATCTTTGCCAATTGCTAGAATTCTCGCTCTTTAGCTTTTTGCCTCGATGCCCATGTTTTCCTGTCAGCCTCCTATTGTAACCATGAATCTGTCTAACCACCCTACCTAAGCAAACCTTTGATTGGCTACGTAGGCTTCGCTCAGCCCCTCTTATAGCATTGCTAGTTGCAGGAGAAGATTTGAAGATTCTTGCTTCATGTTGAAGCTTGTTGGGATATCACACTATATAAACTCTTAAACGAAATCATCTATATATTGGTAATGGGTGGAAGGCTAAGCCTCTTTCTTGGTGATTTGTTCCACTCATGCCGCCCTAGGAACCGTATAAACCGGTGTTATGTTCCTTGATTTTGTGTTCCTCACATGGTTGGGGTTATGGAACCCCCTCGATAAACCGCTTAGCGCTAAGGCTTTTCCAGCAAGTCCCAACATTCGTACTCCATTTGCCTAATAACTAAAACTTGCATAGGGACTAGCTATCCCCTTTCTTAATTAACAACCCCGGGCCAGTGCTCCACATGAGTGTTGGTCCGAACTGGGGGTCCTGCAGGGCCGCCTTGGGGAAACCCGAGGTATCTGGTATAACCTATAGCATCACCCATCCGGTCGTGGCCTAAGACTAGATACACGCGGCTACTGTCAGGGTGTCGGCACGCCGGGAGGATTTGCTGGATTAGTCTTACCTTAGTCGGAGTATCTTGAGCACGGGATTCCGAGAATACTTGGGCCATACCACCTTGGAGTTGCGACTCCGCGGATCGTGGGCTTGTCATGGGCCAAGTTGGAACACCCCTGCAGGGTTTTGAACTTTCAAAAGCCGTGCCCGCGGTTATGTGGCCGATGGGAATTTGTTAATATCCGGTTGTAGAAAACTTGACACCATGTTCAGAACACACTAGCAGCGTGAGTACCGTGACGGTCATTTTCCGATAGGGGTTCGGGAAGTGAACACGGTGGGGTTATGATTGCCGTGCTTAGTTAGGATCACTTCGTGATCACTTTATCCGCTCGTGGCACTTCTCTTCTCGCTCTTCTTACGTAAGTTAGTGCTAGTGCTGCTACAACCTCTTACTCTTTCTTCAGCCTTGTTCCACACCCAAGGCTTGGATAGTTGTGTTACCCGGGAACGGGATTGCTGAGTCCTCCGTGGCTCACAGTTTCTACACCACACCAGATGCAGGTACCATGGTGAGCTACTCAGGTGACGGCACCGAGCTATACTGCGAGTACCATGAGGAATGTAGCTGTTACTATGTGCACTATCCCGATGATCAGTAGTGGTTTCAACTAGGGGCGATTCTGACCTGTGGCTTTATGTATGTTTGGTATCTTTCATCTGGATCTTCACTCGTAGACGGGTTGTGATGTTATTTGAATGATGTTTGGCTATGTAATGAATTGTGTGACGTGGCGAGTGTAAGCCAACTATCTTTTTTCCCTTTCATCCCTATTTTTACATGAGATGTGCAAAGATACCGAACTTGCGATCATTCCAGAATGGGCTTATACCTTTAAATCGTGCCTCGACACGTAGGAGGTATAGTCCCGTCCTGGGCATTACAAGTTGGTATTCAGAGCCTTCTCCGACCTAGAAGCCCCCACTGATTGATCGAATCGTTGACGGTTGAGTCTAGGCACACACTTAAAATGTTTTGAGTCCTATATATATATATCGAAGAGTAGGATTTCTTTTGCTCCTCATCTCTTTTCACTCTGGTGAGGACTCCTCACGATTACTCTTGTCTCTTCTACTCTCAAAATTTCACCAAATTTTTTTAGGAATCTCGCGAGTATTGTTTGGATTGTTCCGATGTCTTTGTGACGAGAATATTGTTCTCGATGCCTCCTGTCATTAGGGGTTGTGGCAGTGTCCCGGGGAGTTGAGCTCCGAGGTGTTGTCGTCACAAATATATCGCGGCAGTTCTAGAATACTTAAGACGGCCGACATCGAAAACTCTCCTATGCGATTAGTGGCAAGATAACCCCGACATCACCCAGTACTGGGGAGGTAGTTCGGGAGTATTGCCATAGCTTGTATAGTGGATGCGTTTCGAAGGTCCGAGGTAGACGGTTTCTGGAAATAACTGGTTATGTGTTGAAGGATGGATACAGCTGGATGTAGGATTAGAGTTGAGTGCGCGATGCTTCCCCTGTATCCCCAACACTTGATTGCATAACTGTAAACTTTCGGAAATTAATAGGTGGGTTCATATAGTAGCTCGTAGGCATTCTTCCAACGAATGCATGATATGGAGTTCGGGGTTCTACATTGAGTGAAGTAGTTTTATGGCCGTTGTTCCGATCAGGAGTTGCATCTTAAAGGGTCCTTGGCTATGCTGATCCGGGGATTGCAAAACCCTTTTGTAACACGTTCCATAAGCTTTCAGCACGAATATGTCGAACGAAGCTTCTATCTTGTATTTGTTCTATCTGCACCTTGTTGTTTTTATTTACCTTTTGTCTCCCAAGTGGCTTCTCGTGAAGATTGTTGTTATCATTAAACTATGAATTTCACTCGTTCCTCTTGTTCGAATGATTCTTGTGAAGACTATGTTGCAATTCTAGCCGTTGTTTCAGATTATATCTTCTTTCAATCAAATGGCTAATAGTGGTCATCTCTTTCAGGATGGCTCCTAAAAGGGTTCCCAACGCTAACCCAGAGGGTGAAGAGGTTCCTGGTCGTCCTCCTTCCCCTCCTCCTCCGTCTGAGGCCTGGAGAGCAATTATGCAAGCTATGAACCAGAACACCCAGATGCTTATGCAGATGATGCAGAATATTCAAGCAAATCAAGCAAATCAGGGTGCTCATGGGAACCAAGGCAATTTGTTCAACCAATCGCACTTTGCTACGCTCAACCAGTTTCTGGCAAATCAACCAAAGGCATTCAGTTACTGCGTGGACCATCTCGATGCTGAAGACTGGATAACAGATATCAAGAAGCATTTCGAGTGCAGTAACGTCAGGCCCGAGGACTATGTGAAGTTTGCAGCCTTCCAACTCAAGGACCAAGCAGCTGATTGGTGGCAGCAGTACAAAGACTCCAGAGAAGGGCGTGTAATCTCCTGGGATGACTTCTGCAAGGACTTTCGCTCTCACCACATTCCAACAAGTGTCATCGAGGGTATGCGTGAGCAATTCCGCAACCTAAAGCAAGGCTCTATGTCTGTCTACCAATATAATGTCAAGTTCCAGAACCTTGCCCGCTATGCAAAGCAAGACATCCCAGATGCCAAGAGCAAGATCTATCAGTTCCGTGGTGGTCTGAAGGAGGAACTCCAACTTGCTCTCTCCTTGTTCGAGCCTGATGAGTTTGATAAATTCTATAACATGGCACTTAAGCAAGAGGCAGCCCAGCTCAAGATGGAAGCTTCCAAAAAAGGATCAGAGACGTTGTTCACTTCTCCTCATCTTCTCAAGTGGTCGAGAAGCAACAGAAGTTTTGGCTTCCACCTCGTCCAGTGATCCGAGCTCCCTACAACAACAACAAGAACTCTGGTGGCCGTGGTTTCTCCCACCCACCCAACCCAAGCAACCAGTCAAAGAATCAGTTTCAAGCTTCCAAGTCAAGTGCTCCTCATTACCGTCCTCTCTCAGAAGTGGTTTGCAACAAGTGTGGCCAGAAGGGTCACTATGCCAACAAGTGTACTCAAAGGCGCCTTCCGCCTCCTCCACCTGTCAGCACGGCTATTGTCAAGCATGATCCGAAGGCAGCAAGAGTGAATCTGATGAATGCAGCTCAAGCAGAGAATTCTTCAGATGTGATACTTGGTAACCTTCCAGTCAACCTTAAACCTGCTAAAGTGTTGTTTGATTCGGGTGCATCATGTTCTTTCGTGTCTCAACCTTTTGCATCCAAGCATAATGTTGACATCAAAAGTTTGCCAAGGGAATTACCAGTTGTTTCTTCAGGGAGACAAATGCATTCTAGTATATTTGCTTCGGATGTATCTATTCGTATGGGTGATTACCGCTTCCTGGCTTCTCTGGTTGTTCTCGGCAATTCCTACATTGATCTTATTCTCGGGATGGATTGGCTTTCTCAGCATGATGCTCACATTAATTGTGCAAATAAGGAAGTCAAGATTACTCATCCTAATGAAGACGTGATTATCTTCGCCTCTCGAGATAACACAATCAGGCTATTCTCTCTGAATGACAAGGGCGAGATTAATGCCATCTCTCAAATTCTGGTGGTTAATGAATACGAAGACGTTTTTCCTGAAGAGCTTCCAGGCATGCCTCTGCATCGTCAAGTTGAATTCGTCATTGAACTCGAGTCGGGTACTGAGCCAGCATGCCGGTGTCCGTACAAGCTCTCCCCTGAAGAGTTGAAGGAGTTGAAGAAACAGCTTGATGAACAAGAGCGTATGGGTCTGATCAGGCCTAGCACGTCTCCTTGGGGCTGTGGTGTCTTATTCGTCAAGAAGAAGGATGGCACGGAGCGCCTTTGCGTTGATTACCGGCCATTGAACAAGAAGACAATAAAGAACAAGTATCCGCTCCCCAACATCAATGAATTGTTCGAGCAGCTCAAAGGAGCAAAAGTGTTCTCTAAGCTCGATCTCCGAATGGGTTATCACCAAATTCGCATTCGTGAAGAAGATATCCACAAGACTGCCTTCAGAACGAGCTACGGCTCCTATGAGTATACAGTCATGTCTTTTGGCCTCGCTAATGCTCCACCTACCTTCTCGAGAATGATGCACTACATTTTCAACCCCTACACCAACGAATTTGTGCTTGTGTATCTGGATGACATCTTGGTATTATCCAAGAATGAAGAGGATCACGAAAAGCACCAACGACTGGTTCTCGACAGACTCCGTGAACATAAGTTCTATGCCAAGTTCTCCAAGTGCGAATTCTGGCTCGATAAGTTCTTGTATCTGGGCCATATCATCTCAGCTGGCGGTATTGCGGTCAACCCTGAGAAAGTTGAAGCGATTGTCAACTGGGAACCTCCTCAGAACGTCAAGCAACTCCGAAGCTTTCTTGGTCTTGCTAGCTATTGCAGAAGATTCGTTGAGAACTTCTCCAAGATTGCCAAGCCTCTCTCCAACTTGCTGCAGAAGAATGTCAAGTACAACTGGTCTCCGGATTGTGATGTGGCATTCAAAACTCTCAAAGAAAATCTCATCTCTGCTCTAGTTCTTACCCCTCCAGATGAGTCCAAGCCCTACGAAGTATTCTGTGATGCTTCTCTTTAAGGACTTGGTGGTGTGCTAATGCAGGACAAGAAGATTGTGGCATACACTTCTCGTCAACTGAAGCCAAGTGAGAAGAACTACCCCACACATGATCTCGAGCTAGCAGCTGTGGTACATGCCTTGATTACGTGGAGACACCATCTGTTGGGCAGAAAAGTCGACATCTTCACCGATCACAAGAGCTTGAAGTACATCTTCACACAGCCGAACCTGAACCTCCGCCAGACTCGTTGGGTTGAAATGATCCAAGAGTATGATCCAAGCATCGAATACACACCTGGCAAGGCCAATGTCATTGCAGATGCCTTGAGCAGAAAGGCATACTGCAACAGTCTCCTTATCAAGCCGTTTCAGCCTGCGCTTTGTGAAGCATTCAGGAAGCTCAACCTCCAAGTTGTTCCGCAAGGCTTTCTTGCAAATCTTCAAGTTACTCCTACCTTGGAAGATCATTTTCCGTGAGTCCCAACTCAGTGATGCTATGGTGCAGAAAGTGAAACATGGTATTGCAAAGGGTACTCCCAAATACAAGTGATATCGCGTTGATGAGAGAGATACCTTGTTCTTTGAGGACAGACTTATGGTTCCCAAGGGTGATCTCAGGAAGCTCATAATGAACGAGGCACATGATTCCCTCCTTTCGATTCATCCTGGAAGTTCCAAGATGTACCAAGACCTCAAGCAATCTTACTGGTGGACTCGCATGAAAAGGGAGATTGCCCAATTCGTGAATGAATGTGATGTCTGCAGAAGAGTGAAGGCAGAGCATCAACGTCCATCCGGTCTTCTCCAACCTCTTCCTATTCCCGAGTGGAAATTCGACCACATTGAAATGGATTTCGTCACTGGCTTTCCCAAGTCCAAGAAAGGGAATGATTCTATCTTTGTGGTCATTGACAAGCTTACCAAAGTAGCTCACTTCCTTCCAGTCAAAGAATCCATCAATGCAGCTCAACTGGCAGAGTTGTACACTTCCAGAATTGTGTCCTTACATGGAATTCCTCAAAGTTATCTCCTCAGACCGTGGAAGTTTGTTCACATCCAAGTTCTGGGACTCCTTTCAGTCTGCCATGGGCACTAAGATCCGTTTCAGCACTGCATTTCACCCTCAGACTAGTGGAAAAGTCGAGAGAGTGAATCAGATTCTAGAAGACATGCTCAGAGCTTGTGTCATATATTTTGGCATGAAGTGGGAAGATTGCCTTCCGTTTGCCGAGTTCTCTTACAACAACAGCTTCCAAGCAAGTGCCGGCAAAGCTCCGTTTGAAATCCTCTATGGCAGAAAGTGCCGTACCCCTCTCAACTGGTTCGAGACTGGTGAACGTCAACTTCTTGGCAATGACTTGATCTCAGAAGCCGAAGAAATTTGCTAAGTCATACATGAGAATCTCAAGGCCGCTCAGTCGCGTCAGAAGAGCTACTATGACGGCAAGCATCGTGATTTGGCCTTCAACATTGGGGATCATGTCTATCTCCGTGTTTCTCCTATGAAAGGCACCCAATGATTTGGTATCAAAGGAAAGCTTACTCCTAGATACGTGGGCCCTTTCAAGATCCTTGGCAAAAGAGGTGATCTAGCCTATCAACTTGAGCTCCCTTCCAACTTCGCTAATGTTCATGATGTGTTTCACGTGTCTCAACTCCGCAAGTGCTTCAAGACACCTGAACGCACCATTCCGTTTGAGGAGATTGATCTTCACCAAGACTTGTCTTATCGAGAGCACCCCGTTGCTATTCTCGAAGAAACCGAGCGCAAGACCCACAACAAGTCAACCAAGTTCTTGAAAGTCAAGTGGTCACACCATACCGACCGAGAAGCTACGTGGGAACGAGAAGATCACCTTTGTTCCGAGTACCCTTCCTTCTTCCAGTCCTAGATCTCAGGACGAGATCTTTTCGTAGTAGAGGAGAGTTTGTAATGCCCCGGATGTAACACTTTCCCTTTTTAGCAATATATAAAATTTGGCTTCATCAGTTCCATTTCGGGTTCTTCGTCTTTTCGAGTTTTCGTCGTTTTGTCGTGTGCATGTGTGCATTTCATCCATGTCATGTTGTCATGTGCATTGCATTGCACTTGTGTTGTCGTTTGCATCCGGTCCCACTAGTCTCTTCCCGTTGTCCGTTTCGAGTTCCGACGATCTCACACGTGCCCGTGGCATCCCCGAGTCCTTCTTTCGTGTTTGGCCCTGTAACGTTTCCGGAATGGCGTGAGACTTGTCGTGCGATGTTGTTTTGATACGTGTAACCCGCCTGTCAAGTTTCGTCGCGTTTGGAGTTCGTTTGAAACTCCAACAGTTATCCTCGTGGGCTAAAAGTACCTCCTCTTTGAGGCCCAAGACCCCCTCCACAACAGCCCAACAACCCAGCTCAACCCTTCCCATCATCTCGGCCATTGAATTGTGATCGTGTGGCCGAAAACCGCTCCTCATTTGGACTCTCCTAACTCCTTGTGCCTATATAAACGTCCACCCCTCCATTTTTTTGCGTCCAACCCTAGCCTTCTCCTAGCTCCAGCCGCCTCGAAATTCGTGCCGGGCGGACGTGTCCGACCCGGGCCGGACAAATCCGCCGGCGCGCCAGTCAACCGCGCCTCCCACCGCACGGGCCAGCGGGGCCCAGCGCCGGCCCGCCGCCGCCGCCGATCTGGGCCGAGCCACCCCGCCGCGCCGCCCCTTCGTTGTCGTCAGGCCCGAGGCCGCCGCCGCCGGGGCTCCGCGCGGCCGCCGGCCGCCCTCCCGCCGGTGCGCATCCCGCGCCGCCCGTCCACCGCCCGTCCACCCGCCGCCGAGAGCCTCCGTCGCCGGCCCTCGCGGATCCGCCGCCGGTGCGCATCCCGCGCCGACCCGAGACCCCTCCGGCGGGCTACTCGCCGCCGGGCAACCCCCGCCGCCGGCACGCAGGCTTCTTCCCGCCGGCCGGGATTGAAGGAAGCCGCCACCACGATCGATCCAGTCCGGATCTGGAGAGGGAGACCCTAACGGGCGCGAACCCTTCAACCCGCGGACCCGCTCCAACCGATGCCCGATCCGCACCCGCGACCCGGCGCGTTGACCCGCTCCACCGACCCGTTGACCCGACCCGCGGAGGTTGAGCCCTGTTTTCTTCTAAGTCTTTTAGATTTCCTTGTCTGATGCATTTTTGTGATGAGGATAACTTTTACTGTGCTTGTCCGTTTTGTGCGTATGATATGTCAAAATGATCGTGGTGACATGTACTATGTTTTGTTCCATTGTGTCATGCATGTTTAAGTCCATCTAGATGTCTTAATCTTCATGAGAAGAGTGCTACTTGTTATAAACTGCTGCTATTAGTTGTTTTCATGCCATGTTTGAAATGTGATAACTTGGTGCATGCTTATCCAAATGAAGCAAATGATATGTCCAAATGTTCATCATGAGTTGCTCTACATGTTGGTT
Organism: Secale cereale; assembly: GCA_902687465.1. Classification (NCBI taxonomy): domain Eukaryota; kingdom Viridiplantae; phylum Streptophyta; class Magnoliopsida; order Poales; family Poaceae; genus Secale; species Secale cereale. The sequence continues at coordinate 303,989,139 of LR738712.1, read as the reverse complement.
GCTATAGGATGCATGATAGAATTCATATTGCCATGTTTATCTCCATTGCAAGAGTGCATGTGGTTGTTAGGTTTTAAACTTGTTACGAGATGCCTAGTTGAGGAGCTCGTTGCTATTGATGTGGTTGTCCCCATATTGCATGCTTATATGTTTTGGATTCCCCATCATGTGCTCTTTGCTGTGGTCCAAACCACTTGCCATGTTATGCTTTGAGGTGACTTAAACATGCTCACAAACATGCCATGATAATATTGTTGTTTTAACAGTTAGTGAAATTTCACTAAGTCTGGAATCTGTAATATCGAGATGCCATGTTTGCTTGTTGTCCTAGGAAAATCCATGATAGTTTCGGGGTGACTATTGATGATTCCTTGTTGTATATGTTCTTGGCTATCCATCCATACCCTCACATGTCCATTTGGATGGCTGTAGAATATTTAATTCTTGCTCCCAAGTTGCTATAAAATACTACTGTCAGGTTTTTATTGTCATGTTCAAAATGTTGTAGCTTGTTGCTATTGATCCATGCCTCCTATGGAGATGCTCCAATGGAGTTGTTTGTTGTAGGATATGTCTACTTCATGTCCATGCTTCTTGTCACCATGTTTGAGTGCTGTAGAGTATATATTTCTTGCTCTGAAGTTGCTATGTGGCTGTTAGTTTCAGCTTTGCATTGTTTATTGTTTCGGGTGTATCTTTTAGTCTGTTGCTCCGTTTTGAGCAAGTCCTACATGAAACTTGTGTGATTTTGCATGTAGATTCATAATATCATCTTGTTAGCATGTTTTGAAGTATCTTGCTTGATGCATATTGTCATGTTCCTTGTGCTGTATCTCTGTGTTTCCTATGTTGTCTTTTTGTGCATCCTAAGTGTATCTGCAGTGCTTCCTTAGTGCATCAGCCATGCATCCTGTAGTTTGCGCATTGCATCTTGTTTGATTTCGTGCCTCGTGTGTTCTTGTGTTGAGTAGAGCCGGGAGCCGAGACCGAGTACGAGAACGAGGTTACTACCGAGGTTGAGAACAAGGAGCCCTCTTACGATCCCGTCGACGACTCGACAGGCAAGATGACCTGACCCAGATATCATTACTATCTTTGCCTATTGCTAGAAGTCTCGCTCTTTAGCTTTTTTCCTCGATGCCCATGTTTTCCTGTCAGCCTCCTATTGTAACCATGAATCTGTCTAACCACCCTAACTAAGCAAACCTTTGATTGGCTACATAGGCTTCGCTCAGCCCCTCTTATAGCATTGCTAGTTGCAGGAGATGATTTGAAGATTCTTACTTCATGTTGAAGCTTGTTGGGATATCACACTATATAAACTCTTAAACGAAATCATCTATATATTGGTAATGGGTGGAAGGCTAAGCCTCTTGCTTTGTGATTTGTTCCACTCATGCGGCCCTAGGAACCGTATAAACCGGTGTTATGTTCCTTGATTTTGCGTTCCTCACACGGTTGGGGTTATGGGACCCCCTCGATAAACCGCTTAGCACTAAGGCTTTTCCAGCAAGTCCCAACATTGGTACTCCATTTGCCTAATAACTAAAACTTGCATAGGGACTAGCTATCCCCTTTCTTAATTAACAACCCCGGGCCAGTGCTCCACATGAGTGTTGGTCCGAACTGGGGGTCCTGCAGGGCCGCCTTGGGGAAACCCGAGGTATCTGGTATAACCTATAGCATCACCCATCCGGTCGTGGCCTGAGACTGGATACGCGCGGCTACTGTCAGGGTGTCGGCACGCCGGGAGGATTTGCTGGATTAGTCTTACCTTAGTCGGAGTATCTTGAGCACGGGATTCCGAGAATACTCGGGCCTTCCCACCTTGGAGTTGCGACTCCGCGGATCGTGGGCTTGTCATGGGCCAAGTTGGAACACAACTGCAGGGTTTTGAACTTTTGAAAGCCGTGCCCGCGGTTATGTGGCAGATGGGAATTTGTTAATATCTGGTTGTAGAAAACTTGACACCATGTTCAGAACACACTACCAGCGTGAGTACCGTGACGGTCATTTTCCGAAAGGGGTTCGGGAAGTGAACACGGTGGGGTTATGATTGCCGTGCTTAGTTAGGATCACTTCGTGATCACTTTATCCGCTCGTGGCACTTCTCTTCTCGCTCTTCTTACGCAAGTTAGTGCTAGTGCTGCTGCAACCTCTTACTCTTTCTTCAGCCTTGTTCCACACCCAAGGCTTGGATAGTTGTATTACCCAGGAACGGGATTGCTGAGTCCTCAGTGGCTCACAGTTTCTACACCACACCAGATGCAGGTACCATGGTGAGCTAGTCAGGTGACGGCACCGAGCTATCTGGGAGTACGATGAGGAACGTGGCCGTTACTATGTGCACTATCCCGATGATCAGTAGTGGTTTCTACTAGGGGCAATTCCGACCTGTGGCTTTATGTATGTTTGGTATCTTTCATCTGGATCTTCACCCGTAGACGGGTTGTGATGTTATTTGAATGATGTTTGGCTATGTAATGAATTGTGTGACGTGGCGAGTGTAAGCCAACTATCTTTTTTCCCTTTCATCCCTATTTTTACATGAGATGTGCAAAGATACCAAACTTGCGATCATTCCAGAATGGTTTTATACCTTTAAGTCGTGCCTCGACACGTAGGAGGTATAGTCCCATCCTGGGCATTACAGACTTCCCTCGAACTCTTGATCCAGTTGAGGCTGAGGGAGAGTTTCGTCAGCATGACTTCGTGGTGACGGTGTTGATGAAGTTACTGACGCAGGGCTTCGCCTAAGAACCGCGACAATATCACTGAGGTGTGTAAAAGTGGAGGGGGCACCACACACAGCTAGGAAATCAACTTGTGTGTCTATGGGGTGCCCCTCGCCACGTATATAAAGGAGGAGAGGAGGAGAGGGTCGGCCCTCATAGGGCGCGCCCAAGGGGGGAGTCCTACTCCCACTAGGAGTAGGTTTCCCCCTTTCCTAGTAGGAGTAGGAGAAGAAGGAAGAGGGGGAGAGGGAGAAGCAAAGGGGGGCCGGCCCCCACCCCAATTCGGATTCGGCTTGGGGGGCGCCCTCCACTTGGCCGCCTCCTCCTCTCTTCCACTAAGGCCCAATAAGGGCCATTGACTCCCCGCGGGGGGCCGGTAACCTCCCGGTACTCTAGAAAATGCCCGAACTCATCCGGAACCATTCCAGTGTCCAAACATAACCTTATAATATATCGATCTTTATGTCTCGACCATTTCGAGACTCCTCGTCATGTCCGTGATCGCATCTGGGACTCCGAACTACCTTAGGTACATCAAAACACATAAACTCATAATATCGATCGTCATCAAACGTTAAGCGTGCGGACCCTACGGGTTCGAGAACTATGTAGACATGACCAAGACTTATCTCCAGTCAATAACCAATAGCGGAAACTGGATGTTCATATTGGCTCCCACATATTCTACGAAGATCTTTATCGATCAAACCGCATAACAACATACGTTGTTCCCTTTATCATCGGTATGTTACTTTCCCGATATTCGATCGTCAATATCATCGTACCTAGTTCAATCTCGTCATCGGCAAGTCTCTTTGCTTGTTTTGTAATATATCATCTCATGACTAACTCATTAGTCGTTTGCTTTCAAGGCTTATTACGATGTGTATTACCGAGAGGGCCCAGAGATACCTCTCCGACACTCGGAGTGACAAATCCTATTCTTGATCTATTCCAACACCACAAACACCTTCGGAGACACCTGTAGAGCATCTTTATAATCACCCAGTTACGTTGTCACGTTTGATAGCACACAAGGTGTTCCTCCGGTATTTGGGAGTTGCATAATCTCATTGTCAGAGGAGCATGTATAAGTCATGAAGAAAGCAATAGCAGTAAAACTAAACGATCATAGTGCTAAGCTAACGGACGGGTCTTGTCCATCACATCATTCTCATAATGATGTGATCCCGTTGAACAAATGAAAACACGTGTCTATGGTCAGGAAACATAACCATCTTTGACTAACGAGCTAGTCTAGTAGAGGCATACTAGGGACACTCTGTTTTGTCTATGTATTCACACATGTATCAAGTTTCCGGTTAATACAATTAAAGCATGAATAAAAGATATTTATTATCATATATAAGGAAATATAAATAACAACATTATTATTGCCTCTAGGGCATATTTCCTTCAATTGAGTGGGTCCTCGACAGCGGATTTACAAATCACATGACCGGCAACAAGAACGTATTGATGGACGATGCTTTATCTCAATCTCATCTGAAGCATATCACCTACGCTTACAAAGGAAAAAAGCAAGGTATTAGGTCTAGGTAAGGTTACAATCACAAAAGATCGACACATGGACAAAGTCATGCTTGTCGAGTCTCTTGGATTCAACCTCATGTCTGTCTCAGTGCTTTGTGATCTTGATATGATTGTTGTCTTTGGCAAATATAGTTGTGTTGCAATCTTAGAATCTGACAGATCCAAAGTATTAGAAGGCTAGGAGAGGAGACTTGTATATCGTTGACTGCTCTATAGGACCACAGCCTGCCACATGTCTACTCGCAAAAGATTTAGGAGGATGGCTATGGCATCGACGACTCGGTCATGCTAGCATGAGGAACTTGCACACACTTGTGAATAAGAAGCACATCATTGGTATTGAGGGTGTCAAATTCCTCAAAGATCATATTTGTGGGGCTTGTGCAGCTGGAAAGATGACCAAATCCAAGCATCCCTCGAAGACTATCATGACTACCCCTCGTCCTTTTGAATTGCTTCACATGGATCTCTTCGGCCCCACTCATTACTCTGCATTCACAAATGCAGCATCTCTATATGGCTTCGTTATTGTTGATGACTATTCTCGTTATACGTGGGTGCACATCATCACATTTAAGCATGAAGTGCAGGAAATCTTCAAGCTATTTTCCTCAAGGGCCTCAATGAATTTCGGTGTGAAGATCAAGCATATCCGGAGTGACAATGGGACCGAGTTCAAGAACACTTGTCTTGATGACTATCTTGATAAACTTGGTATTACTCATGACCTATCAGCCCCTTACACTCCTCAGCAAAATGGCATTTTGGAGCGCAAGAACATGACTTGATATGTCTCCAACGTATCTATAATTTTTTATTGTTTCATGCGATTATATATTCTGTTTTGGATGTTTAATGGGCTTTATTATACACTTTTATATTATTTTTGGGACTAACCTACTAACCCAAGGCCCAGTGCAAATTGTTGTTTTTTTGCTTATTTCAGTGTTTCGCATAAAAGGAATATCAAACGGGGTCCAAACGGAATGAAACCTTCGGGAGAGTTATTTTTGGAACCGTATCTACCCAGAAGACTTAGAGTACACGCGAGGGAACGAGAGAGGTGGCCACGAGGGTCCAAGGCGCGCCCCCCACCCTCGTAGGCCCCCTCTGGCTCCCCCCAGTGCCCTCCTTCCTCCTATATATATCCATGTACCCTGAAAACATCGAGGAAATAGAGAAAACCCTAATTCCACCGCCGCAACCTTCTGTTCCCGTGAGATGCCATATTGGGGCCTATTCCGGAGCTCCGCCGGAGGGGGGATCCATCACGGAGTGCTTCTACATCAACACGATAGCCTCTCCAATGAGTTGTGAGTAGTTTACCACGGACCTTTGGGTCCATAGTTATTAGCTAGATGGCTTCTTATCTCTTTTTGGATCTCAATACAAAGTTTTCCTCGATCTTTGAGGAGATATATTCGATGTAATCTTTTGGCGGTGTGTTTGTCGAGATCCGATGAATTGTGGGTTTATGATCAAGATTACCTATGAACAATATTTGATTCTTTTCTGAAATCTTTTATGTATGATTATAATATCCTTGCAAGTCTCTTCGAATTATTGGTTTGGTTTGGCCTACTAGATCTATAGTTCTTGCAATGGGAGAAGTGCTTGGATTTGGGTTCAATCTTGTGGTGTCCTTTCCTAGTGACAGCAGGGGCAGCAAGGCACGTATTGTATTGTTGCCATCGAGGATAAAAATATGGGGTTTATATCATATTGCTTGAGTTTATCCCTCAAAATCATGTCATCTTGCGTAAAGCATTAATCTGTTCTTGTGAACTTAATACTCTAGATGCATGCTGGATAGCGGTCGATGTGTGGAGTAATAGTAGTAGATGCAGAATCGTTTCGGTCTACTTGTCACGGACGTGATGCCTATATATAATGATCATGCCTAGATATTCTCATAACTATGCACTTTTCTATCAATTGCTCGACAGTAATTTGTTCACCCACCGTAGAATTCTGCTATCATGAGAGAAGCCACTAGTGAAACCTATGGCCCCCGGGTCTATTCTCAACATATTAATCTTCCGTCTACTTTACTTTTCTTTATTTCCTCTCTGTTCTTATACCAAAAATACCAAAAATATCATACTATCATATCTATCAGATATCACTTTCGTAAGTGACCGTAAAGGGATTTACAACCACTTATCGTGTTGGCTCCGAAGTTCTTATTTGTTTGTGCAGGTGCGAGGAACTTGCGCGTGGTCTCCTACTGGATTGATACCTTGTTTCTCAAAAACTAAGGGAAATACTTACGCTACTGTGCTGCATCACCCTTTCCTCTACGAGGGAATACAACGCAAGCTCGAGAAGTAGCAAGAAGAATTTCTGGCGCCGTTGCCGGGGAGGCTTACACAAAAGTCATATACCAAGTACCTATCACAAACCCTTATCCTTTGCACTACATTATTTGCCTCTCGTTTTCCTCTCCCCCACTTCACCCTTGCAATTTTATTCGCCCTTCTTTTTCCGTGTGTTTATCGTTCGCTTGCTTGCTTGTCACTATGACTTCCCCTATCAGTGTTGACCCTGACCTTAAGAGGTTGGAGGAGATTGAAAACAATGTCAGACATTTTATGTCTGTGCAATTTGCGCACAATGATTTCTTCATAAACGAGCTTAAAGAACAGAAAAGCTTTATGGAATACATGAATAAAGAGCTTGATGATATGTCTAAGGAATTTTATGGTTTGAAATCTCAGTTTGCTCATCTTGAGAACTTAATAGCCCAAATTTTGGATAAGCAATCCACCTTAGTTAATAAGATGGCTGCTAAACCAGAAGAACATGAAAATAAAGATGAACATCTGAAAGTTATTGATGTGTCTCCTATTAGATCCTTGTTTTCTAGTATGAGTTTTGATAAATATAGGACTAGAGATGAGTCTACTTTAGTTAAAAGGCATCCCAATGATTCGGAGTTTTTAGATCTTGATGCTAAAATTGTTAATAGTGGGATTGAAGAGATTAAAATTTTACATAGTGATGAACCCACTATTTTGGATTTCAAGGTATTCAATTATGATAATTTCTCTTTAATAGATTGTATTTTGTAACATCCCAAATTTTCAATTTGGATGTTTATAAATAGATCATTCATATGCATCCATGATTTATGCATTTTTGCCCCATTTGTATTAATTCATTCTGATCCAAGGAACTTTGAGCAACTCAAGGACCAAAAGAGAGAGTTGGAAGTTTCCCTAAAACCCACTTTTGAAATTTCAAAATTTGGAAATTGGATCAAACTTGGTTCCATAAAAAAAAGATCATTTCCATTATTCCAAAAATAAAGAGAGAAGATAAAATGACTTCTTCAAAATCAGAGGGAAAATATTGGAATTTGAATTTGGAACCAAAATATATTTGTTGGGTTTTATTTGCAATTTATTTTACTAGTTTAACAAAAATGTTTTTTTTATTTGCATTATAGGCAGGATAAATGTTCACAAGGTCATGTATAAGACCATATTATTATGTGAACATTTTTCTTCAGATCTAAATAATAATTCTGAGAGGAGCGAACATGACACTCCAAAAAGTCAGAAGAAAACAATGCCAAAAAATTTGAATTAATTTGACTTTCTTTTGAATTTTTTTTTAGAAAAATGTTTTTTTATAAAGTTTTTATTTAGCCTCTGAAAAAAAGTTCATCATGTAGGAGTTATTTTTCTGAATTTTTTGATATATATATGTCCTATATTAAAATATTTTTATCTATATATATTTTTTTCTCTTGGTCAAAACAAAAAAAAACGCAGCCCAGCAGGCCCATGCCCAGCGCCATCTCCTTCTTCCTCCTCGTCGTTCATCTACAGAGAGCAACGAAAGGAGAACAGCCATGAACACCTCCACCTCTCTCTCCCCTCAACTCCCTTCCCCCGCACTCACTAACCCCCGGAATCGGTTCCCCTCGCCTTCCTCTACCCCTTCCCCTTCCTAGTGCGCCTTGGAGTCGCCTGTAATGGCCATTACGAGGCACAGAAACAGCCACCATTAACACATCTCGCCCCACCCAACTCTAGACCTCCCCAAGCCCTATAAAAGGCACCCCGCGAGCCCCTCTCACCCCTCGTCCGAAGCCCTCTCCTTCTGGAGCTTTTCCCCCTCCCAAACCTCGCCAATTGCTCGCCGGAGTTCGTGAAGTCCGGCGACCTCTCACCGTGTGTACATGAAGCTATCTTCAACCAAAACTTGATCAAGAGGTTCACCACATCGTCCTCTACACCGTCCCGTACGCGTCCTTCGCCGGAACACACCGGAGCCACCTTCTTCCTCGTCTCCGGCGACAAGTCCGGTGAACACCCTGTTCAATTTTTTTTCTCTTTTATCAGTATATTTTCCAATTTAGATTCTTTACCAAATCTTGTTTCTAGTATATCTTTTAGTCTATAGATCCGATTTAGTTGATTCTTTTTCCTATGGTTTCATAAAAATATCCTCTATCCACAGAACCAAACGAAATATATTTTTGAAAATTTTAAAATTTGAATTCAAGCAGATCTGATTTCAAACTTCGTTAGGCCATAACTTGAGTTTCGTAACTCCGTTTTGGGTGAATCTTTTTGCAAATCGAAGCTTGTGACATGTACCTTCTGTTAAAACCAAAACCATTTATTTTTGTTGCTGTGATAAATATATTCTGTACAGAAACTTTATTTTTGTATTTTTGGAGTTTTTCGAAGTCTTTTATTCGTTTTCTTTTTGATTCTTTGCTTGTATGCTTATGTATGTTATTGCTTGCTTATGCTAGATCATCCGGAGTGCGAAGCTTGCTACTACGAATCTTTAGAGTTCAACGAACGTCAGCAAGGCAAGTTCACACTTTGATCATAAGTTTAAATACCCAGTTTTTACTATGCATTAGTTTCACCCTCAAAGATTGCATGAGTAGGATTGGGAACATGTGGTTATGCTATGTAGTTCATTTGGTAGGAACCTATGACCTTTTATCACCCCGGGAATATTCGTTATATCATATATTGCTTAGCCATGCTCGTAGACGGGGATTGGTATGTGTGATACATGCAAGTTGCGAGAGATAATAATTTTGGGACAACATAAGGTGGCAACTTTAATACACATCTGGGTGGATTGTTTGGGGCACCTGGAGAAACCAGTGCTTGCCCAAGGGGAATCCCGGAGTACCCATGTGATTACCCTAGGTCCGCCACCCAGGCTCAAAGGGATCATAAGATATTTCATGCCTAGAAACTTCCGTGTGCAGCCACAAGCCATTATGGGCTCTGGCATAGTTGAGTAAGTTGTGTGACCTCTTTCCGTGGTAGACTAGCTGATGTAGGGGAAAGTAGGTGTACCGGTCTACCCAGGGTTTGGAGGAAATACTTCAGAAAGACTATGTCTCGATCTTCCGATCATGGAGGTGGTCGAGTCTTGTGGGGAAAAGTGCGCAAACCTCTGCAGAGTGTAAAAACTAATCATGATTAGCCGTGTCCCCGGTTACGGACAACTTGAGTATCTAGAAGTGAATTATTGGTTGATCTCATCACTTTATTTAATGAAATCATTGGGTTACTAATAACTTGGGAATTTTGGGATTTGAGTTGGAGGAACCTTCTCAATAATGGCATTTTTAACTTAGTAGTAAATAAAAATTTATTCCTTTGTTGTAGGGTAAAATTGGCTTTATGCAAACATTAAACTTAGAGCCTCCACCAGCTAAATTTGCATATAGAGATATTCTTTTTCTTTATTATTATTTCTATGGTGTGACATTGCCAGCATATTCCATGTGCTGACCTACACGGCTGCAACGTCTCATGTTGCAGAGTTTTCCGACGTGGAGTAAAGGTGCGATAGGTCGTTGTTCTGCACTCAGTTTGCCGTGGAGTTGATGGACTCATTGTTACTTTTGATGCTTCCGCAGTTATTTTATCCAGATGGCCTTTGGCCATATTATTGTAATAATACTCTTTTGAGGATCTCGATGTAATAAAGTGTGTGATTGAACTCTGTTATAATTCATCGAGTACTGTGTGTGTCAGCATACCGATCCAGGGATGACACATAAGCACAGAGACTCCGATCCATTTGGATCGGGTCGCTACAAGATGGTATCAGAGCACACGCTGACTGTAGGACGCGACCACTAGGAAATGGACAACCATAGGAAGAAAACTCTATTTTACCACTTCCTTATATATCCGTTGGTCTGTACTCTTCTCTATTCATTTCTATCTCTTCTCTACTTCAATTCAATAGTTGTTGAACACCATGACCAAGTTGCTCGGCTGATGAGACCAAGACCCATGAAGACATCATTGACGAAGAAGAAGAATCTAGAGTTGACTTTGATTTGAGAAGATTTAGTTCAGACCACCAGTACCAAACGGAGTCCAACGAATGATTGCGGTAGTATGAAGAGATCATATCTCTTGTGGATATGACCTTACCTGTAGGTTTTGCTTGTGTGGTGTGATTTGTGTGAATTGCTTGATTTGAATTTTTATTGCTATCATAAGCATATGGGTAGTGATTCCTCTCATTAGGCCCTTATTCTATTCTAATTTCTCATCCACTCTAAACCTAACAGATGCCTCCGAGACGTGACCCGGAATTTCCGCCGGAACTTACCCAGTTGATCCAGAACCAGAATGCCCTCATGTAGCTACTCATCCAGAATCAGAACCAGAACAACAACAACCCACCACCGCCATCCCCGGTTGACAACCTTACCCGTTTCCTGAGGTTGAACCCACCCGTGTTCTCTAGCAGCACGGAGCCGATTGTCGCAGATGACTGGCTCCGCAAGATCGGAAGGGAGCTGACCACCGCAGGATGTACTGACGCAGAGAAGGTGCGCTTTGCCGCACATCAACTGGATGGACCAGCAGCTTCGTGGTGGGAGAATTACACCACCACATTCCCCATAGCAAATGTGACTTGGGATCAGTTCCAACAGGCGTTTCGTACTGCACATGTTTCAGCCGGAGCTATGAGTCTGAAGAAGCGTGAGTTCCGCAACTTACGCCAGGGTAATCGTTCTGTTGGTGATTATGTGGAAGAATTCAGCAAGTTATCCAGGTATGCTCCCGGAGACGTGGCTGATGATGCCGCTAAGCAGGAGAAATTTCTTGAGGGACTAAATGATGATCTGGGACTTCAGTTGACTGTGGCTACCTTTAACAATTATCAAGAGTTGGTTGACAAGGCTCTCATTCTAGAAGGCAAGCAGCAGCAGGTGGAAAACCGCAAGAGGAAGTACGGACAGGGAAAGTACAACTCTGGAGTTCAGCAGAAGCCCCGTTATACCCCGTACTCGGGAAATAATGGATCAGGATCCGGCAAGTATGGTGGACACACTCACCATAACCATGGAGGACATTCACATCATGGAGGGAATGGACACAACCATAATGGCCATAGGAATGGCAATGGAAACGGAGGAAACAACAATCAGCATCACTCCAACCCCGCTACACCGGCAAAGAAGGATCTGAGCCACATTACCTGTTTCAAGTGCGGGAAGACCGGACACTACGCCACCGAATGTCCCGAGGCGAAGAACGGGAATGGCAATGGAGGCTCTGGAAAGAAGCCAAATCCTTTTACCAGAGGTCAGGTGAACCATGTCAATGTGGAGGAAGTTTATGACCAGCCTGACGCCGTTGTTGGTAAGTTCTTGATTAATTCATTTACAGCCCTTGTTCTTTTTGACACCGGTGCATCGCATTCATTCATATCAAGGGGGTTTGTGGATAAGTTTAAGTTGCCGACCGTAGCCCTTAAAACACCAATGTTAGTGAGTTCCCCAGGAGCAGAGAACATGGCTAGTCAGGGATGTTTTCAGTTGCCATTGACCATAGGGAGACACGTTTTCCCCACAGACCTCATCATTCTAGAATCACAAGGATTGGACATAATTCTAGGCATGGACTGGCTATCCAAGTATGAAGGGAATATTGATTGTGCTAGTAAGTCGATTCTTCTCACCACCCCAGAGGGGAAACGGATCAAGTATGTGTCGAGGCATACACCAAGGAGGACTCAAGTGAATTCTCTTTCGGGAGTTGTTCAGGAAGAAGTACCAGTTGTGAAGGATTATCCCGATGTTTTTTCGGAGGAACTACCAGGCATGCCACCGGATCGGGACATAGAGTTTTTGATTGAATTGTTACCAGGCACTGGACCAATATCCAAGAGACCATACAGGATGCCCGCAAATGACCTGGAGGAAATTAAGAAGCAAATTAAGGAATTATTGGAGAAAGGTTATATTCGACCGAGTTCATCACCTTGGGGAGCCCCAGTGCTTCTAGTTGAGAAGAAGGATGGATCCTTGAGAATGGTTGTGGATTACCGTGCGTTGAATGAGGTGACGATCAAGAACAAGTACCCTCTGCCGATGATCAATGATTTGTTTGACCAGCTACAAGGAGCAAAAGTTTTCTCAAAGATCGATCTTCGATCTGGATATCACCAGCTGAAGATTCGAGAACAGGATATACCCAAGACATCCTTTACCATGAGATATGGGCTTTATGAGTATACAGTCATGTCTTTTGGTTTAACTAATGCCCCTGCCTATTTTATGAATATGATGAATAAGGTATTCATGGAGTTCTTGGATAAGTTTGTTGTGGTATTCATTGATGATATATTGATTTACTCAAAGAATGAAGAAGAACACAAGGAACATTTGCGCTTGGTTCTTGAGAAACTCAGGGAACATCAGTTATATGCAAAATTCAGCAAGTGTGAATTCTGGTTGAAGAAAGTTGGATTTCTCGGACATGTTATATCAGGGGAAGGAATAGCAGTGGATCCTTCGAAAGTTGAAGCCGTCACCGAATGGAAGGCACCCACCTCAGTCGGAGAGATTCGCAGTTTCCTTGGACTTGCAGGATATTACCGAAGATTTATTGAGAATTTCTCCAAGATCGCTAAGCCCATGACAGAGTTATTGAAGAAAGACACCAAATTTAATTGGACCGAGGAATGTGAGGCTAGTTTTCAGGAGTTGAAGAAACGTTTGGTCACAGCCTCAGTACTAATTCTTCCGAATATACGCAAGGATTTTCAGGTATATTACGACGCTTCTCGTCAGGGACTTGGAGGTGTTCTTATGCAAGAAGGAAGAGTTGTTTCATATGTCTCACGTCAACTTCGACCCCATGAGCGGAATTATGCCACGCATGATTTGGAGTTAGCAGCCGTAGTGCATGCCCTCAAGACCTGGAGGCATTTTCTTATTGGAAATCATTGTGATGTTTACACGGATCACAAGAGTTTGAAATACATCTTCACGTAGAAGGAGTTGAACCTCAGGCAGAGAAGATGGTTGGAGCTCATAAAAGATTATGACATGAAATTGCACTATCACTCAGGAAAGGCCAATGTTGTGGCAGATGCATTGAGCCGCAAGAGTTATGTCAATACCCTCACAGCAGGAGGATTACCTCAAGAGTTAATTGATGATCTCAGAGATCTCCAATTGGAGATAGTACCACGAGGTTTTGTTACCGCAATGGAAATTCAATCCACCTTGTTGGGAAAGATTCGAGAAGCCCAGAAGTTAGACAAAGGTATTGCAGAAATAAAGGAAAGGATGAACCAAGGAAAGGCAGAAGGATTTCGTGAGGATGAACACGGAACCTTATGGTTTGAGCAGCGTATTTATGTGCCAAATGACACACAGATCAGGAAGTTGATTCTTCAGGAGGCTCATGATTCGCCTTATTCGATACACCCAGGAAACACCAAGATGTATTTGGACTTGAAGGAAAGTTTCTGGTGGACAGGTATGAAAAAGGATATTGCCGAGTATGTAGCAGTATGTGATGTATGTCAAAGGGTTAAGGCAGAGCACCAGAAACCAGCAGGATTACTTCAGCCTTTGCCGATACCGGATTGGAAGTGGGACAAGCTTGGCATGGACTTCATTACAGGATTACCCAGGACCCGATCAGGCTATGATTCTATTTGGGTAGTAGTTGATCGCTTGACCAAGGTAGCTCACTTCATCCCCGTGAAAACCACATATACAAGTGCTAAGTTGGCCAAGATATATTTGACCAGGATCGTATGTCTGCATGGAGTTCCGAGGACCATCGTATCAGATAGAGGAACACAATTTACCTCAAAGTTTTGGCATCAGTTACACGAAACTTTGGGTACCAGGCTAGAGTTCAGTACAGCCTTTCATCCGCAGACAGATGGGCAGACCGAGAGAGTCAATCAGATTCTGGAGGACATGTTGAGAGCTTGTGCGCTAGATTATGGATCTAGTTGGGATGATAATTTGCCATATGCAGAATTCTCATATAACAACAGCTATCAAGCTAGTTTGAAGATGGCCCCTTTCGAAGCTTTGTACGGAAGGAGGTGCAGGACACCATTAATGTGGGATGGAGTTGGAGACCGTAAATTATTTGGTCCCGACCTTATCAGAGATTCGGAGGAGAAAGTCAAGTTGATCCGTGACAGACTTAAGATAGCCCAATCCAGACAGAAGAGTTATACCGATACTAAACGCAAGGAAGTAACTTATGAAGTCGGACATAGAGCATATCTTCGTGTGTCTCCACTTCGAGGAGTTAAACGGTTTGGAGTTAAAGGCAAACTAGCACCACGATTTGTGGGGCCATACAAAATTTTGGAACGCAGAGGAGAAGTTGCATATCAGTTGGAGTTACCCGAAGCCTTGTCTGGAGTTCATAATGTGTTTCATGTTTCTCAGTTGAAGAAGTGCCATGCAGGGATGGCTGATATTCCTTTGAGAGATACAGTGCCACTAGAAGCCATACAGTTGGATAGTGATCTGACCTATGAGGAGAAGCCCATCAAGATTCTCGAAACAGCAAGCAGGGTTACCCGCAGCAAGGTCATCAAGTTTTGCAAGGTTCAGTGGAGTCATCATACTGAGGAAGAAGCCACCTGGGAACGCGAAGAAGATCTTCGACAAGATCACCCACACCTTTTTGCTAGCCAACCCGAATCTCGAGGGCGAGATTCATCTTAAGGGGGGTAGGTTTGTAACATCCCAAATTTTCAATTTGGAAGTTTATAAATAGATCATTCATATGCATCCATGATTTATGCATTTTTGCCCCATTTGTATTAATTGATTCTGATCCAAGGAACTTTGAGCAACTCAAGGACCAAAAGAGAGAGTTGGAAGTTTCCCTAAAACCCACTTTTGAAATTTCAAAATTTGGAAATTGGATCAAACTTGGTTCCATAAAAAAAATATCATTTCCATTATTCCAAAAATAAAGAGAGAAGATAAAATGACTTCTTCAAAATCAGAGGGAAAATATTGGAATTTGAATTTGGAACCAAAATATATTTGTTGGGTTTTATTTGCAATTTATTTTACTAGTTTAACAAAAATGTTTTTTTTATTTGCATTATAGGCAGGATAAATGTTCACAAGGTCATATATAAGACCATATTATTATGTGAACATTTTTCTTCAGATCTAAATAATAATTCTGAGAGGAGCGAACATGACACTCCAAAAAGTCAGAAGAAAACAATGCCAAAAATTTTGAATTCAAATTTGACTTTCTTTTGAATTTTTTTTTAGAAAAATGTTTTTTTATAAAGTTTTTATTTAGCCTCTGAAAAAAAGTTCATCATGTAGGAGTTATTTTTCTGAATTTTTTGATATATATATGTCCTATATTAAAATATTTTTATCTATATATATTTTTTCTCTTGGTCAAAACAAAAAAAAACGCAGCCCAGCAGGCCCATGCCCAGCGCCATCTCCTTCTTCCTCCTCGTCGTTCATCTACAGAGAGCAACGAAAGGAGAACAGCCATGAACGCCTCCACCTCTCTCTCCCCTCAACTCCCTTCCCCCGCACTCACTAACCCCCGGAATCGGTTCCCCTCGCCTTCCTCTACCCCTTCCCCTTCCTAGTGCGCCTTGGAGTCGCCTGTAATGGCCATTACGAGGCAGAGAAACAGCCACCATTAACACATCTCGCCCCACCCAACTCTAGACCTCCCCAAGCCCTATAAAAGGCACCCCGCGAGCCCCTCTCACCCCTCGTCCGAAGCCCTCTCCTTCTGGAGCTTTTCCCCCTCCCAAACCTCGCCAATTGCTCGCCGGAGTTCGTGAAGTCCGGCGACCTCTCACCGTGTGTACATGAAGCTATCTTCAACCAAAACTTGATCAAGAGGTTCACCACATCGTCCTCTACACCGTCCCGTACGCGTCCTTCGCCGAAACACACCGGAGCCACCTTCTTCCTCGTCTCCGGCGACAAGTCCGGTGAACACCCTGTTCAATTTTTTTTCTCTTTTATCAGTATATTTTCCAATTCAGATTCTTTACCAAATCTTGTTTCTAGTATATCTTTTAGTCTATAGATCCGATTTAGTTGATTCTTTTTCCTATGGTTTCATAAAAATATCCTCTATCCACAGAACCAAACGAAATATATTTTTGAAAATTTTAAAATTTGAATTCAAGCAGATCTGATTTCAAACTTCGTTAGGCCATAACTTGAGTTTCGTAACTCCGTTTTGGGTGAATCTTTTTGCAAATCGAAGCTTGTGACATGTACCTTCTGTTAAAACCAAAACCATTTATTTTTGTTGCTGTGATAAATATATTCTGTACAGAAACTTTATTTTTGTATTTTTGGAGTTTTTCGAAGTCTTTTATTCGTTTTCTTTTTGATTCTTTGCTTGTATGCTTATGTATGTTATTGCTTGCTTACGCTAGATCATCCGGAGTGCGAAGCTTGCTACTACGAATCTTTAGAGTTCAACGAACGTCAGCAAGGCAAGTTCACACTTTGATCATAAGTTTAAATACCCAGTTTTTACTATGCATTAGTTTCACCCTCAAAGATTGCATGAGTAGGATTGGGAACATGTGGTTATGCTATGTAGTTCATTTGGTAGGAACCTATGACCTTTTATCACCCTGGGAATATTCGTTATATCATATATTGCTTAGCCATGCTCGTAGACGGGGATTGGTATGTGTGATACATGCAAGTTGCGAGAGATAATAATTTTGGGACAACATAAGGTGGCAACTTTAATACACATCTGGGTGGATTGTTTGGGGCACCTGGAGAAACCAGTGCTTGCCCAAGGGGAATCCCGGAGTACCCGTGTGATTACCCTAGGTCCGCCACCCAGGCTCAAAGGGATCATAAGATATTTCATGCCTAGAAACTTCCGTGTGCAGCCACAAGCCATTATGGGCTCTGGCATAGTTGAGTAAGTTTTGTGACCTCTTTCCGTGGTAGACTAGCTGATGTAGGGGAAAGTAGGTGTACCGGTCTACCCAGGGTTTGGAGGAAATACTTCAGAAAGACTATGTCTCGATCTTCCGATCATGGAGGTGGTCGAGTCTTGTGGGGAAAAGTGCGCAAACCTCTGCAGAGTGTAAAAACTAATCATGATTAGCCGTGTCCCCGGTTACGGACAACTTGAGTATCTAGAAGTGAATTATTGGTTGATCTCATCACTTTATTTAATGAAATCATTGGGTTACTAATAACTTGGGAATTTTGGGATTTGAGTTGGAGGAACCTTCTCAATAATGGCATTTTTAACTTAGTAGTAAATAAAAATTTATTCCTTTGTTGTAGGGTAAAATTGGCTTTATGCAAACATTAAACTTAGAGCCTCCACCAGCTAAATTTGCATATAGAGATATTCTTTTTCTTTATTATTATTTCTATGGTGTGACATTGCCAGCATATTCCATGTGCTGACCTACACGGCTGCAACGTCTCATGTTGCAGAGTTTTCCGACGTGGAGTAAAGGTGCGATAGGTCGTTGTTCTGCACTCAGTTTGCTGTGGAGTTGATGGACTCATTGTTACTTTTGATGCTTCCGCAGTTATTTTATCCAGATGGCCTTTGGCCATATTATTGTAATAATACTCTTTTGAGGATCTCGATGTAATAAAGTGTGTGATTGAACTCTGTTATAATTCATTGAGTACTGTGTGTGTCAGCATACCGATCCAGGGATGACACTTAAGCACAGAGACTCCGATCCATTTGGATCGGGTCGCTACATATTTCCTTGTTGCAATCCGTACTAAATTCTCTGCATGCTTATAGTCAAAATAAGGCTTTTACCAAAAACATAGTTGATGCCTTGATGCAATCTTATGAAGAAAAACTTGAATTAGAAGTTTCTATCCCTAGAAAGCTTTATGATGAGTGGGAACCTACTATTAAAATTAAAATTAAAGATCATGAATGATTTGCTTTGTGTGATTTGGGTGCAAGTGTTTCTACAATTCCAAAAACTTTGTGTGATTTGTTAGGTTTCCATGAGCTCGATGATTGTTCTTTAAATTTGCATCTTGCGGATTCTACCATTAAGAAACCTATGGGAAGGATTAATGACGTTCTTATTGTTGCTAATAGGAATTATGTGCCCGTAGATTTCATTGTTCTTGATATAGATTGCAATCCTTCATGTCCTATTATTCTTGGTAGACCTTTCCTTAGAACGATTGGTGCAATTATTGATATGAAGGAAGGAAATATTAGATTCCAATTTCCATTAAGGAAAGGCATGGAACACTTTCCTAGAAATAAAATCAAATTACCTTATGAATCTATTATGAGAGCCACTTATGGATTGCATACCAAAGATGGCAATACCTAGATCTATTCTTGTATCGTGCCTAGCTAGGGGCGTTAAACGATCGCGCTTGTTGGGAGGCAACCTAATTTTATTTTATTTGTTTTTGCTTCTGTTTAGGATTAAATATTTCATCTAGCTTCTATTTAAATGTGGTTTTGTGTTTTAATTAGTGTTTGTGCCAAGTAGAACCTTTGGGAAGACTTGTGTGAAGTTTATATGATCATGTTGTAAAAACAGAAACTTTAGCGCTCACGAGATTGGCTGTAATGTTTTACTGGAGATTGCTATTTAGTTGATTCATTTTGAAAATGATTAATAGACAAATTCCTCATGTTTACCAATTTATTTCAATATTTTTGGATTTACAGAAGTATTCAAAAGTTACAGATTACTACAGACTGTTCTGTTTTTGACAGATTCTGTTTTTCGTGTGTTGTTTGCTCATTTTGATGAATCTATGAGTAGTATTGAGAGGTATGAATCATGGAGAAGTTGGAATACAGTAGGTTTAACACCAATATAAACAAAGAATGAGTTCATTGAAGTACCTTTGAGTGGTGGTTTGTTTTCTTATACTAACGGAGCTCACGAGATTTTTTGCTAAGTTTTGTGTTGTGAAGTTTTCAACTTTTGTATGGCTTTGATGGACTATGGAACAAAGAGTGGAAAGAGCCTAAGCTTGGGGATGCCCAAGGCACCCCATGGTAAAATTCAAGGACAACCAAAAGCCTAAGCTTGGGGATGCCCCGGGTAGGCATCCCCTCTTTCATCTTCATCTATCGGTAACTATACTCGGGACTATATTCTTATTCACCACATGATATGTGTTTTGCTTGGAGCATCAAGTATAATTTGAGTCTTTGCTTTTTAGTTTGCCACAATAATCCTTTCTGAACACACCTTTTGAGAGAGATAAATATGATTTAGAATTTATTAGAATACTCTATGTGCTTCACTTATATCTTTTGAGCTAGATAGTTTTGCTCTAGTGCTTCACTTATATCTTTTAGAGCACGGAGGTGGTTTTATTTTGTACAAATTTTTGATCTCTCATGCTTCACTTATATCCTTTTGAGAGTCTTTTAGAACAGCATGGTAATGTGCTTTGTTTATAAAACTAGTCCTAATATGATAGGTATCCAAGATGGGTATAGTAAAAACTTTCACATAAAGTGCATTGAATATGATGAGAAGTTTGATACTTGATGATTGTTTTGAGATATGAGGATGGTGATATTAGAGTCATGCTAGTAGAGTAGTTGAGAATTTGAGAAAAACTTGTGTTAAGGCTTGCAAGTCCCGTAGCATGCACGTATGGTAATCGTTGTGTGACAAATTTGAAGCATGAGGTATTTCATTGAGTGTCATCCTTTGTGTGGAGGCCGGGATCGCGCGATGGTTAACTCCTACCAACCCTTCCCCTAGGAGCATGCCTGTAGTACTTTATTTTGATGACTTGTAGATTTTTGCAATAAGTATGTGAGTTCTTTAAGACTAATGTTGAGTCCATGGACTATACGCACTCTCACCCTTCCACCATTGTTATCCTCTCTTGTACCGCGCAACTTTCGCCGATGCCATACACCCACCATATACCTTCCTCAAAACAGCCACCATACCTACCTATCATGGCATTTCCATAGCCATTCCAAGATATATTGCCATGCAACTTTCCACCATTCCGTTTGTTATGACACACTTCATCATTGTCATATTGCCATGCATGATCATGTAGTTGACATCGTATTTGTGGCTAGGCCACCATGCATAATTTTTCATACATGTCACTCTTGGTTCATTGCACATCTGGTACACCGCCGGAGGCATTCATATAGAGTCATACTTTGTTCTAGTATCAATTTGTAAATCAATATAAGTGTGATGATCATCATTATTAGAGCATTGTCCCAAAGAAAAAAAAAAGAAAAAAAATGAAAGGCCAAAGAAAAAAAGAAAGGCCAAACAAAGAAAAAAAAGAAAAAAAGAAAAAAAAAGAAAAAAAGGAAAACAAAAGGGACAATGTTACTATCTTTTTCCACACTTGTGCTTCAAAGTAGCACCTTGATCTTCATGATAGAGAGTCTCTTGTTTAGTCACTTTCATATGCTAGTGGGAATTTTCATTATAGACTTGGCTTGTATATTCCAACGATGGGCTTCCTCAAATGCCCTAGGTCTTCGTGAGCAAGAAAGTTGGATGCACACCCACTTAGTTTCTTTTGTTGGGCTTTCATACATTTATAGCTCTAGTGCATCCGTTGCATGGCAATCCCTACTCACTCACATTGATATATATTGATGGGCATCTCCATAGCCCGTTGATACACCTAGTTGATGTGAGACCATCTTCCTCTTTTGTCTTCTCCACAACCACCACTCTATTCCACATAGTGCTATGTCCATGGCTCACGCTCATATATTGCGTGAAAGTTGAAAGAGTTTGAAAAAAAATTGAGTATCAAAACAATTGCTTGGCTGAAACCGGGGTTGTGCATGATTGGAATATTTTGTGTGACGAAGATGGAGCATAGCCTAACTATATGATTTTGTAGGGATGAACTTTCTTTGGCCATGTTATTTTGAGAAGACATGATTGCTTTGTTAGTTTGCTTGAAGTATTATTATTCTTATGTCAACATAGACTTTTATCTTGAATCTTTCCGATCTGAACATTCATGCCACAACAAAGAGAAATTACATTGAGAATTATGTTAGTAAGCATTCCACATCAAAAAATCTGTTTTTATCATTTACCTACTCGAGGACGAGCAGGAATTAAGCTTGGGGATGCTTGATACGTGTCCAACGTATCCATAATTTTTTATTGTTCCATGCTATTATATATTCTTTTTTGGATGTTTAATGGGCTTTATTATACACTTTTATAGTATTTTTCGGACTAATCTACTAAACCAAGGCCCAGTGCAAATTGTTGTTTTTTTGCCTATTTCAATGTTTCGCAGAAAAGGAATATCAAACGGAGTCCAAACGGAAAGAAACCTTCGGGAGAGTTATTTTTGGAACTGTATCTACCCAGAAGACTTGGAGTACATGCGAGGAAACGAGAGAGGTAGGCACGAGGGTCCAGGGTGCGCCTAGGGCGGCCAGACGTGCCCCCCACCCTCGTGGGCCCCCTCTGGCTCCCCCGATGCCCTCCTTCCTTTATATATATCCATGTACCCTGAAAACATCGAGGCAACAGAGAAAACCCTAATTCGACCACCGCAACCATCTGTTCCCGTGAGATCCCATCTTGGGGCCTATTCCGGAGCTCCGCCGGAGGGGGGATCCATCACGGAGTGCTTCTACATCAACACCATAGCCTCACCAATGAGTTGTGAGTAGTTTACCACAGACCTTCGGGTCCATAGTTATTAGCTAGATGGCTTCTTCTCTCTTTTTGGATCTCAATACAAATTTCTCCTCGATCTTCGAGGAGATCTATTCGATGTAATCTTTTTGCGATGTGTTTGTCGAGATCCGATGAATTGTGGATTTATGACCAAGATAATCTATGAACAATATTTTATTCTTTTCTAAAATCTTTTATGTATGATTATAATATCCTTGCAAGTATCTTTGAATTGTTGGTTTTGTTTGGCCTACTAGATCTATAGTTCTTGCAATGGGAGAAGTGCTTGGCTTTGGGTTCAATCTTGCGGTGTCCTTTCCCAATGACAGCAGGGGCAGCAAGGCACGTATTGTATTGTTGCCATCGAGGATAAAAATATGGGGTTTATATCATATTGCTTGAGTTTATCACTCTACATCATGTCATTTTGCTTAAAGCATTACTCTGTTCTTACGAACTTAATACTCTAGATGCATGTTGGGTAGTGGTCGATGTGTGGAGTAATAGTAGTAGATGCAGAATCGTTCGGTCTACTTGTCCCGGACGTGATGCCTATATATAATGATCATGCCTAGGTATTCTCATAACTATGCGCTTTTCTATCAATTCCTCGACAGTAATTTGTTCACTTACCATAGAATTCTGCTATCATGAGAGAAGCCACTAGTGAAACCTATGGCCCCCGGGTCTATTCTCAACATATTAATCTTCCATCTACTTTACTTTGCTTTATTTCCTTTCTGCTCTTATACCAAAAATACCAAAAATATCATACTATCCTATCTATCAGATCTCACTTTCATAAGTGACCGTAAATGGATTGACATCCCCTTATCGTGTTGGCTGCGAAGTTCTTATTTGTTTGTGCAGGTGCGAGGGACTCACGCATGGTCTCCTACTGGATTGATACCTTGGTTCTCAAAAACTGAGGGAAATACTTACGCTACTGTGCTGCATCACCCTTTCCTCTTCGAGGGAATACAACGCAAGCTCGAGAAGTAGCAGGATTCTTGTTGAGATGGCTCGCATTATGTTTGATGAATACAAGACTCTTCTCCGGTTATGGCCTAAGGCTATCAACACTGCATGCCATATCATCAACAGGGTATATCTCCACAAACTCCTCAAGAAAACTTCATACGAACTCCTGACTGACAAGAAACCCAGTGTGATTTATCTCAAAGTCTTTGGTGCTAAATGCTAGGTTAGAGATCCTCATCACAGTTCTAAATTTGCACGGAAAGCACATGAAGGTTTCATGCTTGGTTATGGAAATGACTCGCACACCTACAAAATCTTCATCAATCATCTTCACAGGATTGTTGAGACTGTAGATGTGTGGTTGGATGAAACTAATGGCTCGCAAAGAGAGCACCTACCTCGTGTGATAGGTGAAATACCTCCCGAGGAATCCATTAAGTTCAAGGCTACTAAGGATATCATTACCACTGAAGAATCTGCTAAAGAAGTCATTCCAGACCATGAAGAAAATCATACTGGTGCACCTGAAGAAACTGCTGCTAAAGAAAATACTAAGCCAAATCAAAGTCGTCGACTAGCTCATCCTCGAGTGGCAAAAGAACTGCAGATTGAGAAAATCATTGACGACATCAATGCACCAGGTCCTCTCACATGCTCAGGAGCTTCACACTTATCTATCTTTTGTGGGCACTTTGTGTCGGATTCAGGGCTCCGCAAAACCCTTGTAAGTTCGAACACTGGGGAGCGTGCGAAGAACTCAACTTCCCCTATTAGCCTACTAGCCGTTTCTACGAACTAGCTCGAGGAACAACAAAGAACACGACATAGGGCAGTTTACCCTGGTTCACGCCACCTAGCGGTGAGTGGCCCTACTCCTGCAATGTGGTGGATTGCCTCAAGGTGGGCTGAGGAAGAACTAGTACAGTGCTCGAACAACCTCGTGAGGTGTGTTCTTGCTTGTGTGTGTGGAGAGGGAGGTCTAAATGATCTGTCCCTTCTTCCTTCTCCCTCTCTCTCTTTGCTTCTCTCTGTATCTGCTTCTCTCTGTCTCACCCCCTTTTTATGGTGGTGGCTAGCTATACTTATAGAGGCCTTGGGCCTCTTCCCCCGAAATGTAGGTGGGAAGGGATCCCACAACGGTCAAATTTAAAGGGAGACAACTGGTACATCTTATCCTGACTAAAGGTGGTCTTCGCATGTAAAGATTCTAATCCTGACGCCACGATGGGCTCGGTGATGACCTCCATCCTGTCGTCCTGGCGATCATGGTCTTGTTGCATGGAAATGGAAACCTTTGGTTGATTCCTCGGGACTCCGCATCTACGCTTGCCTCTTTAACACCAAAGAGGAAACTGGTCGTCCTGCGCCCGCTGGCACCCGCCTGGCCTTGGTCGTCATGGCTTGCATCATCCGAACCTCACGAGGTGAGGGCTTGCATAGAGTTCTCCGCCCCTCAGGAGCCAGCCTAGTGAGACTATCCCCTCCGAAGGTCTTGTTGTCATCCGCCTCGCGAGGCTTGGCCCCTCGCGAGGGTCTTGAGCGTTGATGCTGAAGATGGATCTTACCAGGCCGGTGAAGGAGCCATGTCATGGGCCACGGGTAGGCAAGTCTGGGTACCCTGGTTCCCAGAACGCCGACAGTAGCCCCCGGTCCCAAGGAGCGCTCGGACTTGGCTTCGAGGCGAAGCCAAAGGGCAAGGGCGAAGCACCGCACGCCCTAACCGCCTGCGGACCCAATTGACGCGTGGCGCTTGGATAGGGCATGGGCTTCTCCACTTCCCCACGCTACCTCGGCAACCATCCCGGACAGACAAAAATGTTGGAGCTTGCGCCTTAACCCTCATCACCTCCCTTTCGTCTTGCTCCAAATCCCCTTTTCCTTCTTGCTGCGAGCGCCTCCAGATCTGATGAGTTCTGCCCCTGAACCCAGCACCAATGGCCATTGAGAAAGCAACACCTGCAGCTTCTCCCTCAGGTCCGACGCTAGATCCAGAACCGGCTCTCAGCACCTCCACTATCATCGAGGAGAAGGACCTCATTGTCGTGCTCCCGCTACTGGCGTCTAGCCACAACGAAGGATGGAAGACGGTGGTCTGGTTCGGCTCCGCCAAGCCAGAGTTTTTGGGTGAGACCTTCTACCCCCTCTTCTTCCATTACATCTTTGCTGGGCCCGTTCCTCCTTTCTCTAGTTTCTTCCTTGCCATCCTCGATCACTACCAGATCCATGCCCTTCATCTCCACCCTAGTTCCAATTTTCTCATGTCAATATTTGCCTTCTATTGCGAGGCATTCGTCGGGGTGGCACCTTCTCTTGCGTTGTTCCGCCACTTTTTCTACCTCCGGGGCGGCACTGACCAGTGCTCCGGGAGCCTTACCTTCATCACAGTCCATACCGGCAACATGATCTCCAAATCCAAGAACAAAGTGGACGAGTTCCGGCGCAAGTGGGTCTTCGTGGATGCCAAGAGTTCCCATGTTTGGCTGGAGCGACCACTTGTGCCACCGAAGAATCTGCTCCGGTGGGCTCATGAGAAGTTCACTGACCCTAGAGCGGAGCATTTGCTAGAGACGATGACGAAGGATTTGATGATGGGGCAGCTTACGGGGGCCTTACTCGTCATGGAGTTTGTGAAGCAGCGCCTTGCTCCCCTTCAGGTACACTCGCGCCCCTTGTGGAACCTCTAAGGCGAGGATGACCCGCTCCGGTTGCGCCCAGAGACCCTAACTAACAAGGAACTAAGCAGAGTCATGCGCACCCTGCTCGAGAAGGATCTTGGTGACCTTCTGGATGGCTATGTTCTGCTATACGACTGTGGTGACTGGGAAGCCGTAGTAGCCACCATGCTCGTCTTCAACGAGCGAGGGCTTGTGCCGCCGACGAGCCCTCATGCTCCTCCTCTCGTGGTGTCGGCATCCTCCGGCAAGGACTCTGATGAGGAGGGGAAGGTGGACTGGGAGGCGACATTGGACGAGATGGCGGAGACCTCTCCTCCCAGACGGAGCGAGTTGCTCTGTGGCTTCTCTGACGATGACGACGCGGGCGAGCGCTTGGTGGAGGGGTCGCCACACTCCACCGGGGTGACCATGAGGTCCGGGCCCACCCCCTTGAAGAGGCTGGTGCGTGGGGTCGCGAAGAAGGGCGGTGCTGCCACGCCCTTGCCCGTCTCCAAGGGCGCAGCAAGCCTTGCGGCCGAGAAGCTTGGGGTCGCCTCGCTCCTGTCCAAGAAAAGGGCATACATCGCCATCAACCAGTAAGTATTTTACCTTATTTCTGCTTCCACTTCAGGTGCTGTACTCAAAATGTCTCCCCTCCTGGCGGTCAGGCCGCCGGCATCGAAGAAGAAGAAGGAGGAGGCCAGTTGTAATGCCCCGGATGTAAAACTTTCCCTTTATGGCAATATATAAACTTTGGCTTCATCAGTTCCATTCCGGGTTCTTCGTCTTTTCGGGTTTCGTCGTTTTGTTGTGTGCGTGTGTGCATTTCATCCATGTCATGTTGTCATGTGCATTGCTTTGCATTTGTGTTGTCATTTGCATCCGGTCCCACTAGTCTCTTCCCGTTGTCCGTTTCGAGTTCCGACGCTCTCACACGTGCACGTGTCATCCCCGAGTGCTTCTTTTGTGTTTAGCCGTGTAACGTTTTCGGAATGGCGTGAGACTTGTCGTGCAATGTTGTTTTGATATGTGTAGGCCGCCTGTCAAGTTTCATCGCGTTTGGAGTTCGTTTGGTACTCCAACAGTTAACCTCGTGGGCTAAAAGTACCTCCTCTTTGAAGCCCAAGACCCCCTCCACAACAGCCCACCAACCCAGCACAACCCTTCCCATCATCTCGGTCGTCGATTTGTGATCGCGTGGTCGAAAACCGCTCCCCATTTGGAGTCTCCTAGCTCCTTGTGCCTATAAAAAACGCCCCCTTGCCATTTTTCGTCCAAAACCCTAGATCCAACCTCCACCCCCGAGCCGGACACGTCCGATCGCCGGCGGACACGTCCAGCCAACGACCGGACCAATCTGTGCACGACACCTGTCCCGCCGCCGCTCTCCCCCCGCACCGGCCCGCAGGCCCAGCGCGGGCCCGCCGCCGCCTTCTTTCGGGCCTTTTCCGCCCCGACGCCTCCGTTCTCCGCCGCCGGCTGCAGTGCTCCGCCGCCGCGCCACCGAAGCTCTCCACCGCCGGCCCTCGCCAGGTCGCCGCCGGCCTCGCCCAGCTTGTCGTACCCCGCCGCCTCGCCGCCCGGAGGCCCTCGCCGCCGCCGCCTAGATCCGCCGCCGGCCAGTGCCGCACCCCGCCGCCGATCGGACCCCGCGCCGCCCCGTGGCCCTCCTCTGGCGAGGCCTGACACCGCCGTTCCGGCCGGAGTAGCGAGCAAGCCGCCGCCTCACCGTGGGATCGTCCCGATCTGGGGCTGGGAGCCCTAACGGGCCTACGACCCGCGACCCGGCGCCGTTCGACCCGCCCCGCGACCCGCGCGCTCCGATCCGCGAACCCGCTCCGACCCGCGCCCACGTTGACCGTTCCAGTGAGGTTGACCCCGTGACCCCTTGTTTTTTTACTAAGTCTTTTTGCGTTTTAGTTGTCTGATGCATTATTGTGATGGCTATAACTTTTACTGTGGTTGTTCGATTTGTGCGTATGATATGTCAAAATGATCGTGGTGATGTGTACTACGTTTAGTTCCATTGTGTCATGCATGTTTGAGTCCATCTAGATGTCTTAATCATCATGACAAGGGTGCTACATGATATAAACTGCTGCTATTAGTTGTTTTCATGCCATGTTTGAGATGTGATAACTTGGTGCATGTTTATCCAAATGAAGCAAATGATATGTCCAAATGTTCATCATGAGAAGCTCTACATGTTGGTTGCTATAGCATGCTTGTTAGAGTTCATTTTGACATGTTTATCCCTGTTGCAAAAGTTTATGTGGCTGTTATGTTTTGTAACTTGTTACGAGATGCCTAGTTGAGGAGCTCGTTGCTATTGTTGTGTTTGTCCCCATGTTGCATGCTCATATGTTTTGGACTCCCCATCATGTGTTCTTTGCTGTGGTGAAAACTACTTGCCATGATATGCTTTGAGGTGACTTAAACATGCTCACAAACATGCCATGATAATATTGTTGTTTTAACACTTAGTGAAATTTCACTAAGTTTGGAATCTGTAATATCCGGATGCTATGTTTGCTTGTTGTCCTAGGCAAATCCATGTTAGTTTTCGGGTGGCTATTGATCATTCCTTGTTGTATATGTTGTTGTCTATCCATCCATGCCCTCACATGCTCATTTGGGTTGTTGTAGCATATTTAATTCTTGCTCCCAAGTTGCTATAAAATATTACTGTCAGGTTTTTATTGTCATGTTCAAAATGTTGTAGCTTGTTGCTATTGATCCATGCCTCCTATGGAGTTGCTCCAATGGAGTAGTTTGCTATAGGATATGTCTACTTCATGTCCATGCTTCTTGTCACCATGTTTGAGTGATGTAGAGTATATATTTCTTGCCCCAAAGTTGCTATGTGGCTGTTAATTTCAGCTTTGCTTTGTTTCTTGTTTCGGGTGTATCTTTTAGCCCGTTGCTCCGTTTTGAGAAAGTCCTATATGAAACTTGTGTGGTTTTGCATGTAGATTCATAATATCATCTTGTTAACATGTTTGGAGTATGTTTTGCTTGATGTTTGGGTGCATCTTGCACCGTTGCCATGCTTATCTTGTTTTGATCATATCTTCTAGACCGTAGCTCCGTTTTAAACAAACTTTATATAAAACTTGACTAGAATTTCGTGTAGATTGTCATGGTGCATGTTAAATTGCTGTTTAACAAATTTAACTTAAGGTTTGTTCAGATCTGGACTAATTTCAAACTTTGCATATGAGGACTTACCGGATATGTCTTAAGTAGTTTCCGGCCTCTTTTAAACCTGCTGTTTCTTGTGTTGTTTCTCTGTGCTTCCTACCTTGCCATGTTTTGCATCCTAAATAGACTTGTCTTGCATCCTACTTGCTTGAGTATATTGTCTTGTTCTTGTGCTGTTACCTTGTGCTTCCTATGTTGTCTTGATGTGCATCCTAAGTGCATCTGCAGTACGTCCTTAGTGCATCAGCCATGCATCCTGTAGTCAGCGCATTGCACCTTGTTTGATTTCGTGCCTCGTGTGTTCTTGTGTTGAGTAGAGCCGGAAGCTGTGACCGAGTACGAGAACGAGGTTACTACAGGGGTTGAGAACGAGGAGCCCTCTTACGATCCCATCGATGACTCGACAGGCAAGATGACCTGACCCATATATCATTACTATCTTTGCCTATTGCTAGAAGTCTCGCTCTTTAGCTTATTGCCTTGATTCCCATGTTTGTTTGTCAGCCTCCTATTGTAACCATGAATCTATTTAACCACCCAACCTATGCAAACCTTTGTTTGGCTACGTTGGCTTCGCTCAGCCCCTCTTATAGCATTGCTAGTTGCAGGAGAAGATTTGAAGATTCTTGCTTCATGTTGAAACTTGTTGGGATATCACACTATATAAACTCTTACATGAAATCATCTATATATTGGTAATGGGTGGAAGGCTGAGCCTTTTGCTCGGTGTTTTGTTCCACTCATGCCGCCCTAGGAACCGTATAAACCGGTGTTATGTTCCTTGATTTTGCGTTCCTCACACGGTTGGGGTTATGGGACCCCCTCGATAAACCGCTTAGCGCTAAGTCTTTTCCAGCAAGTCCCGACATTGCTACTCCATTTGCCTAATAACTAAAACTTGCATAGGGACTAGCTATCCCCTTTTATTAATCAACCCCCCCCCCCGAGCCAGTGCTCCACATGAGTGTTGGTCCAAACTAGAGCACTGTGCGGGTCCGCCCCTTGGCAACTTGGGGTATCTTGTAC
Source organism: Secale cereale (assembly GCA_902687465.1). Classification (NCBI taxonomy): domain Eukaryota; kingdom Viridiplantae; phylum Streptophyta; class Magnoliopsida; order Poales; family Poaceae; genus Secale; species Secale cereale. Next base: position 303,959,030 of record LR738712.1, on the reverse strand, counting down.
CTGTATGCTTCGCTCATCCGGTCGTGGCCTGAGACTAGATACGCGCGGCTACTGCCAGGGTGTCGGCACGCCGGGAGGATTTGCTGGATTATTCTTACCTTAGTCGGAGTATCTTGAGCACGGGATTCCGAGGATACTCGGGCCTTCCCACCTTGGAGTTGCGACTCCGCGGATCATGGGCTTGTAATGGGCCAAGTTGGAACACCCCTACAGGGTTTTGAACTTTCGAAAGCCGTGCCCGCGGTTATGTGGCAGATGTGAATTTGTTAATATCCGGTTGTAGAAAACTTGATACCATGTTCAGAACACACTACCAGCGTGAGTACCATGACGGTCATTTTCCGAAAGGGGTTCGGGAAGTGAACACGATGGGCTTATGTTTGCCGTGTTTAGATAGGATCACTTCGTGATCACCTTGTCGCTCGTGGCACTTCTCTTCTCGCTCTTAATACGTAAGCTAGTGCTAGTGCAACTGCAGCCTTTTATTCTTTCTTCGGCCTTGTTCCACACCCAAGGCTTAGATAGTTCTGTTACCCGGGATCGGGATTGCTGAGTCCTCCGTGGCTCACAGATTCTACACCACACCAGATGCAGGTACCATGGTGAGCTACTCAGGTGATGGCACATAGCTATACTGGGAGTATGATGAGGAATGTAGCCGTTACTATGTGCACTATCCCGATGATCAGTAGTGGTTTCTACTAGGGGCGATTCGAACCTGTGGCTTTATGTATGTTTGGTATCTTTCATTTGGATCTTCACCCGTAGTCGGGTTGTGATGTTATTTGGATGATGTTTTACTATGTAATGAATTGTGTGACGTGGCGAGTGTAAGCCAACTATATCTTTTGCTTTTCATCCCTATTTTTACATGAGATGTGCAAAGATACCGAACTTGAGATCATTCCAGAATGGGCTTATACCTTTAAGTCGTGCCTCGACACGTAGGAGGTATAGGCCCATCCTGGCCATTACAAGTTGGTATCAGAGCCTTCTCTGACATAGAAGCCCCCACTGGTTGATCGAATCGTTGACGGTTGAGTCTAGGCACACACTTAAAATGTTTTGAGTCCTATATATATATCAGAGAGTAGGAATTCTATTGCTCCTCATCTCTTTTTCACTCTGGTGAGGACTCCTGACGATTACTCTTGTCTCTTCTACTCTCAAAAAATTGCACCAATTTTTTTTAGGAATCTCGCGAGTATTGTTTGGATTGTTTCGATGTCTTTGTGACGAGAACATTGTTCTCGATGCCTCCTGTCATTTAGGGGTTGTGGTAGTGTCTCGGGGAGTTGAGCTCCGAGGTGTTGTCGTCACAAATATATCGCATCCGTTCTGGAATACTTAAGACGGCCGACATCGAAAACTCTCCTATGCGGTTAGTGGCAAGATAACCCCGACGTCACCCAGTACTGGGGAGGTAGTTCGGGAGTATTGCCATAGCTTGTATAGTAGATGCATTTCGAAGGTCCGAGGTACACGGTTTCCGGAAATAACTGGTTATGTGTTGAAGGATGGGTACAGCTGGATGTAGGATTAGAGTTGAGTGCGCGATGCTTCCCCTGTATCCCCAACACCTGATTGCATAACTGGAAACTTTCGGAAATTAATAGGTGGGTTCATCTAGTAGCTCGTAGGCATTCTTCCAACGAATGCATGATATGGAGTTTGGGGTTCTACATTGAGTGAAGTACTTGTATGGCCATTGTTCCGATCGGGAGTTGCATCTTAAAGGGTCCTTGGCTATGCTGATCCGGGGATTGCAAAACCCTTTTGTAACACGTTCCATAAGCTTTCAGCACGAATATGTCGAACAAAGCTTCTATCTTGTATTTGTTCTATCTGCACCTTGTTGTTTTATTTACCTTTTGTCTCCCAAGTGGCTTCTCGTGAAGATTGTTGTTATCATTAAACTGAGATTTCATTCATTCCTCTTGTTCGAATGATTCTTGTGAAGACTATGTTGCAATTCTAGCCGTTGATTTAGCTTATATCTTCTTTCCATCAATGGCTAATAGTGGTGATCTCTTTCAGGATGGCTCCTAAAAGGGTTCCCAACGCTAAACCAGAGGGTGAAGAGGTTCCTGGTCGTCCTCCTTCCCCTCCTCCTCCGTCTGAGGCCTGGAGAGCAATTATGCAAGCTACGAATCAGAACACCCAGATGCTTATGCAAATGATGCAGAATATTCAAGCAAATCAAGCAAATCAGGGTGCTCATGGGAACCAAGGCAATTTGTTCAACCGACCGCACTTTTCTACGCTCAACCAGTTCCTGGCAAATCAACCAAAGGCATTCAGTTACTGCGTGGACCCTCTAGATGCTGAAGACTGGATAACAGATATCAAGAAGCATTTCGAGTGCAGTAACGTCAGGCCCGAGGACTATGTGAAGTTTGCAACCTTCCAACTCAAGGACCAAGCAACTGATTGGTGGCAGCAGTACAAAGACTCCAGAGCAGGGCGTGTAATCTCCTGGGATGACTTTTGCAAGGATTTTCGCTCTCACCACATTCCAACAAGTGTCATCGAGGGTATGCATGAGCAATTCCGCAACCTGAAGCAAGGCTCTATGTCTATCTACCAATATAATGTCAAGTTCCAGAACCTTGCCCGCTATGCCAAGCAAGACATCCCAGATGCCAAGAGCAAGATCTATCAGTTCTGAGGTGGTCTGAAGGATGAACTCCAACTAGCTCTCACCTTGTTCGAGCCTGATGAGTTTGATAAATTCTATAACATGGCACTTAAGCAAGAGGCAGCCCAGCTCAAGATGGAAGCTTCCAAAAAGAGGATCGGAGACGTTGTTCACTCCTCCTCTTCTTCCCAAGTAGTCGCAAAGCAACAGAAGTTTTGGCTTCCACCTCCTCTAGTGATCCGAGCTCCCAACAACAACAACAACAAGAACTCTGGTGGTCGTGCTTTCTCCCACCCACCCAACCCAAGCAATCAGTCAAAGAACCACTTTCAAGCTTCAAAGTCAAGTGGTCCTCATTACCGTCCTCTCTCAGAAGTGGTTTGCAACAAGTGTGTCCAGAAGGGTCACTATGCTAACAAGTGCCCCAACCGAAGGCGCCTTCCGCCTCCTCCACCTGTCAGCACTGCTATTGTCAAGCACAACCCCAAGTCAGCAAGAGTGAACCTGATGAGTGCAGCTGAAGCAGAAAATTCTTCTGATGTGATACTTGGTAACCTCTCAGTTAACTCAATTCCTGCAAAAGTATTGTTTGACTCTGGTGCATCACTCAGTTTCATATCAAGGCCATTCTTTACCAAGCATGAGTTCTCATCTTTTTATTTGGATAAACCTTTGCACATTATTTCTCCGGGTTCTCTGTTGAGATCCAACTCAGTTGTTCGGGATGTATCTATTCGCATGGGTGATTACCACTATCTGGCTTCTCCGGTGGTTCTCGGCAACTCCGACATTGATTTAATTCTCAGGATGGATTGGCTTTCTCAGCACGATGCTCACATTGATTGTGCAAATAAGGAAGTCAAGATTACTCGTCCTAACGAAGACGTGATTATCTTCGCCTCTCGAGATAACACAATCAGGCTATTCTCTCTCAATGACAAGGGCGAGATTAATGCCATCTCTCAAATTCCGGTGGTCAATGAATATGAAGACGTCTTCCCTGAAGAACTTCCAGGCATGCCTCCGCATCGTCAAGTTGAATTCGTCATTGAACTCGAGCCTGGTACTGAGCCAACATGCCCGCGTCCGTACAAGCTCTCCCCTGAAGAGTTGAAGGAGTTGAAGAAACAGCTCGATGAGCAAGAGCGTATGGGTCTAATTAGGCCTAGCACGTCTCCTTGGGGCTGTGGTGTCTTATTTGTCAAGAAGAAGGATGGCACGGGGCGCCTTTGCGTTGATTACCGGCCATTGAACAAGAAGACAATAAAGAACAAGTGTGGGGACCCCGACTCATAAGTCGTGATCACCGAATGCACGTGTACAGTGATCCCAGAGATCAATGCTCACTGAACACACAGAAGCTGAATAACAAGAGTCTTACATCCTTACATACCGTGTTACACAAATAGGACCATAATGGTCAAGTCTTGAGTATATCGTCGCAGCGGAAAATCTTCAATGTCAACATGGACCCATGCCATCAGCCTTAACCCTACAGGCATTCTGACTGGGAAGCATCCTGGCTCGCATGCTCGTCACCAAGAAATCTTCATCTTAACCTGTTCTCTCATGCCTGGCCAATAAAATAACAAGTGGCAAGCCAATGAGTACATTGAATGTACTCGCAAGCAACCCAAGTGTGATAACAGAATAATTATGCAAGGCTCTACTGCTAAATTGGTAGTTTGCGGAAAGCTAGTTTTTCATATGCAAGTATGATCAACATATAACCAGGGCATGCATGTGTCTGTAATAAGTATCAGGAGGTCACAGACATCAATATCGAGAAAGAGTTGTGATCAACTCATGTTCAAGCTCATTGTAACTTTCTCACAATCACATCAGTAATATCTCTGAATCGTGTTGTTTCCCAGAAACTTATGGACATAGTCTAAGTAGCACCACCCAACTGTCCTTGACCGCGGACACGGCTATTCGAATAGTTTGACACTCTGCAGAGGTTGCACACTTTACCCACAAGATCCGGGGAACTTCCGTGTCATCCACGACCCGCGATACCTCAAGTACCCGGGGTAAGCACCCGATCACTATCTTTCCCTAGACGACACTAACATAGAGTCCACTCGATTGGTAGCAGCCCCGTTCCAAACATTTCACATCTCAAGGTTTGTGGAGACTCGCTCCGTATTCATCACATATCACAAGCATGGGGTACCAACGGTGTGTCCGGTGCCCTGTAAAGACAGTCATGGCCGCCTATCCAAGCGCGACCCCGTCCCGAGAGTGACCTCATGTCACCCCCGTCACTAGTAATGCGGGCACCATGCTAGTATCGACCTAGGTAATCAATAATGCCCTTTCCCATATAAGGGTAGAGTGGTTGCGCATGTTTGGTTGGGACGGTAGTCACACATAAATCTAATCCATCTCTGTAAACAACACTTCCGTCGAGCCTCGGCACACTACTTCTCCACCAAGTAGTGCCCTAGATCCTCATCAACTCCCAGGGGCATTAGTGGCACCCACTGGGTCATTTGCAAGTATGTCAGACCACACTTGTTTCACTCAATGCATAACCCCGACCCATTTTGCGTAGCCAACTACTATAGCATACATCTATCAATTCCCACCCACATAACCCTCATAGGAAGGTAGGGTCATGTTTGATGCAAGTTTCAACAGTAAAGTAACAGGGGTAGCAACCAAAGTGGTTTCCACCTCAACATGATTCCGATGCATTGAATAATAAGGTGCTATGAGACATGCATAAAAAGGTTTCTTGAACATGGTCAAAGGGCTGCTTGCCTTATTCTTCAGAGTCTTCAAATCTTCTGGTCCATCTCCGAATACTCCGTTTATTACGTCAACTAACGATGGAAACTATCATAATAAGCAATACAATCAAAGCAAAAATAAAAGTGCTCTAAAAATAGGAGTTGGACTTTTCTAGGATACCTCTGGTCATATGGAAAATAACCAAGGTGGTTTCATAGGTGTTGGATCAATAGGTAGTTTGGAACATTTCAATGTGATGGAACCAAGGGGTTTATGGATTTGGAAGAAGTATACAGAAATACTTCCTTGAATGATGAGCAAAGGTACCCATCATCAAGTCATGATTTTAGAAGCATTTAGGAGTTGGTTTCACTGGATTTGGATTTGAAATGAATTTCCTAGGATTTTGCAAAGCTGATAAATATGGAGAAATGGCTCAATATTTGGTGGGGTACAGAAAGTATTAATAAAAATGTTCCAAAACTAAGTTTGGACATGACAAGCATCTAGGAACTTGAATCACTGCATTTGGATCAAGATTGAGCTCTCTGTGATTTTCTAAAGTTCATCACAGAAAATGGAATATGGGTATTTGATAAATATTTGTGTAGGAAAAGTCTCTAGAATACTGTGCATGTTGTACCATGTGATAGAGCATGATTTATGGAGCCATAGGAAATATGAATCATCAAGTTTGGAGTTCATTTGAATATTTGGGAGATATTTGAAGTTGACTTGATAGAGAAAAGGAAAAGGAAAAAGGGGCTTTACCCTTGCGCGCAGGGCGAAGAATAGCTGCACCGTGACTGGACCGGCCCATCAGCTCGGCCGCGTGCACAGGAGCCTGGCCACGTCGAAGACGCCCGCCAGGAAGGGCGCCACCGCGCGGGGGAGGCGGCCGAGGCCAGACCCGCCTCCACTTAAACGGAGGGGCCCAGCCTCCAGGTCGCTGACGTGCGGGCCCCCGTGGCAGGTTCAACCCCTTCCTCCCGCGCAACGCGGCGGGGAGGAACAGAGGCGATGCCCGCCGGCGGCTTGCCGGCACTGCAGGGCTTCTCCGGCGACACTCGGGCTATGAACGGATTCAGCGAAGAATGCCGCTCCCATTCATGTACGCCACGGCTGCGAGGGGTGATCGAATCGACGGCAGCTTGGACACCGGCGGATGGCGGCATCGGCAAGAGTTTGGCATGGAGCTGTGGTGCGCCGTTTGACGAGAGGAAGGTCGCGGGAGGTCCGCCTAGCTCAGGGGAGTCCGCTGGTGGGGGTAGGAGGGGGAGGAAGGCTCGGGCTGGCTCGAATCCGAGCGGAGGCCGGCGGCGGAACTCCGGCCGGATAGGTGGCTGCGAGGCCCGAGGAGAGCGACGAGTCGGCCTGTGAGGCGTGTGGGAGAAGGGGAATGCTAAAGGAGGTGCGAGGGGGGCTCGAGGTGCTCTATAAGTAGGGGGCGCCGGTCCACCGAGGCGCCGTGCGTCGGCGAGCCTGTTGCTGTTGCTGCGGGCCACGCGAGCCTACCGCAGCGTGTCCGGGGCGCTCCTGGAGCTGGTCCACGCCTAGAGGAAGAGAAAGGAGGAGCGGGGAGGCGTCAGAGGGCCGCGCGTGTGAGCTTGCTCACTGGAGCGCTCGGGCGGCCACGGCGCGCGTGCGAGCAGGAGTGAGGGAGGAGGAGAGAGGAGGGGGCCGACTGCCCAGCGTGTTGCGGACGTCGAGGCCGCCTCGGGGGACACGAGGGGGGAGGCCCTAGGTGGTCGGGGCCGGTGATTGGGGGCGGCTGCAGTGCTCCAGAGCACTGTAGCGCGCTCCAGAGCGGGCTTTTGGCTGCCATTGGCGTGGCCTGGCGCCCAGGGCGTGTCCAACTGTGTCTAGCAGTGCTAGGGGATAGTAATCAAAGGCGTGGAGGTCATGGATGCTCTGGGGAGGTTCTGGAATGAGGAGAGGGGTGAAAGAGAGGGAGTTTACTGCTGTCCAGCAGTGAGAATTGGGGTTTTACCCCCCTCCAATAATTGAGCTGAGGCCAGAGAGAGTTACTGGGGGTAGAGGATGATCAGGGGGGCTGTGGTAAGAATTTGGGGTAAAGGGAAATAGTAAAAGGGGTCCAAACACAGGTTTTGGTAAATGAACAGAAGGTGTTTGATCAGATTTTGGGGAAACAAATGACCTCCAATTGGCATGGCACTTAACAGGATTGAATGTCACACATAATTAGGCCTCTCCACCAAATTTGAGCTCATTTGGGCAAAGTGGCCAATGTAACTTTGGTGAACCCTAGAAATCAACAGAAATGGTTTCACCATGTTTGAGTCAAGCAAATCATCTCCCCTTGATGCACCACTTGGTGTAGCATCATCATTTGGGGTATTGATCATGCCCATAAGGTTTGAGGCCCCAGATAAAAAGTTGGTAATGTAAAGTTGTTCAAATTTGTATTTGAACAGAAAGGGTTTTGGGGTGATCTGATCAAGTTGCTCTATTCCAAATCTTGTGCCATTTGGTCTAGATGCCTTATTAGGCCATTCTAGCATGTGCACCAAATTTGAGAGCATTTGGACAAGTTTGGCAATGTAAAGTTGCTCAAACTTCAAATATGGACAGAATGGTTTTGAGGGGATTAGAGGATGTTTCCTTGATCTTCAAGGCATGAGGCTTTGCAAGATCATCAAATATGTCATATATGACATGATAGAATTTCCCTGGAATTTTTGGAGAATATTTCCTTTGTAAATATTTCAAAAGCTTGAAATATCCAGAAAGGGTTTTGGAAGGATTTGCCCAATATATTGAACATGACCATGTGTTGAAACTCTTATATATGGACAATATATGTCCTATGAGTCTCCCTGAATTTTGGCAAATATTTTTGAAATGATTAAATAATTTTTCCCTATTAAAGACCATTTCTGGCCTTAAGAAAAAGCTTTTAAATAAAATATAAAAATATCTTTTAAAATTATATTTTTGTGGTTTCTGGGAGTCCTATATCTAATAGGATTCAAATAAACTTTTTGAAAGATTTTTCACACCCTAAATAAGGTACTTGCAGTGCAAACCTCAATTCAGGGGTTTTTGGAAAACTAATTTTAGAAAATACCATTTGGCCAAAATATTTTTATAAGAAAATTCTATACTGGTCTATACACATGGCATGATCATTGGGAAAAGGTTTTGGGTCAAGGAGATGAAGTATAAGAGTTGGAGGATTTATTTGATTTTTAGAGCACTAACAAACAGCAGACAAAAGTCAAATCAATCAAAGTCAAAAACACTCAAAAGTTTTTGCAAATCCACATTTTTAACATGAAAATTAGCTTAAGCAATGTGATATGAAAATCAGGGTGTGACAGACCTACCCCCCTTACAAGAATCTCGTCCCCGAGATTCCCAGACTAGGCGTGGAAACAAAGGCGGAGTCTTGGATACGGGGTAGTCTTCACTTCTCCTGGTTGGTTCTGCTTCCGAGCGGTGCTCCTTGGAATCCTGAAGTGCTTGATGGTAGGGCTTCTTGCTTGATGCCTTCCTTGATAGAGGTTGCTGAGGGGTCTCTTGCATAGGTTAGGTTGGGTTAGCTGTCAAAGGCTCGGTGATCGATGTCCTTGCGGGCATCGGGCTAGCTAGGAGGTAAGAAGTACTTCCAGAGTGGGGGCTCGTGGAAGATTTGGTGCATGAAGGGTATCTCAGGTGTTAGATCTAGCTGGGGAGCCGTCTACCACATGACTTGCAGTGATCTCAAAGGGTCCAATGAACCTTGGTGCGAGCTTCCCCTTGACGTGGAAACGCTTGTTTCCCTTCAGAGGAGTTACCCACAGGTACACGTGGTCCCCGACATGGAAACTCATGTTCCAATGATGAGTGTCAGCATAGCTCTTTTGCCTTGACTTGGCTGCCTCCAAACGTTCTTTGACTAGTTGGACTTGCTCTTCCGCTGCGCGGAGAATATCCGGTCCAAGGACTAGCCCTTCTCCAGTCTCTGACCAGTTGAGGGGTGTGCGACATCTGCATCCGTACAACACCTCAAATGGTGCCATCTGAAGGCTCGACTGGTAACTGTTGTTATTGGAGAATTCGGCAAAAAGGAGACAATCCTCCCACTTGGCTCCATATGCCAAGACACAGGCTCGGAGTCATGACTTCGAGAATCTGATTGACTCACTCAGTCTGACCTCCGGTCTGTGGGTGGAGAGCCATGCTGAAAGATATCTTGGTTCCCAAGGCTTCTCGGAACTTCTTCCAGAACCTCGGGGTGAACTGGGTTCCTCGATCTGACACAATCTCCTTGGGAAATGCCGTGAAGACTTACGATTCGGTCGATGTAGAGAGCTGCCAGCCGGTTGCCATCATAAGGGGTCTTGACAGGAATGAAATGGGCCACCTTGGTCAAATGATCGACTATGACCTAAACAGAGTCATGTCCTCTATCCGACCTTGGTAAACCAGTGACGAAGTCCATTCTGACCTTATCCCACTTCCACTCAGGAACCTTGAGTGGTTGAAGCAATCCAGCAGGTCGCTGATATTTAGCCTTGACCATTTGGCACACATCACACTTTGCAACATAGGTTGCTATCTCTCTTTTCATCTCGTGCCACCAGAATCGTGCCTTCAAGTCTTGATACAATCTTGGTGTGAGCGTTCCTTCGACACGGAAAAGCTCGGCTCCTTTGAGAGGAGTGGTTTGCAGATACGCCCGGTCTTCAACGCGGAAGTTTACTTCTTGATGACGGTGGTCAGTGTAGATCTTCCTTCTTGACAGGGCGGTCTTCAAATGTCTTCTATCCAGCTGTCTGTCGCTTCTTCGTCTTCGGGAAGACAAGTAGGCCATCAAATAATGATATTACCTAACTTGTCCAATCACTCCATGAGGTCTATGGGGTACGCCAGGTAGGCTGGGGTATTGGTGGTGGTCTCGGTTAAGTATTTGCAGAGGCCTTCCTGACTCTGAGTCAAGGCCCGTGGTCAGAATCTGACCAGGTTGTGGCTCGGTGGGGCTTAAGGGTTTCAAGGTTTCTAGTGAATGAGTGAACTTTTATCATCTTATCCTTAAGCACAGTTTCTGAGATGCCAATAGCTTTATCTAGTACTCCGATCGAAAAAAGCATCTTCTCGCATAGACCAACTTCAATCACCACTCATGCCATGCATAACCTCAGGATTCTCAAGAGACGGTCTAACAAAATTATATTGTCTATGATCCCCAAATCCATATGTACGTCTACCTCTAAAATCCAAAGGTAGATCATACATGCCGCTGAGCTTAAATTAAACTCCACAATCCAAGCACTCAACCTATTCTTGCAAGGCTCAAGATAATGCATCTCTAATCTAAGGAAACGCGTCATATGCCACTCCAAGATTTTGTTTCCTTCCTATAGATCAACTCCAATAGCCCGGTAATTACCATCAATCACCACATAATCCAACAATCCTACAAATCCGGTGTCTACGGTGCTCCACAAGATCTCAAGTCTCTATAATACCCAAATACTTGGAAGGACTATGCATCACGATAGTATGTCCACCAAATTCCCATCATCCGGGTCAAGTAACTCCAAGATCACGATTATATAGATCCCTAAATCAACTCCGACAAATAATCCAATCTCCTAGGTTATTGTCCATCGAGAAGCATGGTATCATAATCAGGATCATAGGCCTAAATCCAATCTTACTCCGAACCGTGTAGACATATCCAGCATTATACCAACCAGATTCACCTACATAAATCCAAATCTTATGTCCAACGGGTACTTCTACCGGCTTTCCCAAAGTCATGATCTCACCAATATGAAAACCTCACAATCCATCAAGGTCTCCGATAGTTCCTCGAAGTCACTGATACAAACCACCAAGTCATCTGTCCAATATCCTCGAACTGGTCTATCTATGGCATCGTCAGACCTCGTGCTATATTAGGATGAAAAATGTGCTCACTCATCGTGTCCACTAGCTCCTTCACGAACCCAGTGTTGTGCAAGGTTACAAAGGCTTAACAGGTTCTCTCGCTTTACCATGGGTTAGGCACATGGTTAAGGATTCATGCTGGAGTGTCTCGGGAAGTCTCAAAGATTCTAGGAAGAGGGTTACTGGTCTGGAGGGTTAAACATAACTCTACGGAGTTGCAATAGATCGCGGAGGTTGTAGCAGAAGTCTTCAGTGCCAGTTGGCTGCCGAGGTAGAATCCTTGGTGCATCTTGTCTTGCGGGTCTTCAATTGGGGAGAGAGAGAGAATAGAGGGAAGAAGCAGCGTAGAGGAGGGAAATGCCTAAAGGGGGTTCTATAGTGCAGGTGCAACAAACAGGTGCAAAAAGGCCGAAACAAAAGAAACAAGGCAAGGAAGGTGATATAGCCATGCACTTGTTGCCTGGGGCAAAAGTGCGACTTATATCAAAACACAAACGAATAAAATCAAACAACACACAATCATGGTTCTATTCGAACCATCATATGGACTCGACTGCGCATAGGGGGTACACGACTCATCCTACCCTAGGGGTTCTCGGACTCTGTGTCGTGACTTGTGCCTCGTGCAGTCTTCTGAGCTTCCTCGGATGTTGCTATGCCCCTTGTAGTTGCTTGATGAATGATCCGGGTTGAGCCTGAAGAATCTTCAACATCTTCTCGCCTGATGAGGTGATGGGGTGAAGGTGCCTCCTTGTAGCTGGCGTTGACTTGGTCTTCTCTTGTCTCTTTAATCATGACGATCCCTTGTGCCTTCTGGGGCGTCGAGGGTACCAGGTAGGCAATCCATATGTAATGATAATAACAAGGCATAATAGAGGTCCAACATGTCGGTTTCGTTGATGTAAACATCGACACCAAGAGCGGGGGACGAAGAGAACCGTTTTCCTGCTCACTATAGTGAGGCGGACCAAATGGCAAGGTTCTCGTCCACCGGTGGTTGTCGATACAACAACGGTAGTGACATGATTACTCTATTAGTGATGCATATCATGATTTTGCATAACCTATAGCCTGGTCATCATAGGCCAATGTTGCATCGTCTTGGGGGTTCTTGTCAAGGGTGTCCCCCATCTTCTGGGTCTTCATGTCCTCACTCATCGAGGGTGTAGTTTCTGTTGGTATCATCTTGTCGTGGTGTCACCAATCTTGCGTGCAAAAGTGGTGGGTGAGTGTTCGGCAAGGTGCATTCCACGAGGATTACAGAAAATCCAGTGGTCAGGGGCATAGGGGTTTTAGCGACCAAGGTTTTGAAGGGGAAGAGATCAAGTATAGCCTAGTTTTCGAAAAACTGAGAAGGGAAGAGAAGTATAGATAGTTTTGAAAACTAGTAATAGTTTTGAAAATAGTTTTGCCCTAACTAACGACCATGCTAACTAAGGCTTCCTACAGTCAGGATGGCTCTGATACCAGCTCTGTGGGGACCCCGACTCATAAGTCGTGATCACCGAATGCACGTGTACAGTGATCCCAGAGATCAATGCTCACTGAACACACAGAAGCTGAATAATAAGAGTCTGAAATCCTTACATACCGTGTTACACAAATAGGACCATAATGGTCAAGTCTTGAGTATATCGTCGCAGCGGAAAATCTTCAATGTCAACATGGACCCATGCCATCAGCCTTAACCCTACAGGCATTCTGACTGGGAAGCGTCCTAGCTCGCATGCTCGTCACCAAGAAATATTCATCTTAACCTGTTCTCTCATGCCTGACCAATAAAATAACCAGTGGCAAGCCAATGAGTACATTGAATGTACTCGCAAGCAACCCAAGTGTGATAACAGAATAATTATGCAAGGCTCTACTGCTAAATTGGTAGTTTGCGGAAAGCTAGTTTTTCATATGCAAGTATGATCAACATATAACCAGGGCATGCATGTGTCTGTAATAAGTATCAGGAGGTCACAGACATCAATATCGAGAAAGGGTTGTGATCAACTCATGTTCAAGCTCATTGTAACTTTCTCACAATCACATCAGTAATATCTCTGAATCGTGTTGTTTCCCAGAAACTTATGGACATTGTCTAAGTAGCACCACCCAACTGTCCTTGACCGCGGACACGGCTATTCGAATAGTTTGACACTCTGCAGAGGTTGCACACTTTACCCACAAGATCCGGGGAACTTCCGTGTCATCCACGACCCGCGATACCTCAAGTACCCGGGGTAAGCACCCGATCACTATCTTTCCCTAGACGACACTAACATAGAGTCCACTCGATTGGTAGCAGCCCCGTGCCAAACATTTCACATCTCAAGGTTTGTGGAGACTCGCTCCGTATTCATCACATATCACAAGCATGGGGTACCAACGGTGTGTCCGGTGCCCTATAAAGACAGTCATGGCCGCCTATCCAAGCGCGACCCCGTCCCGAGAGTGACCTCATGTCACCCCCGTCACTAGTAATGCAGGCACCATGCTAGTATCGACCTAGGTAATCAATAATGCCCTTTCCCATATAAGGGTAGAGTGGTTGCGCATGTTTGGTTGGGACGGTAGTCACACATAAATCTAATCCATCTCTGTAAACAACACTTCCGTCGAGCCTCGGCACACTACTTCTCCACCAAGTAGTGCCCTAGATCCTCATCAACTCCCAGGGGCATTAGTGGCACCCACTGGGTCATTTGCAAGTATGTCAGACCACACTTGTTTCACTCAATGCATAACCCCGACCCATTTTGCGTAGCCAACTACTATAGCATACATCTACCAATTCCCACCCACATAACCCTCATAGGAAGGTAGGGCCATGTTTGATGCAAGTTTCAACAGTAAAGTAACAGGGGTAGCAACCAAAGTGGTTTCCACCTCAACATGATTCCGATGCATTGAATAATAAGGTGCTATGAGACATGCATAAAAAGGTTTCTTGAACATGGTCAAAGGGCTGCTTGCCTTATTCTTCAGAGTCTTCAAATCTTCTGGTCCATCTCATAATACTCCGTTTATTACGTCAACTAACGATGGAAACAATCATAATAAGCAATACAATCAAAGCAAAAATAAAAGTGCTCTAAAAATAGGAGTTGGAATTTTCTAGGATACCTCTGGTCATATGGAAAATAACTAAGGTGGTTTCATAGGTGTTGGATCAATAGGTAGTTTGGAACATTTCAATGTGATGGAACCAAGGGGTTTATGGATTTGGAAGAAGTATACAGAAATACTTCCTTGAATGATGAGCAAAGGTACCCATCATCAAGTCATGATTTTAGAAGCATTTAGGAGTTGGTTTCACTGGATTTGGATTTGAAATGAATTTCCTAGGATTTTGCAAAGCTGATAAATATGTAGAAATGGCTCAATATTTGGTGGGGTACAGAAAGTATTAATAAAAATGTTCCAAAACTAAGTTTGGACATGACAAGCATCTAGGAACTTGAATCACTGCATTTGGATCAAGATTGAGCTCTCTGTGATTTTCTAAAGTTCATCACAGAAAATGGAATATGGGTATTTGATAAATATTTGTGTAGGAAAAGTCTCTGGAATACTGTGCATGTTGTACCATGTGATAGAGCATGATTTATGGAGCCATAGGAAATTTGAATCATCAAGTTTGGAGTTCATTTGAATATTTGGGAGATATTTGAAGTTGACTGGATAGAGAAAAGGAAAAGGAAAAAGGGGCTTTACCCTTGCGCGCAGGGCGAAGAATAGCTGCACCGTGACTGGGCCGGCCCATCAGCTCGGCCGCGTGCACAGGAGCCTGGCCACGTCGAAGACGCCCGCCAGGAAGGGCGCCACCGCGCGGGGGAGGCGGCCGAGGCCAGACCCGCCTCCACTTAAACGGAGGGGCCCAGCCTCCAGGTCACTGACGTGTGGGCCCCCGTGGCAGGTTCATCCCCTTCCTCCCGCGCAACGCGGCGGGGAGGAACAGAGGCGATGCCCGCCGGCGGCTTGCCGGCGCTGCAGGGCTTCTCCGGCGACGCTCGGGCTATGAACGGATTCAGCGAAGAATGCCGCTCCCATTCATGTACGCCACGGCTGCGAGGGGTGATCGAATCGACGGCAGCTTGGACACCGGCGGACGGCGACGGCGGCAAGAGTTGGGCATGGAGCTGTGGTGCGCCGTTTGACGAGAGGAAGGTTGCGGGAGGTCCGCCTAGCTCAGGGGAGTCCGCTGGTGGGGGTAGGAGGGGGAGGAAGGCTCGGGCTGGCTCGAATCCGAGCGGAGGCCGGCGGCGGAATTCCGGCCGGATAGGTGGCTGCGAGGCCCGAGGAGAGCGACGAGTCGGCCTGTGAGGCGTGTGGGAGAAGGGGAATGCTAAAGGAGGTGCGAGGGGGGCTCGAGGTGCTCTATAAGTAGGGGGCGCCGGTCCACCGAGGCGCCGTGCGCCGGCGAGCCTGTTGCTGTTGCTACAGGCCACGCAAGCCTACCGCAGCATGTCCGGGGCGCTCCTGGAGCTGGTCCACGCCTAGAGGAAGAGAAAGGAGGAGCGGGGAGGCGTCAGAGGGCCGCGCGTGTGAGCTTGCTCACTGGAGCGCTCGGGCGGCCACGGCGCGCGTGCGAGCAGGAGTGAGGGAGGAGGAGAGAGGAGGGGGCCGACCGCCCAGCGTGTTGCGGACGTCGAGGCCGCCTCGGGGGACACGAGGGGGGAGGCCCTAGGTGGTCGGGGCCGGTGATTGGGGGCGGCTGCAGTGCTCCAGAGCACTGTAGCGCGCTCCAGAGCGGGCTTTTGGCTGCCATTGGCGTGGCCTGGCGCCCAGGGCGTGTCCAACGGTGTCTAGCAGTGCTAGGGGATAGTAAACAAAGGCGTGGAGGTCTTGGATGCTCTGGGGAGGTTCTGGAATGAGGAGAGGGGTGAAAGAGAGGGAGTTTACTGCTGTCCAGCAGTGAGAATTGGGGTTTTACCCCCCTCCAATAATTGAGCTGAGGCCAGAGAGAGTTACTGGGGGTAGAGGATGATCAGGGGGGCTGTGGTAAGAATTTGGGGTAAAGGGAAATAGTAAAAGGGGTCCAAACACAGGTTTTGGTAAATGAACAGAAGGTGTTTGATCAGATTTTGGGGAAACAAATGACCTCCAATTGGCATGGCACTTAACAGGATTGAATGTCACACATAATTAGGCCTCTCCACCAAATTTGAGCTCATTTGGGCAAAGTGGCCAATGTAACTTTGGTGAACCCTAGAAATCAACAGAAATGGTTTCACCATGTTTGAGTCAAGCAAATCATCTCCCCTTGATGCACCACTTGGTGTAGCATCATCATTTGGGGTATTGATCATGTCCACAAGGGAGGCCCCAGATAAAAAGTTGGTAATGTAAAGTTGTTCAAATTTGTATTTGAACAGAAAGGGTTTTGGGGTGATCTGATCAAGTTGCTCTATTCCAAATCTTGTGCCATTTGGTCTAGATGCCTTATTAGGCCATTCTAGCATGTGCACCAAATTTGAGAGCATTTGGACAAGTTTGGCAATGTAAAGTTGCTCAAACTTCAAATATGGACAGAATGGTTTTGAGGGGATTAGAAGATGTTTCCTTGATCTTCAAGGCATGAGGCTTTGCAAGATCATCAAATATGTCATATATGACATGATAGAATTTCCCTGGAATTTTTGGAGAATATTTCCCTTGTAAATATTTCAAAAGCTTGAAATATCCAGAAAGGGCTTTGGAAGGATTTGCCCAATATATTGAACATGACCATGTGTTGAAACTCTTATATATGGACAATATATGTCCTATGAGTCTCCTTGAATTTTGGCAAATATTTTTGAAATGATTAAATAATTTTTCCCTATTAAAGACCATTTCTGGCCTTAAGAAAAAGCTTTTAAATAAAATATAAAAATATCTTTTAAAATTATATTTTTGTGGTTTCTGGGAGTCCTATATCTAATAGGATTCAAATAAACTTTTTGAAAGATTTTTCACACCCTAAATAAGGTACTTGCAGTGCAAACCTCAATTCAGGGGTTTTTGGAAAACTAATTTTAGAAAATACCATTTGGCCAAAATATTTTTATAAGAAAATTCTATACTGGTCTATACACATGACATGATCATTGGGAAAAGGTTTTGGGTCAAGGATATGAAGTATAAGAGTTGGAGGATTTATTTGATTTTTAGAGCACTAACAAACAGCAGACAAAAGTCAAATCAATCAAAGTCAAAAACACTCAAAAGTTTTTGCAAATCCACATTTTTAACATGAAAATTAGCTTAAGCAATGTGATATGAAAATCAGGGTGTGACAACAAGTATCCGCTCCCCAACATCAATGAATTGTTCGAGCAGCTCAAGGGAGCTAAAGTGTTCTCTAAGCTCGATCTCCGGATGGGTTATCACCAAATTCGCATTCGTGAAGAAGATACCACAAGACTGCCTTCAAAACGAGCTACGGCTCCTATGAATATACAGTCATGTCCTTTGGCCTCGCTAATGCTCATCCCACCTTCTCGAGAATGATGCACTACATTTTCAACCCCTACACCAACGAATTTGTGCTTGTGTATCTGGATGACATCTTGGTATTCTCCAAGAATGAAGAGGATCACGAAAAGCACCTCCGGCTGGTTCTCGACAGACTCCGTGAACATAAGTTCTATGCCAAGTTCTCCAAGTGCTAATTCTGGCTCGATAAGGTCTTGTATTTGGGCCATATCATCTCTGCTGACGGTATTGCGGTCAACCCCGAGAAAGTTGAAGCCATTGTCAACTGGGAACCTCCTCAGAATGTCAAGCAACTCCGAAGCTTCCTTGGTCTTGCTAGCTATTGCATAAGGTTCGTTGAGAACTTCTCCAAGATTGCCAAGCCTCTCTCCAACTTGCTGCAGAAGAATGTCAAGTACAACTGGTCTCCGGATTGTGACGTGGCATTCAAAACTGTCAAAGAAAAGCTCATCTCTGCTCCAGTTCTTACCCCTCCAGATGAGTCCAAGCCCTACGAAGTATTCTGTGATGCTTCTCTTCAAGGACTTGGTGGTGTGCTAATGCAGGACAAGAAAATTGTGGCATACACCTCTCGTCAATTGAAGCCAAGTGAGAAGAACTATCCCACTCATGATCTCGAGCTAGCAGCTGTGGTACACGCCTTGATCACGTGGAGACATCTTCTGTTGGGCAGAAAAGTCGACATCTTCACCGATCACAAGAGCTTGAAGTACATCTTCACACAGTCGAACCTGAACCTTCGCCGGACTCGTTGGGTTGAGATGATCCAAGAGTATGATCCAAGCATCGAATACACACCTGGCAAGGCCAATGTCATTGCAGATGCCTTGAGCAGAAAGGCATATTGCAACAGTCTCCTTATCAAGCCGTTCCAGCCTGAGCTTTGTGAAGCATTCAGGAAGCTCAACCTCCAAGTTGTTCCGCAAGGCTTTCTTGCAAATCTTCAAGTTGCTCCTACCTTGGAAGATCAGATCCGTGAGGCCCAGCTCAGTGATGCTATGGTGCAGAAAGTGAAACATGGTATAGCAAAGGGTACTCCCAAATACAAGTGCTATCACGTTGATGAGAGAGATACCTTGTTCTTTGAGGACAGACTTGTGGTTCCCAAGGGTGATCTCAGGAAGCTCATAATGAACGAAGCACATGACTCCCTCCTGTCGATTCATCCTGGAAGTTCCAAGATGTACCAAGACCTCAAGCAATCCTACTGGTGGACTCGCATGAAAAGGGAGATTGCCCAATTCGTGAATGAATGTAATGTCTGCTGAAGAGTGAAGGCAGAGCATCAACGTCCAGCCGGTCTCCTCCAACCTCTTCCTATTCCCAAGTGGAAATTCGACCACATTGAAATGGATTTCGTCACTGGGTTTCCTAAGTCCAAGAAAGGGAATGATTCTATCTTTGTGGTGATTGACAAGCTTACCAAAGTAGCTCACTTCCTTCCATTCAAAGAATCATCAATGCAGCTCAACTGGCAGAGTTGTACACTTCCAGAATTGTGTATTTACATGGCATTCCTCAAGTTATCTCCTCAGATCATGGAAGTTTGTTCACATCCAAGTTCTGGAACTCCTTTCAGTCTGCCATGGGCACTAAAATCCATTTCAGCACTGCGTTTCACCCTCAGACTAGTGGTCAAGTCGAGAGAGTGAACCAGATCCTAGAAGACATGCTCAGAGCTTGTGTCATATCTTTTGTCATGAAGTGGGAAGATTGCCTTCCATTTGCCGAGTTCTCTTACAACAACAGCTTCCAAGCAAGTGTCGGCAAAGCTCCGTTTGAAATCCTCTATGGCAGAAAGTGTCGTACTCCTCTCAACTGGTCTGAGACTGGTGAACGTCAACTTCTTGGCAATGATTTGATCTCAGAAGCCGAAGAAATGTGCAAAGTCATACTTGAGAATCTCAAGGCCGCTCAGTCGCGTCAGAAGAGTTACTATGACGGCAAGCATCGTGATTTGACCTTCAACATTGGGGATCATGTCTATCTCCGTGTTTCTCCTATGAAAGGCACCCAAAGATTTGGTATCAAAGGAAAGCTTGCTCCTAGATACGTGGGCCCTTTCAAGATCCTTGGCAAAAGAGGCGATCTAGCCTATCAACTTGAGCTCCCTTCCAACTTCGCTAATGTTCATGATGTGTTTCACGTGTCTCAACTCCGCAAGTGCTTCAAGACACCTGAACGCACCATTCCGTTCGAGGAGATTGATCTTCAGCAAGACTTGTCTTACCGAGAGTATCCCGTTGCTATTCTCGAAGAAATCGAGCGCAAGACCAGCAACAAGTCAATCAAGTTCTTGAAAGTCAAGTGGTCACACCATACCGACCGAGAAGCTACGTGGGAACGAGAAGATCACCTTCGTTCCGAGTACCCTTCCTTCATCCAGTCCTATATCTCGGGACGAGATCTTTTCCTAGTAGAGGAGAGTTTGTAATGCCCCGGATGTAACAGTTTCCCTTTATGACAATATATAAACTTTGGCTTCATCAGTTCCATTCCGGGTTCTTCGTCTTTTCGGGTTTCGTCGTTTTGTCATGTGCGTGTGTGCATTTCATCCATGTCATGTTGTCATGTGCATTGCTTTGCATTTGTGTTGTCATTTGCATCCGGTCCCACTCGTCTCTTCCCGTTGTCCATTTCGAGTTCCGATGCTCTCACACGTGCCCGTGTCATCCCCGAGTGCTTCTTTTGTGTTTGGCCCTGTAACGTTTCCGAAATGGCGTGAGACTTGTCGTGCGATGTTGTTTTGATATGTGTAGGCCGCCTGTCAAGTTTCGTCGCGTTTGGAGTTCGTTTGGTACTCTAACAGTTAACCTCGTGGGCTAAAAGTACCTCCTCTTTGAGGCCCAAGACCCCCTCCACAACAGCCCACCAACCCAGCACAACCCTTCCCATCAGCTCGGTCGTCGATTTGTGATCACGTGGCCGCAAACCGCTCCCCATTTGGAGTCTCCTAGCTCCTTGTGCCTATAAAAACGTCCCCCTTGCCATTTTTTCGTCCAAAACCCTAGATCCAACCTCCACCCCCGAGCGGGACATGTCCGACCGCCGGCGGACACGTCCAGCCGACGGCCGGACCAATCTCGCGCGACACTTGTCCCGCCGCCGCTCTCCCCCCACGCCGGCCCGCGGGCCTGGCGTGGGCCCGCCGCCGCCTTCTTCCGGGCCTCTCCGCCCCGACGCCTCCGTTCTCTGCCTCCGGTTGCCTCGCCAGGCGCCGCCGCCGGCTGCAGTGCTCCGCCGCCGTGCCACCGAAGCTCTCCACCGCCGGCCCTCGCCAGGTCACCTCCGGCCTCGCCCAACTTGCCATACCCCGCCGCCTCGCCCCCGCCACCTAGATCCGCCGCCGGCCGGTGCCGCACCCCGCCGCCGATCGGACCCCGCGCCGCCCCGTGGCCCTCCTCCGGCAAGGCCCGACCCCGTCGTTCCAGCCGGAGTAGCGGGCAAGCCGCCGCCTCGCCGTGGGATCGTCCCGATCTGGGGCTGGGAGCCCTAACGAGCCCGCGAACCCGCTCTGACCCATGCCCGCGTTGACTGTTCCAGTGAGGTTGACCCCGTGACCCCTTGTTTTTTTACAAAGTCTCTTTGCGTTTTAGTTGTCTGATGCATTATTGTGATGGCTATAACTTTTACTGTGGTTGTCCAATTTGTGCGTATGATATGTCAAAATGATCGTGGTGATGTGTACGATGTTTTGTTCCATTGTGTCATGCATGTTGAGTCCATCTAGATGTCTTAATCATCATGACAAGGGTGCTACATGATATAAACTGCTGCTATTAGTTGTTTTCA
Source organism: Secale cereale (assembly GCA_902687465.1). Classification (NCBI taxonomy): domain Eukaryota; kingdom Viridiplantae; phylum Streptophyta; class Magnoliopsida; order Poales; family Poaceae; genus Secale; species Secale cereale. The sequence goes on along the minus strand of LR738712.1, from coordinate 303,937,501 downwards.
TGCCATGTTTGAGATGTGATAACTTGGTGCATGTTTATCCAAATGAAGCAAATGATATGTCCAAATGTTCATCATGAGAAGCTCTACATGTTGGTTGCTATAGCATGCTTGTTAGAGTTCATTTTGCCATGTTTATCCCTGTTGCAAAAGTGTATGTGGTTTGTTATGTTTTGTAACTTGTTACGAGATGCCTAGTTGAGGAGCTCGTTGTTATTGTTGTGTTTGTCCCCATGTTGCATGCTCATATGTTTTGGACTCCCCATCATGTGTTCTTTGCTGTGGTGCAAACCACTTGCCATGATATACTTTGAGGTGACTTAAACATGCTCACAAACATGCCATGATAATATTGTTGTTTTAACACTTAGTGAAATTTCACTAAGTCTGGAATCGGTAATATCCGGATGCTATGTTTGCTTGTTGTCCTAGGCAAATCCATGTTAGTTTTGGGGTGGCTATTGATCATTCCTTGTTGTATATGTTGTTGTATATCCATCCATGCCCTCACATGCTCATTTGGGTTGCTGTAGCATATTTAAGTCTTGCTCCCAAGTTGCTATAAAATATTACTGTCAGGTTTTTATTGTCATGTTCAAAATGTTGTAGCCTGTTGCTATTGATCCATTCCTCATATGGAGTTGCTCCAATGGAGTTGTTTGCTGTAGGATATGTCTACTTCATGTCCATGCTTCTTGTCACCATGTTTGAGTGCTATAGAGTATATATTTCTTGCCCAAAAGTTGCTATGTGGCTGTTAATTTCAGCTTTGCTTTGTTTCTTGTTTCGGGTGTATCTTTTAGCCCGTTGCTCCGTTTTGAGCAAGGCCTATATGAAACTTGTGTGGTTTTTCATGTAGATTCATAATATCATCTTGTTAACATGTTTGGAGTATGTTTTGCTTGATGTTTGGGTGCATCTTTGTCGGGACCCCGATCCTAGGTCACACCGGTCTAGCATGTAACGCACCATATCACTTTGCGGCCTCACACACGGTATCCCCACGGGTGCCACCTTACCTGGCCCGGGACCATTTGTGCATTTTGGCTCACGTATATGATAGTGTCGCTAGCATCCATATGACAGAGAACCCGGGCCGACATGACCAGTTATAAACCAAAAGTGGCACTAAAATACAGAGACAGGCATACGTGACCCAGCAACGAACGTGTCGGTCATCAACGTATGAACCCAAGTCGTAGCAAGCTACGGGGACTTAAAGGAACAACGCGTGACATTTCCCCTAAGGGACAGACACAGGAACGAAGAAGGACACATGCCGGTCAGCCTAAGTGTTCCGGAGCAGTAGCAAGCTACCAGGGCTCAGTGGAAGCACTAGGAGACATTTCCCTGTAAGATAGGCTACCAAGGGTAAACAACTAGGTGTCGGATCCCACACATACCAAGCATTTCAATAACATACACACAATATGCTCAATATGTGCAAATACAACATGGCATCACAACAAGACTCTAATAAACAAAGTATTTATTCATTAGGCTCCGTGGAGCCAAATATTACAAACATGGGTCTCACGACCCAGCATTCAGAGCATACAAGCAACAAGCGGAAGCACAGCATGTCTGAGTACAGACATCTACAAATGAAAAAGGCTGAAGAGCCTGACTATCTACAACACTCGTCCAAGAACGTAGCTGAGGTACAAGCTACTTGTCAAAGTCCAAGCGGAACTACTAGTGAGACATCCATCTCATCTGCAAAACATAAATTAAGCAAACATGAATACAAAGGTACTCAGCAAGACTTACATAAGATCCTATCATACATGCACTAGTATCAAGATGGCAAAGTGGGGTTTAGTTGCAGCAAGCCAGCTTTGACTCAGTGGCTATCCTGTACTACGATTGCTGGTAACTTTGAGGTGGCACACACGAGTCCACTAAGCACCACACAATACACCACTATGGATTCATCCCCGTCTCCCTACGAGAAGGCCATCCATAGCACTCACACTTGTCTTGAGTATTTTAGAGTATCCACTTCAAGTTGTCTATGTACCACGTAAGCATCCAAGAAGTCCATAACCGTGGACCCGGCTATTCGAATAGATCATGTTAACCCTGCAGGGGTGTACTTCTTCATACACTCTCTCGCCACTTACCGCCATGTACATCTCGTGTATCTCGGCAACCTTCAAGCGGAAGCCTGGCGAGGGTGTCGGCCACGACCTGACTAACCACACAAGACTCTAGTCCAGGTTTATCGCCTATTCGGGTTCCATCTGTAAGGAGATCCGGCCGGGGTGTCGCTCACGGCCCCAAATGATGTGCGGAGGGTTCCCAAGCCCACCTCGCCGAGTGGATCTACGCTTGGTACACCATGCCATGGTGCCTAGTCTGTCCCAAGCCCACCTGGCCAAGTGCCACTTGGTAGACTACTAACACTACCTACAAACACCAGAAACTAGTTGCAACTCCTGGACAGAGATCATGTTGATTAATAAGTCGAGAGGGGTCGAGTTACCGGAACCCAATGTGTGGTAGTAGCTAGTCATTGGACAACATACTCGGAACTCAGTTCTTAGGGACGGTTCCAGTGAGACAACCCACCATGTACTCCTACATGGCCTCTCACCGCTACCTTTACCAAAATGCGTTCACACACTTAACTCTCAGCATGAGAACATATCATTGCACTCCAATTCATTCCCGATGAATCAGACCTGACACACTCTAAGCAATAGCAAGCAAGGCATGGTAAGATCACAACATGGCTTCAATCAACTCCTACACATGCTAGTGGGTTTCAACTATTTACTATGGAATGACAGGTCATGCAGAGGAATGAGTTCAACTACCGCAGCATAAAGTAGCAGTTGAAGTTGTTGTTGTCCTAATGCAATAACAGGGAGCAGGAGCGAGAGAGGGGTTGTATCGGAATGAACAAGGGGGTTTGCTTGCCTGATAGAACAACGTGCAGAGCACTGCTCCTCTGACAGGTACTCTGGATCGGTCTCCGGAGCTGGACCTATCGAGAAGAATGGTGCCGACAATCAAACACAAGTATATGCAACAATATGATGCATGAATATGGCATGAAGTTATGATGTTGTTTGAGCTAATGCAACTAGCATTTTATTTGGTTGAATTCCATTTGAACCAAGGGTTCAAATGCAACTATAGGAATAAGCATTTTTTTAAATGCCATTTATGTGTTTTCATATAAACAGTAGGTATAACTTCATTTGTCATGCATGAAAATGGTACAGATGGATAGACTGAATTTTTCTGATAATTTTTCATATATAAATTATTTCATTCTGAGCTACGGTTGAATTTCTGTGATTTTTTGAAGTTTAAACAATTTTCTGGATTTTCCTAAACAAAAACAATTCCAGAAAATATTTATTGCGTCAGCACTGCGTCATGCTTGCGTCAGCAAGTCAACAGCGCTGGCTCAGGTCAAACCTGACGTGTGGGGTCCACTGGTCAGTGACTCAGTTAATTAACTGAGTTAATTAACACTAAACTAATCCTAACAGAAGGTCAGCAGGGCAGGGCCCACATGTCAGTGGCTAATCTAATTAACCAAAATTACTTAATTAAACTAAACAGTCAACTAACCGAAGGGGTGGGGCCCGCCTGTCATTGACCCAGGGGGTCAAATCCTGGTCAAACCCCAGCTAACACGCCGGCGTTTAGCCGCCGGCGGCAGCAAACGCGGCGGAGGGCGTCGGGATTTCCATTCTGGGGGTCTTTTGCGCAGCGGAGACCACGGGCGAGGAGCTGGAGCTCGTCCTCGTCCATTCCAACAAGCAGCAGCAGCTAGGGCGGCCGGAGCTCGCCGGAAACGAGCTCGCGGCGGCGCCGGAGTTCGGGCCTCGTCGGAAATGGCGCTTCAGGGCACGGGGAGGCCAACGGAGGGGTGCTACGGGCTCCTGGCAGTGTGGCAAATGCAGTGACACGCCAAGTTGCGAGCCACGGTGGCTCTGGCCACGGCGGAGAGGAGACACGGCGACGCAACTGCTCGGGTCCGGTGGGTGGCATGGCTACGGCGTAAGAACGGTGAAACGGAGGGCAGGGTTCGAGGGAGAAGCTCACGGCGATCGCATCGGTGCAGGCGGAGGGCTCGGAGGAGGGCCGAAGCGAGCAGGGCGGCGGAGGGGATCTCCGGCGGCCGGCGATGAAGAAGATGGCGGTGGCAGCTCCTCAGGGCGTCCGGCGATGTGTGACTCGTCGGAGAGGTCGGGGATGAGGTGGCGGAGCTCTCGGGCACCTTGGCTGGGCGTGGGGTGGCCTGTGGCCACGGCAGCGGCGAGCGACGGCGACGGCGGCGTTCGGGGGTGCGAGGAAGAGCAAGGGAGAGGAGGGGAGAGGCGACGGGAGAGAGCCAGAGGGGTCTGGGAGGTGCGTGGCAACCGCTAGAGCTTCCAGGCGGCGAGGGGGAGGGGCAGGCAGGCAGGAGGTGTGGCGGCCATGCGCGAGAGCGGCGGGCGCGTGCCCCTGCCTCCTGTCATCGCCAGGAGGACGACGACTGGCAGCTGGGCCGGCCCTGTGCCAGGCCAGCAAGTGGCCCAGGTAAAACTCTAACCCTTTTATTTCTTTCTTTTCTATTTTTCTGACATTTGTTTTGATTTAGTTTCTAAACTAAATCAATTATTTTCTTCTGATATTTTTATTTTGCAGGGACCTAGGAATTAATCCAAGCTCCTCAAAATAAAGAATCAGAATTTTGGACATATATAAAATATACAATAATATATATCCAAGCAAATAACTATTGCATTAATTCCAAATGCCCAAAATAAATACTTATGAGCTCCTAATAATATTGGTTTGATTTTTATCTCTAACCAATATTTTTAGAGGGCCACATGAACATTTTCTTGGACCCTTTTGGAGCAATTTTTATTTGGGTCATTTTCAAAAAGGGTTTCTGAGGGTTTCACAAGTCCTCAATTCAATTTCATTTGAAAATTAACATGATGCAAACAACAAGACTAACCTAGTGCATACCAGAACTAGGGTTGTGACAACTCGCCTCCACTCGAAAGAATCTCGTCCTGAGATTCAGGAGTAGGCGGAAAGAAGGTGGGGTACTCCAGTCGGAGACGATCTTCTCGCTCCCAAGTAGCTTCTCTCTCGGAATGATGAGACCACTGAACCTTGAGAAACTTGATGTTATGACGTCGAGTGACACGCTCTGCTTGATCCAAAATGCGAACGGGATACTCTCGGTATGTGAGGTTATCTTGGAGATCAAGCGTTTCGTGGTACACTACGCGGATGGGATCCGAGAAGCAACGCCTGAGTTGAGAGACGTGGAAGACATCATGAACTTGAGAAAGATGTGGGGGTAGTTCCAATTGGTAGGCAACCTCTCCTCGTTTAGCGAGAATGCGAAAAGGACCAATGTAACGAGCAGCCAACTTGCCCTTGATACCGAAACGATGGGTACCCTTCAAAGGAGTAACCCGAAGATAAGCTTTGTCACCAACCTCATAAGCCACTTCCTTATGATGACGATCATATTGGCTCTTTTGATGAGACTGGGCTGTTTTCAAATTCTCACGAATGATACGAACTTGCTCTTCTGCTTCCCGGATCATATCCGGTCCAAAGAATTGTCTTTCACCGGTTTCTGACCAGTTCAAAGGTGTTCGACATCTTCGTCCATAGAGTATCTCAAAAGGAGCTTGCTTGAGACTGGATTGATAGCTATTGTTATAAGCAAACTCGGCGAAAGGAAGACATTTCTCCCAATCCATACCGAATGAGATAACGCAGGCTCTAAGCATGTCTTCGAGAATTTGGTTAACCCGTTCCACTTGACCACTTGACTGAGGGTGGAAAGCGGTGCTGAAAGAAAGATGGGTGCCCATGGCAGTCTGGAAACTCTCCCAGAAATGAGAAGTGAAAAGACTACCACGGTCTGAATTGATCACTAGTGGAACAAAATGAAGTGACACTATTCGAGAAATATACAAGTCAGCAAGCTGACTAGCAGTGATACTCTCTCGAACACGTAGGAAGTGAGCCACTTTGGAGAGACGATCAATGACTACAAAGATAGCATTATTCCCTCTCTTGGTCCTGGGAAAGCCGGTGATGAAGTCCATACCAACTTTATCCCATTTCCACTCAGGAATAGCTAGAGGTTGAAGGGTGCCAGCAGGTCTTTGATGCTCTGCTTTAACGTGACGACAAACGTCACATTTAGCAATGAACTCAGCAATTTGTCTCTTCATCCTAGTCCACCAGAACCTCTGGCGTAGATCCTGATACATCTTAGTACTACCGGGATGAATCGTGAGAGGAGATTCATGAGCCTCTTTAAGAATCAATTGTCGAAGATGTTGCTTCTTGGGAACCACCAGCCGGTTTTGGAAGAGAACAACACCTCGGTCATCTATGGAGAAACTACCAGCAATACCCTTGGCAATGTTTCTCTTGATCCGGATAATTCCGGTATCATGCTTCTGGGCTTCTATGATATGATCCACAAGAGTAGGTTTCGCCACCAAAGTTGAAAGGAATCCGTGAGGAGCAATGTGAAGGTTAAGCTTACGTAATTCCTCATGGAGAAGTGGTTGGCCCTGCTGCAACATGAGATTGCTGCAATAGGACTTACGACTTAGCGCATCAGCCATGACGTTTCCCTTGCCTGGGGTGTAGGTAATTCCTAAGTCATAATCTGAGATCAACTCCAACCAACGTCTTTGCCTAAGGTTCAAATCTGGTTGGGTGAAGATATACTTGAGACTCTGGTGATCGGTGTAGATCTCGCAACGATTACCAAGGAGGTAATGTCGCCAGTTCTTAAGTGCATAGACTACGGCTGCAAGTTCTAGATCATGTGTAGGATAGTTCTCCTCATGTGGATGCAACTGTCGAGATGCATAGGCAATCACATGACGATCCTGCATAAGAATGCAACGTAGTCCCTGTCGCGAGGCATCACAGTAGATAACAAAGTCCTTAGTGAAATCCGGTGGCACAAGTATGGGAGCAGAAGTCAGGCGTCTTTTTAGTTCCTGAAAACTGTGCTCACACTGTGGGGACCACGCAAACTTTTTATCTTTCTTAAAAAGTTCTGTGAGAGGTTTGGCCACTTTAGAGAAGTTCTCAACAAAGCGGCGACAATAACTGGCTAGACCAAGGAAACTCCTAACTTGTTTAACTGTTTCAGGCGGAGTCCAATCAAGAACGGCCTGAACTCTCTCGGGGTTGACAGCAATGCCCTTACCAGAAATTACATGGCCGAGATAGGTCACTTCTGGCAACCAAAATTCACACTTGGAGAACTTGGCATAAAGGCGGTGCTCTCTGAGTTTTTCTAGAACAAGTCTAAGATGTTCGGCATGCTCTTCCTTGTTCTTTGAGTAAATAAGAATATCATCGAGGTAAACCACGACGAACTTATCTAAATACTCCATAAAGATCGAGTTCATCAAGCGGGAGAAAGTGGCTGGAGCATTTGTTAGACCGAAAGACATGACGGTGTACTCGTACTGACCATAACGAGTGACGAAAGCCGTCTTGGGGATGTCCCCATTTCTAATCTTGATTTGATGGTATCCTAACCTCAAATCCATCTTGGAGAAGACTGAGGATCCAGCGAGCTGATCATACAGGTCGTTGATCCTGGGAAGCGGATATTTGTTCTTTACCGTGACCAAATTAACGGGACGATAATCTACGACCATCCGATCCGTACCATCCTTCTTCTTAACGAAGAGGACGGGGCAAGCCCAGGGAGAAGAACTAGGACGGATGAAACCCTTTTGCAAGGACTCATCAAGTTGTTTCTTAAGCTCAGCTAGTTCTAAGGGTGCCATCTTGTAAGGTCTCCTAGAGATTGGAGCGGTTCCTGGGATAAGCTCTATAACAAACTCTACATCTCGGTCGGGTGGAACACCTGGCAGTTCCTCTGGAAAGACATCCGGAAAGTCACGGACTACCGGAACATCTTCAAGATATGGAAGAGGGCTGGCATTAAGAGAATAGAGTTGACGCTTTGCAACTCTAGTGGTGACAGTGACTGTCTTACCAGATGGATGTGTAAGCTGAACAGACCTAGTGAAGCAATCAATCTTGGCATGATGAACTGTCATCCAGTCCATACCCAAGATGATATTAATATCTGAAGACTTGAGGGCTACAAGTGATGCAAGGAACACAAGTCTGTCAACAAAGATTTCATTACCATGGCTTACACTAGAAGTTTGCCATTTGGAACCAGGAGTTTGAATGAGTAGTGGGGAGGGCATATCACAAAATGACATGTCGTGCAAGCGGGCATAACTTTCGGAAATGAAAGAATGAGACGCTCCAGTATCGAATAGAACCGATGCCGGATGACAATTAACAAGGAGTGTACCAAGAATGACATCTGGATCATCATGAGCGTTTTTGGCTGAGACATGATGCACACGTCCATGTTCGGTGGGAGCTGACTTGACACTGATCATCTTGCATGATGATTTATCACGTCTAACAGATTTCTCGGACTGGGATGGAGCAACACGGGTCTGAGTGCAAATACGGGCAATGTGTCCTGGCTCTCCGCACTTGTAACAAATCATGGAGGTAGGACGTGGACCCGTATTGGCAAACGGTCCATCAATAGACCTGGGTGGAGCATACTGCTGAACTGGAAGAGGTACCACATAAGATGGCCTCAGAGGATAAATGGGTGGAAGAACAGAGTTCGGAACCCAAATCTGGCGCTTCTGGGAACTAGTACCGAAGGAAGATCCCAAATCAAGGGCGTGCTTACGAGACTCCTCGTAAGTGAGTTGAGCTGTCTCTGCATTGATGGCCTTGTTAACAAGAGCCTGGAATGTGTTGCAATGATGCAAGTGGAGATCACGACGCAGTTTGGGGTTGAGACCCTTCCGGAACCTAGCCTGCTTCTTGGCATCCGTGGACACTTCCTCTGTAGCATAGCGGGCGAGGTTCTCAAACTCTCTACTATAAGCATCAACAGCCATCTTAGCCTGTGTAAGACTACAGAACTCTTCTCTCTTACGATCGATAAGGGCTTGGGGGATATGATGTTCACGAAAAGCCTCGGTGAAATCTCTCCAGGTAGGAATCTGGCCAGCTGGAATCATGGCCTCATAGTTCTGCCACCAAAGACTAGCAGGACCTTCCAGGTGATAAGTGGCATAGATGACCTTGTCATCTTCAGCTACGTTCGCAGATCGCAGCTTGTGAGTGATACTACGGAGCCAGTCATCTGCATCGAGTGGCTCAATGGGATGATGGAAGGTGGGTGGTTTCAGACGAATGAAGTCGTGGATGGTTGTTGATTCCTTGCACTGATGTGCGGTGTTCTCCTCAATACGTGCCAACAAGCGGTTAGACTCAGGCTTGTTTCTCTCCATCTCTAACATTAACTCTGCCAACGAAGGCTGGTCGGGAGGATCCTCCTCATCCCTACCACCTCCGTGGTTCTTCCTACGAACAGCTGAGCTTCGCTTAACTGAAGACATCCTGAGAAGCGAAACCGAGGATGAAAACATCAACAGCTATAGAATGCATAAGGTAGAACAAGAAATTAGTATCTCTCGAACTACTAGGATAATTCCGGCAGCATAACGGCAGTAAAATGCTCAGAATGAGACATCCTGCTAACAAAGGGTAGTTCAACATCTCAACATCTTCACTCAAGGTACTGTGATAGTACTAAATAAACTATACTGGAAGAACTTGAAAACAGGAGTAGGACTCTGATCAACCAATCCTAAGGGTCTACGGAGTAGTAACTCGTGATCCTGATAGACGAAGAGGAAGCCTAGTTCCTTAACCCCGTAGGAAAGTAGGATGACTCAGATCAGAAGACATGAGGTATAAGGAGTAAAAGAGCCTTACGTTCCCTTCCACAATCAATTCCCTTATATAACTAAAGAATTTCTAGACTCAACTTCGACCAGTTTGGCTTGGTAATCCTACAGGCAGTCAGGCTCTGATACCAACGCTGTCGGGACCCCGATCCTAGGTCACACCGGTCTAGCATGTAACACACCATATCACTTTGCGGCCTCACGCACGGTATCCCCACGGGTGCCACCTTACCTGGCCCGGGACCGTTTGCGCATTTTGGCTCACGTATATGATAGTGTCGCTAGCATCCATATGACAGAGAACCCGGGCCGACATGACCAGTTATAAACCAAAAGTGGCACTAAAATACAGAGACAGGCATACGTGACCCAGCAACGAACGTGTCGGTCATCAACGTATGAACCCAAGTCGTAGCAAGCTACAGGGACTTAAAGGAACAACGCGTGACATTTCCCCTAAGGGACAGACACAGGAACGAAGAAGGACACATGCCGGTCAGCCTAAGTGTTCCGGAGCAGTAGCAAGCTACTAGGGCTCAGTGGAAGCACTAGGAGACATTTCCCTGTAAGATAGGCTACCAAGGGTAACCAACTAGGTGTCGGATCCCACACATACCAAGCATTTCAATAACATACATACAATATGCTCAATATGTGCAAATACAACATGGCATCACAACAAGACTCTAATAAACAAAGTATTTATTCATTAGGCTCCGAGGAGCCAAATATTACAAACATGGGTCTCACGACCCAGCATTCAGAGCATACAAGCAACAAGCGGAAGCACAACATGTCTGAGTACAGACATCTACAAATGAAAAAGGCTGAAGAGCCTGACTATCTACAACACTCGTCCAAGAACGTAGCTGAGGTACAAGCTACTTGTCGAAGTCCAAGCGGAACTACTAGTGAGACATCGATCTCATCTGCAAAACATAAATTAAGCAAACATGAGTACAAAGGTACTCAGCAAGACTTACATCAGATCCTATCATACATGCACTTGTATCAAGATGGCAAAGTGGGGTTTAGTTGCAGCAAGCCAGCTTTGACTCAGTGGCTATCCTGTACTACGATTGCTGGTAACTTTGAGGTGGCACACACGAGTCCACTAAGCACCACACAATACACCACTATGGATTCATCCCCGTCTCCCTACGAGAAGGCCATCCATAGCACTCACACTTGTCTTGAGTATTTTAGAGTATCCACTTCAAGTTGTCTATGTACCACGTAAGCATCCAAGAAGTCCATAACCGTGGACCCGGCTATTCGAATAGATCATGTTAACCCTGCAAGGGTGTACTTCTTCACACACGCTCACGCCACTTACCACCATGTACATCTCGTGTATCTCGGCAACCTTCAAGCGGAAGCCTGGCGAGGGTGTCGGCCACGACCTGACTAACCACACAAGACTCTAGTCCAGGTTTATTGCCTATTCGGGTTCCATCCGTAAGGAGATCCGGCCGGGGTGTCGCTCACGGCCCCAAATGATGTGCGCAGGGTTCCCAAGCCCACCTCGCCGAGTGGATCTACACTTGGTCTAGTCTGTCCCAAGCCCACCTGGCCAAGTGCCACTTGGTAGACTACTAACATTACCTACAAACACCAGAAACTAGTTGCAACTCCTGGACAGAGATCATGTTGATTAATAAGTCGAGAGGGGTCGAGTTACCGGAACCCAATGTGTGGTAGTAGCTAGTCATTGGACAACATACTCGGAACTCAGTTCTTAGGGACGGTTCCAGTGAGACAACCCACCATGTACTCCTACATGGCCTCTCACCGGTACCTTTACCAAAACATGTTCACGCACTTAACTCTCAGCATCAGAACATATCATTGCACTCCAATTCATTCCCGATGAATCAGACCTGACACACTCTAAGCAATAGCAAGCAAGGCATGGTAAGATCACCACATGGCTTCAATCAACTCCTACACATGCTAGTGGGTTTCAACTATTTACTGTGGAATGACAGGTCATGCAGAGGAATGGGTTCAACTACCGCAGCATAAAGTAGTAGTTGAAGTCGTTGTTGTCCTAATGCAATAACAGGGAGTAGGAGCGAGAGAGGGGTTGTATCGGAATGAACAAGGGGGTTTGCTTGCCTGATAGAACAACGTGCAGAGCACTGCTCCTCTGACAGGTACTCTGGATCGGTCTCCGGAGCTAGACCTATCGAGAAGAACGGTGCCGACAATCAAACACAAGTATATGCAACAATATGATGAATGAATATGGCATGAAGTTATGATGTTGTTTGAGCTAATGCAACTAGCATTTTATTTGGTTGAATTCCATTTGAACCATGCAACTCTAGGAATAAGCATTTTTTAAATGCCATTTATATGTTTTCATATAAACAGTAGGTATAACTTCATTTGTCATGCATGAAAATGGTACAGATGGATAGATTGAAATTTTATGATAATTTTTCATATATAAATTATTTCATTCTGAGCTACGGTTGAATTTCTGTGATTTTTTTGAAGTTCAAACAATTTTCTGGATTTTCCTAAACAAAAACAATTCCAGAAAATATTTATTGCGTCAGCACTGCGTCATGCTTGCGTCAGCAAGTCAACAGCGCTGGCTCAGGTCAAACCTGACGTGTGGGGTCCACTGGTCAGTGACTCAGTTAATTAACTGAGTTAATTAACACTAGACTAATCCTAACAGAAGGTCAGCAGGGCAGGGCCCACATGTTAGTGGCTAATCTAATTAACCAAAATTACTTAATTAAACTAAACAGTCAACTAACTGAAGGGGTGGGGCCCGCCTGTCATTGACCCAGGGGGTCAAATCCTGGTCAAACCCCAGCTAACACGCCGGCGTTTAGCCGCCGGCGGCAGCAAACACGACGGAGGGCGTCGGGATTTCCATTCCGGGGGTCTTTTGCGCAGCGAAGACCACGGGCGAGGAGCTGGAGCTCGTCCGCGTCCATTCCAACAAGCAGCAGCAGCTAGGGCGGCCGGAGCTCGCCGAAAATGAGCTCGCGGCGGCGCCGGAGTTCGGGCCTCGTCGGAAATGCCGCTTCAGGGCACGGGGAGGCCAACGGAGGGGTGCTACGGGCTCCTGGCAGTGTGGCAAATGCAGTGACACGCCAAGTTGCGAGCCACGGTGGCTCTGGCCACGGCGGAGAGGAGACACGGCGGCGCAACTGCTCGGGTCCGGTGGGTGGCATGACTACGGCGTAAGAACGGCGAAACGGAGGGCAGGGTTCGAGGGAGAAGCTCACGGCGATCGCAGCGGTGCAGGCGGAGGGCTCGGAGGAGGGCCGGAGCAAGCAGGGCGGCGGAGGGGATCTCCGGCGGCCGGCGATGAAGAAGATGGCGGTGGCAGCTCCTCAGGGCGTCCGGCGACGTGTGACTCGTCGGAGAGGTCGGGGATGAGGTGGCGGAGCTCTCGGGCACCTTGGCTGGGCGTGGGGTGGCCTGTGGCCACGGCAGCGGCGAGCAACGGCGACGGCGGCGTTCGGGGGTGCGAGGAAAAGCAAGGGAGAGGAGGTGAGAGGCGACGGGAGAGAGCCAGAGGGGTCTGGGAGGTGCGTGGCAACCGCCAAAGCTTCCAGGCGGCGAGGGGGAGGGGCAGGCAGGCAGGAGGCGTGGCGGCCATGCGCGAGAGCGGCGGGCGCGTGCCCCTGCCTCCTGTCATCGCCAGGAGGACGACGACTAGCAGCTGGGCCGGCCCTGTGCTAGGCCAGCAAGTGGCCCAGGTAAAACTCTAACCCTTTTATTTCTTTCTTTTCTATTTTTCTGACATTTGTTTTGATTTAGTTTCTAAACTAAATCAATTATTTTCTTCTAACATTTTTATTTTGCAGGGACCTAGGAATTAATCCAAGCCCCTCAAAATAAAGAATCAGAATTTTGGACATATATAAAATATACAATAATATATATCCAAGCAAATAACTATTGCATTAATTCCAAATGCCCAAAATAAATACTTATGAGCTCCTAATAATATTGGTTTGATTTTTATCTCTAACCAATATTTTTAGAGGGCCACATGAACATTTTCTTGGACCCTTTTGGAGCAATTTTTATTTGGGTCATTTTCAAAAAGGGTTTCTGAGGGTTTCACAAGTCCTCAATTCAATTTCATTTGAAAATTAACATGATGCAAACAAGAAGACTAACCTAGTGCATACCAGAACTAGGGTTGTGACAATCTTGCACCGTTGCCATGCTTATCTTGTTTTGATCATATCTTCTAGACCGTAGCTCCGTTTTAAACAAACTTTATATGAAACTTGATTAGAATTTCGTGTAGATTGTCATGGTGCATGTTAACTTGCTGTTTAACAACTTTAACTTAAGGTTTGTTAAGATCTGGACTAATTTCAAACGTTGCATATGAGGACTTACCGGATATGTCTTAAGTAGTTTCTGGCCTCTTTTAAACTTGTTGTTTCTTGTGTTCTTTCTCTGTGCTTCCTACCTTGCCATGTTTTGCATCCTAAATAGACTTGTCTTGCATCCTACTTGCTTGAGTATATTGTCTTGTTCTTGTGTTGTTTCCCTGTGCTTCCTATGTTGTCTTGTTGTGCATTCTAGGTGCATCTGCGGTGCTTCCTTAGTGCATCAGCCATGCATCCTGTAGTTTGCGCATTGCACCTTGTTTGATTTCGTGCCTCATGTGTTCTTGTGTTGAGTAGAGACGGAAGCCGAGACCGAGTACGAGAACGAGGTTACTACCGGGGTTGAGAACGAGGAGCCCTCTTACGATCCCATCGACGACTCGACACGCAAGATGACCTGACCCAGATATCATTACTATCTTTGCCTATTGCTAGAAGTCTCGCTCTTTACCTTATTGCCTCGATGCCCATGTTTGTTTGTCAGCCTCCTATTGTAACCATGAATCTGTTTAACCACCCAACCTATGCAAATCTTTGTTTGGCTACGTAGGCTTCGCTCAGCCCCTCTTATAGCATTGCTAGTTGCAGGAGAAGATTTGAAGATTTCTTGCTTCATGTTGAAGCTTGTTGGGATATCACACTACATAAACTCTTAAATGAAATCATCTATATATTGGTAATGGGTGGAAGGCTAAGCCTCTTGCTCGGTGTTTTGTTCCACTCATGCCGCCCTAGGAACCGTATAAACCGGTGTTATGTTCCTTGATTTTGCGTTCCTCACCCGGTTGGGGTAATGGGACCCCCTCGATAAACCGCTTAGCGCTAAGTCTTTTCCAGCAAGTCCCGACATTGGTACTCCATTTGCCTAATAACTAAAACTTGCATAGGGACTAGCTATCCCCTTTTATTAATCAACCACCCGGGCCAGTGCTCCACATGAGTGTTGGTCCAAACTAGAGCACTGTGCGGGTCCGCCCCTTGGCAACTTGGGGTATCTGGTACCTGTACGCTTCGCTCATCCGGTCGTGGCCTGAGACTAGATACGCGCGGCTACTGTCAGGGTGTCGGCACGCCGGGAGGATTTGCTGGATTAGTCTTACCTTAGTCGGAGTATCTTGAGCACGGGATTCCGAGGATACTCGGGCCTTCCCACCTTGGAGTTGCGACTCTGCGGATCGTGGGCTTGTAATGGGCCAAGTTGGAACACCCCTGCAGGGTTTTGAACATTCGAAAGCCGTGCCCGCGGTTATGTGGCAGATGGGAATTTGTTAATATCCGGTTGTAGAAAACTTGACACCATGTTCAGAACACACTACCAGCGTGAGTACCGTGACGGTCATTTTCCGAAAGGGGTTCGGGAAGTGAACACGATGGGGTTATGTTTGACGTGTTTAGATAGGATCACTTCATGATCACCTTGTCGCTCGTGGCACTTCTCTTCTCGCTCTTAATACGTAAGCTAGTGCTAGTGCAGCTGCAGCCTTTTATTCTTTCTTCAGCCTTGTTCCACACCCAAGGCTTAGATAGTTCTGTTACCCGGGAACGGGATTGCTGAGTCCTCCGTGGCTCACAGATTCTACACCACACCAGATGCAGGTACCATGGTGAGCTACTCAGGTGACGTCACAGAGCTATACTGGGAGTACGATGAGGAACGTAGCCGTTACTATGTGCACTATCCCGATGATCAGTAGTGGTTTCTACTAAGGGCAATTCGAACCTGTGGCTTTATGTATGTTTGGTATCTTTCATTTGGATCTTCACCCGTAGTCGGGTTGTGATGTTATTTGGATGATGTTTGACTATGTAATGAATTGTGTGACGTGGCGAGTGTAAGCCAACTATATCTTTTGCTTTTCATCCCTATTTTTACATGAGATGTGCAAAGATACCGAACTCGAGATCATTCCAGAATGGGCTTATACCCTTAAGTCGTGCCTCGACACGTAGGAGGTATAGTCCCATCCTGGGCATTACACCAGCCCTTCCATGGCCGTGCCTCACGCTACAGCTTATGCGACTCCGGTGCGGAAGAAAGGGGCCACTTCGCACCTACTCGCTATTGGGCATGCTTCTCGGGGCTCAGAGACCCAGGCTCAGGAGACGGCCACGAGTGGGGCCTTACTGACCGTGGAGGTCCCAGCCCCTAGCGACCTTGTTGGGGGTGCGAAAGCTTAGAAGCCCCTTGTCTCTCAAGTTCCTGCTGCTCCGTCGGCTCGGGTGCCGACGTTATCTTCTTCTCAAGTTATCACGCCAGCGGGTGATGGCTCTGCCACCATGCCCTGCGCCTTGGAGGATGTCTTTGCCGCGTTGAACCAGCTCCAGGTTGACCTCCGTGATGGTGACCGCCGCATGGCGACGGGATGCCTGGGGTTGATTTCGGGGTGGATCTAGGCCGATTCATCCGTCGGGATAGCCTGGAGCGTGGTTGAGGCTGTCGTCGAAGAGGGCGAGAAGGTGGCTGGCATGGCCACGGCCGAACGCGACTTGGCAAGGGTCGACGCGAAGGCTGCTGAGGAGCACTTCTGCATGGTGGAATCCGAGCTGAAGACTCTCACCGAGGCACGCGCCGAGGATACCTGACGTCTTGAGGAGCAGCAGAAGGAGCTGAAGGCCCGGGCTGATGCGCTTGACTACCGCGACGCCGAGCTGAAGCAAACAGCCCAAGACCAAGCTACGGAGCGCGGCCGCATGGAGAAGCTGAAGAAGGAGGCTGAAGCACCCCACAGGTCCCTTGCCGAGGCTGAGAAGGCGGCCACCGTGGAGCGCGATGCCTTCGTCTCCCTCGAGGAGAGACTTCGCTCTTCCCTGCGGTCCCTTTACGGGACAAGGTATGAGAAACCGCTGGCAACACCGGAGGAGGGTCCCGCCGGACTGCTCCCCAGGCTTGCTATGTCGCTTGAGGGTGTTGTCTCCGAGTCGGGCCCTTGGTGGAGGCGGAGGCTCATGCCTTTTCCAGCTCGGTCGCGATGCACATCTACCACCACCTCTACCCCCGAGATCCCAACTTTGACTTTGGCGCCCTGCTTGAGCCTCCGGCTCCCGAGCTTCAGGGTGCCACTGCCAATCCGTGGAGGAGTAGGTGGAGGCTCTACTGCAGCAGTTTCGTTCGGTCAACTCCGTAGCTGCGGCAGTGGGGGCCGATGGACGAGACGACGGTGATGTTGTCGACGACAGGTCGCCCCAAACTAGTGATGGCGACGTCCAGAGATGAAGAAGAGGACGGGGCACCGCGGCTTCCTGCTTTGTTCCTTCAACATTTGTCGTGCCTCGTGGAGGCGTAAGAACTTCTGCGTTGAACCTTTGTGAGACAGTATGTTTTGTAATAATTTGCTAGGGTTTCGCTATCTTCCTTTCTGCTGGCTTTAGCGTTCTGCGTCGGTAGAGCCCGACCCCGCGCATAGCTCAGCCACTGTTGGGGCATCTGGATCACCAGGACGAGACCAAGGGGTGAGGGGCTATGTGGCCAGTTAGGCCCCTGTGTCGTGATGCCCAGGGGGTCCCCTTGACGTTCGAACAGCCCTCATGAAGGCTATGCGGGTGTAGGTTCTAGCGTTCTGCGTCGGTAGGGCCCGACCCCACACGTACCTCAGTTGCCGTTGGGGCATCCGAATCACTAGGGCGAGACCAAAGGGTGAGGGGCTACGTGGCCAGTTAGGCCCCTGGGTCGCGATGCCTAGGGGTCCCCCTTGACGTACGAACAAACATCCATACATGTTCCTCGTCGGGATTTTGCTCGGGAGGGGCGCGCAAAGCCTAGGCCCGAGGGACCTGGCAAGGTGGCGTACGCCAGATGTGACCTGAGCATAGCTTTTGTCCCCAGCCCCCTCGCGCTACCCTCCCGGGTGAAAGCAGCATGGTGAGGCTAAGCGTCGAGCTTGGGGCTCTCCGAAGGTTACTGCGGCCGAGAGGCAGCCGTCAGTTGTTTATTCACCAGCATGGAGCATGGTGCTTCTGCTCTTGCACGGGCATAGCCGCTCCTCGAAAGTGTCATCCACCAGCGCGGAGCATGGGGCTTCCACTGGCGCGTGGATGGGGGCCCCTCTGAGTGGATCCTTTGGGGCGTGTACAACCCCGTCCTGACATGTTGCTTGCACGGCAGGACTGGTGGAGGTGTGTATGGGCACTCGTGAGCCAGCGGGGGACTCATGAGGCCCTACCTCAAGGCAGGTTGTGCCTGGATTTGACTTGGAATACCTGTGGGGGTCCTGCAAAGGTGGTTAGGTAACCTGCGCCGAGTGAATCTCCTGATCGCATGAGAAGGCCAAACACCAATGACCCCAGGAGGTGACGTGAACGGGGCCAGCCCGCTAGACAGAGCTCAGCCGTTGGATTTGTCGACGCTGCAGGGACGGACCCGAGCACAGACGTCGTGCCTAGTCTTCTCATGCGACGGTCCTGAAGAAAGACAGTCGGCGCATGCCTTCCTAGGTGGCGAGGCGCCAGGTTGCGCACCCTGACTCGTCCACCCCCGATTAGCTCATGCGAGAACAAGGCACCAAGGGCCATGGGAGGTGACGTACACGGGAGCTGGCCCGCGAGCCAAAGCTTAGCCACTTGGATTTAGCAACGCTGTAGGGACGGACCCGAGCACAGACACCGTGCTAGTCCTTAATCACGAGGCGGTCAGGGGCGGGCTCGCGAGGGCGCACGACCTTCATGGCGACGAAGCGCCGGACAGGCATATGATAATCACTGGATAACTCATGGTAAGGCAAGTTCTAATAGACGCAAAAATGATACACGCCGTAGGGACAGACCCACATCGCTTGGGGATGATGTAGCCCGAGGGGCGCCCCCAACTGAATGGGAAGGAAAGACGATACACATCGTAGGGACAGACCCACGCGGCTTGGCGACGATGCAGCCTATGGGGTGCCCCCAACTAAAGGAAACCAAAAATGTCACCTGGCACCGTTGCGGGAGAAGTGTTGGGGTAGCTGAAGATGCATGCCGCTGAAGTCGTTCCTCATGAGTCATCTGGCCTCTGAACCTCACGAGGCTCCTGTGATCCAGGAGGCTCACGAAGGACTAGAGCTTCCTCTGCCAGGATCTCCTGGTACTTGACCTTGCGAGCTGCCACTATGCTCCGCATGCGGCGCTGGTGCAAGGCAGCGTTGTTCAGTAGGCCGAAAGGCATGTGGACATAGCTATGAGGGGGACCCTCACACCGGCCTACTTGGGACGGCCAGAAGAGCTCCTGAGACGTGGCTCTATTGAGCCCTGGGATGTTGACGCAGACTTGCAGCCCCCTGCCCTCATCGGTAGAGGGAGCGATGCTTGGTGACGTGGGGCGACGCTCACCTCGCATCGCCCTTGCTTCCTGAAGATCCTTGATCGCCTTGGTGACAAACTCCTGAGCACTTGGCGCCCTATGCTCATCTCGTTGAAGCGCGCGTTGAAACAGGCCTCCACATGGTGCCCGAGCGCCTCCCTCACGACATTGGTCAGGTCGGAGGCCCTCCAGAGGAGAGCCCCCGAGCCCAGCCTGACAGGGCGCTGGGCGTGCCTTCCTATGCGAGAGGGGAAGGCGCCCCGTCTGTGGGCGCATGTCCTGAGGCATGGCCGCCAGGCGCTCCGCCCACTTGAGGCCCCAGGGTGAGTAGATGCTTCTTCTTAGGGGCAACCTTAGGTGGGTAGGCAACGCCCTCGGCATCTGAGTTCTCTACTGCCGTAGCTTGGTAGGCGCGCTCGAGAGAGCACACCGCATCCTTCTCATTGCAGGTGACTACGATGATGCCATAGCTTCCTGGCATCTTGAGGACGTTGTGGCTGTAGTGGGTTGCCGCCATGAACTTGTCTAGGGCCGGATACCCGAGGATGGCATTGTACGGGAGCTGGATGTGGGCGACATCGAAGTCCATGAGCTTGGTGCGGTAGTTCTTGCGGACATCGAAGGTGACAGGAAGGCGGATCTATCCTATCAGGGTGGTGGAGCCATCCGTCACACTTGAGAAGGGATTGGTTGGCTAAAGCTGATCAGACGACACTTGGAGTGTGTCGAAGGTCTCGACGGAGAGGATGTTTAGTCCAGCTCCGCCACCGATGAGTGTCTTGGTGACGACCATGTTGCTGATGCTAGGTGAACAGAGGAGCGGGAGGGCGCCAGCTGCAGCTGCGCAGTTGGGCTGGTCTGCTGAGTCAAAGGTGACAACGTACTTGGAACACTTGAGCGGGTGTGTTCCATCGAGCTTGGGGAGGACCGCGTTCGCCTCATGAGCAAACTGCTTGAAGATGCGATGAGATGCTGGGGCCTGGGCTCCACCCAAGATGCAAGTGACGACACGAGGCTCCTGGAAGCCCCCAGCCCCATCATCTTGTTGACGGTCGTCATTCCTTCTTGGTGGTAGTGGCAGTGGAGGAAGCCCAGTGTTGCCTTGTAGACGGTCTTCACGAGGCTGGTCCCTCCAGAGACCCTCACGAGGCTGATCCCTCCAAGGTCCCTCGCGAGGCTGATCGCGCCAGCCTTCGCGAGAGTCACGGTTCTCCTAGTGTCCTCCACCTCAGCCAGCGTTGTGGCCATAGCCTCGGTCGCCGCGCTCGGCGCGATGGTCGAGGCACCCATCGCTAATGGCCCTGAGCTCCTGGAAGTCGTTGGTGTTGTGGCTATACACATTGTGGAAGACGCGGAATGGGCGGCTACCCTTGGAGGATTTCACCTGCGCTTCATCTCGGGCTCAGCCGCGAGCACTACATGCCCCTTGTGCTTGGCTTCCTTGGTCTTGGCCTTCTTATCTTCTGGGTCAGCCTCAGGGAGCTCGACGAGTGAGAGGCGACCATATTTTGCCCTTGCACACTTGACTGCCATGTTGAACATCTCCAGAGCCGAGCACAGGTCCTCGTGAATGGCAAGTTCCTCCTTCATCCTGACGTCCCGAACACCATCACTGAACACAGAGATGATGGCCTCATCTGACACCTTGGGAATCTTGATGCGGACGTTGGTAAAACGATGGATGCACTTGCGCAAGGTTTCTCCAGGCTGCTGCTTGATTCGCCGCAGATCTCCTACTGCAAGGGCGCGATCACGAGTCCCTTCAAAGTTGGAGATGAACCGCTCGCGCAGCTCCTCCCAGGAGGAAATCGACTCCGCTGGGAGGTTTAGGAGCCACGAACGCGCACCATTCTTGAGAGCCATGGGAAACCAGTTGGTCATGACCTTCTGATAACCCTCAACCGTAAGGGATCGAGATAGTCTTCGCGGGTAAGAATAACCCAATTTATTGATTCGACACACGGGGAGCCAAAGAGTATTTATAAGCTTTAACAGTTGAGTTGTCAATTCAACCGCACCTGAAATATACTAACTTGCAACAAAAGATAAGTGGTAACAGTGATATGATAGTGATGATAGTAATAGTAAAAGTAAACAGCAAAAGTAAATAGCAGTAGTAAATTGTAAAAGTAGCAACTAGTGACAAGCAAGGTTTAAAATACTGTAGGCTAGGGAGATGGATGGTTGGGCACTGCATGGATGAGATAGATTCTAACTTGGGGCACGGCACACGGAAAAGTAATGATCATCTAGGCAAATATCAAACATTAGGCATGTATCCCGTAGGTAGTTGTACGTGCTTGCAATAAGAACTTGCACAACATCTTTTGTCCTACCATCCCGCTACGAACGGGGCCAAAAGGAACTAATGGATATTAAGGTGCTCCTGTCAAAGAGCACCGGAACAAAGCAATGAACTCAATGGATACATGTGATCCTCAAACTACGGACCATCCCCTTTGGTGTCCCAAGCTGTCACTTTTGGGATCGCCGGTTCCGAACCGTAACAGGTGCATACAACTCATAGATAGGATCAAGAACACAAATATATTCATGCAAACACATATGGTTCAGATCTGAAATCATGGCACTCGGGCCCTAAGTGTCAAGCATTAAGAATAACAAGTTGTAGCAAAGATGATAAACACCATACTAGATGATAGGCAACATGCCCCCAACAATCTGACGAACTATTACATGATCTAACTCATCCAATCCCTACCATCCCCTTCGCCTACAGCAAGGGAATTACTCACACATGAATGGGGAAGTCATGGAGGGATGATGGAGTGGTGATGATGATGACGATGGCGATGATCTCCCCTCTCCGGAGGCCAAATCAGCCTCCAGATTAGCCCTCCCGAAGAAGAACAGAGGGTGGCGGCGGCTCCGCGACGAAAAACAGCGAAAGGACTTCCGATCTGGGTTTTTTGCGTCGGGAGGAAAAATACGGGCTAAAGTAGGGCACCAGGGGGTGTGGGGCCCACCCAGGCGCCCCCCCGGCGCGGCCCAGGGGGGGCGCGCCCACAGGGCGCCTGGGCACCCCCTGGCCCCCTTCTGGCCCCACTTCTGGCATTTTGTTTCTTCGGGTGCGTGGATTTTTCGTGATTTTTCGTGGATTTTTCTGAGATGCTTAAAAATCCGTTTTCCTGCACACAAATAAACCATGCAGCCAGCTCTGCTGAAAACAGCGTCAGTCCGGGTTAGTTTAGTCCAAATCATGCAAGAATGTGGTCAAAACAATATCAAAA
The DNA here is from genome assembly GCA_902687465.1 of Secale cereale. Lineage (NCBI taxonomy): Eukaryota > Viridiplantae > Streptophyta > Magnoliopsida > Poales > Poaceae > Secale > Secale cereale. The sequence goes on along the minus strand of LR738712.1, from coordinate 303,914,796 downwards.
GTGTTTGGAAAAGTAGATACGTTTGAGACATATCACCTTCTCATCGCCACTGGCCGCCTCGATACTCAGCTTGTAGAGCTGCAGGAACTTAGCAGGGTTGTGTGTCCCATCATAGCGTGGGGGAAGGTCCAGCTTAAACTTGCCGGGCCAAGCGACGTGACGCAGCTCTAAACATGTACCAGAACTCTTGGTTTTAAAAACAGAAGTAAATATGTTTTTGAGAGGTGCATATTTCGTCAACGAATGCTAGCAGATAACTCAATTACTTTTTAAGCTAGACAAGTCTCGAGGAGCGGCTCCCGCATGAGGACGATCTCATCCTCTTAATCTCCTTTGTTTATCACTGCCAAAGTTTTCTGATTTCTCATGAACAAAGCGTGAAGGAGGGTTTGTCTGTTATATTATCTTTTTGAGCCGGGCGCACTCAATGCCAGTTCCTTTTCATATTAGGGGTTCGCACATTATACATGCAATCCAGGGGTGAAACTTGTCCAACTTAAAGAGATCATGAATTAACTACTACTTCCTCATGAGCTAAAACATAGGCACAAAAAGAGAAATGCTTTTGATTAGTTTCGAGATGGTACATGAAAGTCTTTGTTAGGAATGGCAGGTAAATACCATATATAGGAAGGTATAGTGGACTCATATGGCATAACAGGTTTAAAGGTTTTGGATGCACAAGCAGTCATTCCGCTTAGTACTGGTGGAGGTTTAGCAGAAGACTGGGAAACGACCAACTAGAGAGCAATAACGGTCATAATCATGCAGAGCGACAAAGCAACATTGAATCGGGCATGAAAGTGATATAACTATTCTAAAATTCAAAGATCATCAAGGCAAAGTAGACATTTTAGTCTTAAACATGTGTAAGCATGTGCCAAGTCAATCCAAAAATTCTCTAAAGGGAAATACCACCTTAGTATGCCAGACTATGAACAGCGCGATGCATGTAGATCATTTCAATAACACATTATGTACTCTAGTTATTCGGGACTAGCCACAAGGAAAGCATGAACCACTGAAAAAGCATTGTAAACATAGCACTATGTCGCTACAAGCTGGTCTCTAGATCATAAGTACAGGCATATGTACAAAAGTAGAAACAGAAAGAGTTCATACCGGTCTTCCTTGTTGCTTCCTTTCAGTCGATCTTCGTCATTACTGCTTGTCACTTGCACGATCGAACGTAGGAAATATAATCAAATGCCATCACGGACTCGAGCTGATCTCTGAAAACAAAGCAAACTAAAGAGAGAAAGGAAATATTTTTGAGTTTTTCAAAAGTTGAATAAAAAGCAAAAGAAAAAGAAAATATTTTTGTTGTTTTTGCAAATAGAGGAATAAAGAAGAATGGGCAAAAATTTCGAAAAGATCAAAGCGAATAAAACGAATAATACAATGAAAAAGTGAGAAGGGCACGTACTCCCCCAAGCTTAGGCTTTTGGCCTAAGTTGGTAGCAGCTACTACCCTCAGGAGCCTCCTGCTCCAGGGGTATGGTGGTGAGACCAAGGGTCGTAGAAGGATGATGGCGCGTACACCGAACTCCTCGGAGTCTCCCACGAGGAAGGTTCCGAGCGCCAAACAGAGGAAGACCCTTCACCAAACTCGGTGGCGGTCTCTTCCTGAAAATGTGGTATCTCACCGTGCCTCTCCTCGCTGGGCACAACCCCCTCCATGGGGTTATGAAACTGGTGCTGGACCATGAACTCATCGAACTGGACAACATCAAAGGACCATCCGTTCCTGCGAGAAAAATCAAACAAAAGAGGTGCAGGTAGACGGATCTCGCGTTCCGCGGTAGTTCCGAAACGCAAGATATAAACAAGGTTATCAAGTTCAGAACCCATGGTAACAAATGTATGCCTCTTCATAGCAGCAAGATCAAAACTTAAATAAGTAAAAGGAGTATCATCAGGGTGTGGGGTGCCTCCAAGATGCTCTAAGATAAGCGTGGCATAAATTCCACCATATAAGTCCCCCTTGTTACCGTTCATAGCAAGGCGTCGAGCAATTAAGGTACCAATATTATAATCAAACCTCCCTGAGAGGGCTGCTGCCAGGATAGCAATATCCGGAGCAGAAATGTTGCTCGTGTTGTCGCGAGCTAACACCCCTCTAGCAATATAATATGCAAAATACCTCAGGTGAGGAAACAAGATGTTGGAGATCTTCGACCGATGAATATCCCTCGTACCCATGCTGCAGAGAGAGTTGATGACGGTTTTCAGCTCGGAGGGCTGCGTGGCCATCCTTGCCGTCCTCCCAACGTTCGTCGCACCTATTACTTCACAAAAATTTCCCAGAGTCATGGTGATAAGATCATTATAAATTTTAAACTCAATAGCACCTGAATCAGGATTATATCTAAAACTGTTAATGAAACCGGAGGTGAGTTTCTGATACTGAGTAACACGGCTCGTGACGAGTCATGTCAAACCTGCATTAGCACAAAGATTATAAAACTCATCCTTGATTCCCGCAGCTTCCATGAATTCATCACATGGAAATGTCATCGCACGTGCTGGACTTGTGTCTTCCAACAACTCCAGGGGCACATGATCTTCATTATAGCTCACCCTAACAGTCGATGGTGAAGCTGCGGCTCTAGTGACTCGATCGGAGTGTGCGGGCCTCCTCTTCTCAAGCCATCCTTTTGCCCTTCCTAACAAACTCATTTCTGAAATTTTTTATAATTTACAAAAACGAGGATTAAAACAAAGTGAGCTAAGGCAGACTACTCAACTCACTTGCCCAAGGCATAAACTTGCATCAAAACTTGGAAAACAACTTTCTACACATGCATGCAAGCTCATCTCTACAGCACCAAGAACTACTAAATACTCACAAATGAGGCCACCAATCAAAAATCTAATTGGAGGGGTGGAGGAGTCACATACCAGGGAGTATTTGCTCAAAATTTCAGCTCAGATGATGGGCTGTAGAGAGAGATCGAAGAATCGCCCCCAAGAACAGCAAGAACAGCAAGAACAAGACCAGAACTCGGGTTTCTGGAAAAAGAGAGAGAGGAGGGAAGAAGGAGTACCTGGAGGGGGGTCTCGTGGGCCCCAGGCGCCCTGTGGGCGCGGCCAGGGGCTGGGCCGCGCCAGCTGGCCGCCTGGGCCACTGGTGCCCCCCCCCCCCTGGCTGGCCCCAGGACTTTCCGGGTCTCTCCCGTTGTGGAAATTTTTAATATAATTTTTCTGGAATTTTTCTGAAAACTTCACTGTTGAAATTTTTCCGAAGTTCAAAAAGCTGCGAAACTCTCTGAAAACTTGAAGCAGTTAGTAGAATTGTGAAGCTTCAAAAACATAGATACTTGGTACAGCAAGTATGACAACACTAAAAACAAATAAAAACATAGAAAGCTCAACTTTTTGTCCATATAAAACACGTTCACTAGTAAGGTTGATCAAGTCTTACCAACAAACAAGCGGTATATGGAACAAAAAGTCTCACCTCCTACGAAGTAATCACTAAACTTTTACCTTGATGGACATTGTCCCTACCATGATAGTTTTGTATTTGTGAGGCACATGTAGTGGACAGTCCCATTCTCCAATTTTCACGGTTTCGATATTCTCTATAGAGTTGAGGGCATGCCTCCTGTCGGTCTTCTTCGGAAAATATACCGTGTGTTCTTTATCATTCACATGAAAGGTAACCTTCCCTTTGTTGCAATCAATAACAGCACCTGCGGTGTTAAGAAAAGGTCTACCAAGAATAATGGACATGCTCCCATCCTCAGGCATGTCAAGCACAACAAAATCAGTAAGAATTAAACAATTAGCAACTTCAACTGGAACATCCTCACAAATACCTATCGGAACAGCGGTTGACTTGTCAGCCATCTGAAGGGAGATATCTGTAGGAATTAGTTTCTCTAAACAGAGCCTCTCGTAAAGAGAGAGAGGCATAACACTCACTCCCGCTCCAAGATCACACAAAGCAGTTTTGACATAATTATTCTTTATGGAGCAAGGAATGGTGGGTATACCTGGATCACCGAGCTTCTTAGGAATCTTTCCACTGAAAGAATAGTTAGCAAGCATAGTAGATATTGCATCATTAGGAATTTTTCTTTTGTTAGTGACAATATCTTTCATATATTTTGAATAAGGAAGTAACTTAATAGCATCAGTCAAAGAAATTTGAAGAAAAAGAGGTTTAATCCATTCACAAAACTTATTGTAATGCTCTTCTTCTTTAGATTTGATGGACTTACCTGAAAAGGGCATAGGTTTCTGTACCCATGGTTCTTTCTCCTTGCCATGTTTTCTTGCGATGAAGTCTTCCCTAGTGTACCTCTTACGTTTGTCAGGTGCTTCTTCTTCTCGAACTTAAGGCGGATCGTTTTTCTCATTATCATTACCTTCAGGTTCAGCACCGTCTTCAGTCTCAGCATCGGAAATAGATACACTGTTGGGATCAATAGCTGGCTCTTCATCTGCAATAAGATCATTAGAATTGTCAGTCTCTTTATGTTTCTTCTTCTTATTTGGAGGGACAACAATTTCTTCTTCCTGCATTTGAGAATCTTGCTCGATTCTCTTCGGATGTCCCTCTGGATAAAGAGGATCTTGAGTCCTAGTTCCTCCTCGGGTCTTAATCCCAAAAGCCTGCAATTTATCTTGTTTGGCATTGTTAGCAAGCAAATCTCTTTGCACATTAGAAATTTGATCAAGCTGAGTTTGAACCATATGAAAATGCTTCACAAGACATTGGACATCATTAACTGTTCTATCTAAAACACCAAGCAACTTTTTGATAGCAAGGGAATTATCATGCAACTGACTTTCTATCCTCTCATTAAAACGATTCTGTTTCATAATAAAATTATCAAACTCATCTAAACATTGATCAGGAGGCTTACCATGAGGGATGTCACTTGCGTTGAAATCTTAAAGAGAGTGTACCTCTACCATAGGAGGGTGAGTGGTAGGCTCACACAGCTTCTCAATAGGGGGTAGATTATTCACGTCTTCAGCTTTAATACATTTCTCTTTAATAGACTTCTTTGCTTCTCGCATATCCTCGGGGCTTAGAACAAACATGCCCCTCTTCTTTGTTGGTGGAGGTGGTTCAGGGACGGACCAATCTTCATGGTTTTTGGCAATCCTGCCCATTAAATCTTCCGCGTCGTCCGGTGTTCTTTTCCTGAAAACACAACCAGCACAACTGTCCAGATAGGACCTAGATTCATCAGTTAGACCAGCATAGAATATATCAATTAATTCATTCTGAGGAATTTCATGTCCTGGTCTAGCCCGAATCAAACCGCAGTACCTCCCCCAAGCTTTAGGGAGGGACTCATCCTACAACTGTTTAAAGTTGTAAATTCTTTGTAAAGCAGCATGTTGCATATGAGCAGGAAAGTACTTATCAACAAAAGAGTGAGCTAAGTCATGAGGACTCTTAATAGAACCGCATGGGAGTGAATCATACCATGCTTTAGCACCTTCCTTCAAGGAGAAAGGAAGAAGCTTGGTCACATAAAAGTAGCGTATCTTCTCATCTGTGGTAAACAGGCTACCTAGCTCACCAAGTTTAGTTAGGTGTGCAACAGCATCATCATTTTCTCTGCCATAAAAGGGGTCAGCTTCAACCATAGGTATAAGTGAAAGATCAACAGAGAAATCAAAATCAGGATCATCAATGCATATAGGAGATGTAGCAAACTCAGGATTAGGTACGGTTTTGTTTTTCAAGGAGTGTTTTTCAAATATTTCTTTAATAACTTCAGGGTCAGAGCCGGCAAACTCTGTCAGTTCCCTGCATAAATCTTCATCAAGTATATAGTAATCATCATCAAGGAGCCTCTCCTGGAGTTTACTCAATTCAGGATAATCATAAGTTTCACCAATAGGGTAGCGAGTAACAGGAAGTTCAATTCCATATTTTTCAGCAGCAGTAGTAATTTGTTTCTCAAGAGCATAACCAAGCGAACTAATATCATCATCAAAAGTAGTAGAAGCATCATCAAGAGTATCATACATAGTAACAGATTCAGTAGGAGCATCATGTGGTGGTGGTGAGGCAAACTTACTCATAACAGAAGGTGAATCAAGCGTAGCACTAGTGCTCAGAGCAGTACCTCTTCTTGTAGTGGATAGTAAGATCGGAACCTTGGGGTCACCTTTCTTACCCATAGTGAATAAAGTGCAGCAGGTAGGATACCTCAAGTAGACTTGTAAATATTGCTATGCTCCCCGGCGACGGCGCCAGAAAACGGTACTTGATAACCCTCAACCGTAAGGGATCGAGATAGTCTTCGCGGGTAAGAATAACCCAATTTATTGATTCGACACATGGGGAGCCAAAGAGAATTTATAAGCTTTAACAGTTGAGTTTTCAATTCAACCACACCTGAAATATACTAACTTGCAACAAAAGATAAGTGGTAACAGTGATATGATAGTGATGATAGTAATAGTAAAAGTAAACAGCAAAAGTAAATAGCAGTAGTAAATTGCAAAAGTAGCAACTAGTGACAAGCAAGGTTTAAAATACTGTAGGCTAGGGAGATGGATGGTTGGGCGCTGCATGGATGAGATAGATTCTAACTTGGGGCACGGCACACGGAAAAGTAATGATCATCTAGGCAAATATCAAACATTAGGCATGTATCCCGTAGGTAGTTGTACGTGCTTGCAATAAGAACTTGCACAACATATTTTGTCCTACCATCCCGCTACGAACGGGGCCAAAAGGAACTAATGGATATTAAGGTGCTCCTGTCAAAGAGCACCGGAACAAAGCAATGAACTCAATGGATACATGTGATCCTCAAACTACGGACCATCCCCTTTGGTGTCCCAGGCTGTTACTTTTGGGATCGCCGGTTCCGAACCGTAACAGGTGCATACAACTCATAGATAGGATCAAGAACACAAATATATTCATGCAAACACATATGGTTCAGATCTGAAATCATGGCACTCGGGCCCTAAGTGTCAAGCATTAAGAATAACAAGTTGTAGCAAAGATGATAAACACCATACTAGATGATAGGCAACATGCCCCCAACAATCTGACGAACTATTACATGATCTAACTCATCCAATCCCTACCATCCCATTCGCCTACAGCAAGGGAATTACTCACACATGAAGGGGGAAGTCATGGAGGGATGATGGAGTGGTGATGATGATGACGATGGCGACGATCTCCCCTCTCCGGAGGCCAAATCAGCCTCCAGATTAGCCCTCCCGAAGAAGAACAGAGGGTGGCGGCGGCTCCGCGACGAAAAACAGCGAAAGGACTTCCGATCTGGGATTTTTGCGTCGGGAGGAAAAATACGGGCTAAAGTAGGGCACCAGGGGGTGTGGGGCCCACCCAGCCCCCCCCCCCCCCGGCGCGGCCCAGGGGGGCGCCCACAGGGCGCCTGGGCACCCCCTGGCCCCCCTCTGGCCCCACTTCTGGCATTTTGTTTCTTCGGGTGCGTGGATTTTTCGTGGATTTTTCTGAGATGCTTAAAAATCCGTTTTCCTGCACACAAATAAACCATACAGGCAGCTCTGCTGAAAACAGCGTCAGTCCGGGTTAGTTTAGTCCAAATCATGCAAGAATGAGGTCAAAACAATATCAAAAGTGTTTGGGAAAGTAGATACGTTTGAGACGTATCACCTTCTCATCGCCACTGGCCGCCTCGATACTCAGCTTGTAGAGCTGCAGGAACTTAGCAGGGTTGTGTGTCCCATCATAGCGTGGGGGAAGGTCCAGCTTAAACTTGCCGGGCCAAGCGACGTGACGCAGCTCTAGGGTGAACGCTCGGCATCCTGCCGTGCCTTCGAGCACCCACCATTGAGGTGGAGCTAGGTTAGGGTGTTCACGTGCCACTGCGGGAGGTGGCGCGTAACCTTGACAACGCGGGAGTGCACACGCCTCGCCCTGGGGCCGCTGCACCACCTGACAGCTTTCTTCGTCACGCGCGGGCGTCCAGCGGGGCAAGCCGTGCTGGGGAACCTCACGCCTTGGCTCGGGGATGATGTCACGTCGGAGAGGAGGAGGAGGAGCGCCGTGGGCCAGGTCGACCGCTTGAGGTGGTGGAGGAGGCAGCGAGTGGGATGATGATGGAGCTTCTCCCGCAGCACTGATGAGCTCGGCGATGCGGTCCAGACATTCCTCGTAGAGGTCATCGGTCGGGTGGTAGCGTAGGAGCTCACGCACCATGAGAAGCGCGACCCGCGAGTTTGCCAGCCCGCGACTTGCGTGGGAGGACGAAGCGGCCGCTAGGGTCAGCGACGGGGTTGCGGTGCGACCGTCGCGCCGCGTAGAGAGCGGGAGCGACGAATCTTGCTGTTCGTGGGCAGCGGGGCCGGTGCCTGCATCCGCCGCCGACGATGGAGAATGACGGTGGATGTCGTTACCTGGAGGTGCGGTCTGAGCCACGCGGGCGGCAAGAGCGGCCCTGGGCTCAGCACGAACTCGACGAGCGTCTGCCATGAAGACGGTGAAGTGGTGGAGAACTGGACCGAAGAAGAGAGACTCCGACGCACCCCTACCTGGCGCGCCAAATGTCGGATTCAGGGCTCCGCAAAACCCTTGTAAGTTCAAACACTGGGGTGCGTGCGAAGAACTCAACTTCCCCTATAAGCCTACTCGTTGTTTCTATGAACTAGCTTGAGGAACAAGAAAGGACATGAAACAGGGCAGTTTAATGTCGGGACCTCGATCCTAAGTCACATCGGTCTAGCATGTAACACATCATATCACTTTCCGGCCTCACGCATGGTATCCCCATGGGTGCCACCTTACCTAGCCCGGGACCGTTTGCGCATTTTGGCTCACGTATATGATAGTGTCGCTAGCATCCATATGATAGAGAACCCGGGCCGACATGACTAGTTGTAAACCCAAGGTGGCACAAACTTACAGGGATAGGCATACATGACCCGACAATGCACGTGTCGGTCAGCAGCGAGTGTTGTCGGGCTTTAGCAAGCTAACAGGACTCCGGTATACACCGCGTGACATTTCCTCGGAAGGGACAACCACAGGAGCAAAGAATGACACATGTCGGTCAATCCATGTGTTCCGGAGTAGTAGCAAGCTACCAAGGCTCAGTAGAAGCACTAGGAGGCATTTCCCCATAAGGAAGGCTACCAAGAATAAACAACTAGGTGTCGGATCCCACACATACCAATACACATTACACGTACGCATAACATGCACGATATGTGTAGATACAACATGGCATCACAACATAACTCAACAACTCATATAGATAAAGGCCCAGAAGAGCCGTCATATCATTTATTACAAACAGGGGTCACATGACCCAACATACAGAGCATACATGCAACGGAATCATAAACATGTCTGGGTACAGACATCTGAAAAGGAAGAAGGCTATCAAGCCTGACTATCTACGAGACCCTCCCAAGGGTACAACATCATAGCTGAGGTAACAAGCTAAAAGTCGAAGTCCACGCGGAACCACTAGTGAGACTGAAGTCTCTCTACAAAAACATAAATTAAGCAAACATGAGTACAAATGTACTCAGCAAGACTTACATCAGAACTAACTACATATGCATCAGTATCAACAAAGGGGTAGTGGAGTTTAACTGCAGCAAGCCAGCTTTGACTCAGTGGCTATCCTATACTACGACTGCTGGTAAAACTTTTGAGGTGGCACACACGAGTCCGCGTATTCGCCATATCAATACACCACTATGGATCTGCTCTCGTCTCCCTACGAGAAGGCCATCCATAGCACTCACGCTTATCTTGCGCATTTTAGAGTATCCACTTTCACTTGTCTATGAACTGCATAAGCAAACCAGTAGTCCATTACTGGGGACGCGGCTATTCGAATTGATCATATTACCCTGTAGGGGTGTAATTCTTCACACACGCTCTCACCACTTATCGCCATTTACACGACATGTACTTGGCAACCTTTAAGCGGAAACCCAGCGAGGGTGTCGGCCACGACCTGACTAACCACACAAGTCTCTAGTACAGGTTTATCGCCTATTCGGGTTCCATCCGCGAGGAAGTCCGGCCGGGGATTCTCTCACGGCCCCAAACGATGTGTGCAGGGTTCCCGAGACACCAAATGGGCGACTCGGTACACCGGGCCACGGTGTACCTACCGCATTATAGCCCACCCCTAGGGTCAGCGCAATGCACGACCTCCAACACATATCCTACAAACACCAGAAACTTTGCAACTCCTGGACAGAGATCAAGGCGATTAATAAGTCGAGAGGGTCCATGGGTTTCGGGCCCCATGCATGGTAGTAGTTGTCTTGGATCACAAACACAGAACGCAGTTCCTGAGGACGGCTTCAATGAGACAACCCACCATGTACTCCTACATGGTCTCTCATCACTACCTTTACCAAATCATGTTCACACACTTAGCTCTCATCGGTAGGACATGTTCATCACCAACCCAATCCATCCCAGATGAATCAGCCCTAACACAACTTTAAGCATAGCAGGCATAACAAGCAAGCATGAATGAGTAGGCACATCATGGCTCAAACAACTCCTACTCATGCTAGAGTGTTTCAACTATTTACTGTGGCAATGACAGGTCATGCAGAGGAAAGGGGGTTCAGCTACCACAACAAATAGCAGTTGAATCATTGTTGTCCTAATGCAGTAAAAGAGAGCAAGAGCGAGAGAGTGGGATTTAATCGGAACGTTCAATGAGGGTTGCTTGCCTGGCACTTCCGAAGATAGCATAACTCTTCATCGGTGTCATCGAACTCATCGTCGGAACTATATGTCCACTGAGAGGGAACAAATACCGGCAAATAGGGAAATAACACAATCTATGCATTGCAACAATATGATGCATGATCATGACATGTCAAATATGCTATGGATTATGCTAATGCAACTAGCAACAGGTTAAGTGAAGCTCATTTGAATGAAGGATTCAAATGCAACTCCAAACATAAGCATAATTAAAATGGCCTTTATTTGTTTTCACTTATACATTAGTTATAAGTTGGTTTTTCATGCATGAAAATGGTACAGATGGGTACATTGAATTTTTCTAATAATTTTTCATATATAAATTATTTCAATCTGATCTACGGTTGAATTTCTATGAATTTTTGAAGTTTTGGGTATTTTCTGGAATTTTCTGAATTATAAATAATCCAGAAAATTATTTACTGTGTCAGCACTGCGTCATGCCTACGTCAGCAAGTCAACATCGTTGACCTGAGTCAAATATGACATGTGGGGTCCACACGTCACTGAGACAGGGTTAACTGGGTTTATATTAAACCTAACTAAGTTAATTAGCAGGAGCCCAAGCGCACTATCAGCATCACTAGGGGGGTAATTAGTGATGATTAAAAGCCTTACCGGCTGGGCCCACCGATCAGTGGCTCAGGCCGGCAAGGTTGTCGCCGGCGACCTCTGGTCGCGGTGGAGTCCGTGTTTCTAGACATGGGGACGGCGGTTGAGGGCACCGGGCGTAGCCCTGGCTCATCCGCATCCATTGGGGTAAGTGGGAGGCGGCGGGGGTAGGGGATCTCGCCGGAACGGAGCTCGCCACAACGCTGGAGCACAGTGGTGCACAGGCGCGGGGCTACGGCGTGCAAGCGACCAAACGAGCGAGCGAGCGAGGTACTGCGGGTTGCTGCGAAGCAGTTGGACGCACTGGCGCGACCAAATGGTCATCGGAGTGGCACCGGCGTCAAGCTCGGTGGCGGTGTGGCTCGGTGGTCGAGGGATTGGCGGCTACGGAAAGCTACCGGAGCAAAGGAAAGGGGGAAATGGTGCAGGGGCTCACGAAGGGGCTAGCAGAGGCGATGACGAGGTCGGGGAAGTGTTGTGGCCGGCGAATCGACGATGGTGGTGACAAAGCACATAGGCCAATGGAGACGACTGGAGCGGCGCTTTGCTGCTCCTAGTGTTGCGTGCGTCGACGAGGAGAGGGAGAGCGGGACGATGGGGCTTGGGGACAGCTTGGGGTGTCGTCGGGACGGCAGTGGCCGCGGTGGTGGCGAGCGGCGGTGACGAGCTCTGCTCGGTGCTACTCACGGAGAGAGCATAAGAAGGGGATGGGTCCAAAGAGAGATGGGAGAGATGCAGGGGGGTCGTGCCCGTCTCCGTGGCGCTAGGAGAAGGCTTTGGGGGCATGAGGCAGGTAGGGACGAGGTGGCGGCCTCAACGCGCGCGGTGCCCGCCTTCGCGTGTGCCTACTGGCAGAGGTTGAAGATGACTGGCAGGTGCGGCTGGGCTGGGCTAGCTACAGGGGTTGGGCCAGGTAAGTGGCTTGCTAGGTAACTCTATCTCTCTCTCTCTCTCTCTCTCTCTCTCTCTCTCTCTCTATGTGTGTGTATGTGTGTGTGTGTGTTTTTCCATTTCTGTTTTTGTTTTCTATTTATTTCTTTCTGTTTTGATTTAGTTTCTAAACCAAATCATTTTTATAGCTTCTCAAGATTGTTATGTGGCCCGATGCAAAATATTCAGAGCCACTCACAAGTTTTCAGAATTATTGGAGTTATAAAAGTATTTATAGGAATTTATATCTCCAATTCCAATAAGCATTGATTAATTCAAAGGCCAAAAATGTCCTGGAAAAATGTGGATCATCCCTGGTTAAGGTTTTCACCCTTTCCCATAAATCATGAACATTATTGATGGGCATTTTGGATCATTGAGAATGATTTTGGGTTGAACCTATTTGAACTCATTTGGTGCTAGGGCTTGAACATCCCCAATTAATATTCTTTTGAATTTAAACATTATGCATGTATGCTCATAGATGCAACTAACTACAAGAAATTCTAGGTCCATGACAACTCACCCCCACTAAACAAGAATCTCATCCCGAGATTCAAGACGTGAGGTAAGAAGACAGAGGGGCCACGAAGCTAACACCACTTGTCGATCCAATTGCCATGCTCGAAGATCTTGATTCATTGCTTCATGTTGATCTTGACATCTTTTCTTTCGGGAAGTTCACCAAGCACTATGCCAAAAGGACTAGAAAACCCTATAAGAATTTATCTTCTCAAAGATTGAGCAACCCATGATCAACTCATGGAATGAGACATGTAGCATCTCTTAGGCTGAGATACATAACACACATCACGAGGGATGAAAAGAAATAGATGATGAAGGTTCAATTTGGTAGGCAACAATCCCACGCTTAAGAGGATGGTGCATAAGTGTCAAAGAAGCGAGGAGTTAATTGCCATGATTCCATAACGAGGCACCTTAGGGAAGGTGACTCGTAGAATTATTCCCTTAAGTGGTAAAAAGAATTACTTTTGATACATAGATCATTGGAACTCTTTACACTAGCCTAAGACAAACCACAATCAATCGTTTGAAGGAGTTCGGAAGGATAGCATACCTAGACTAGAATAGATGATATGGACTACCTTGTTGAAGACAATGCAATGGTTGATTTTGGCTTATCATCGGAAATGGATGGGACCCATGGTAAGTCCACTTTTGAAGATAATCCTGAGCAGCAATTACTGAGAGGGGCGACCCATGGAAAATTGGCAAAGTGGCGGTGCAAGCTGGGAACAAAATTGCAAATGTTGGGAATTTTTCAACCGGCATATCTGCTTGAGTTTCAGATCTAGTTAGTAACATGATATTTCAAACGACATGCCTCGAAAAGAAAGTTTGCAACACAAACCGATGAGGTGACGTTGCGAGATTCTCGGGTAATGAACTACGATAGCAAGCTCCAAAACATGAGTTGGTTCTGGTACATACATGTGAACACATTGTCCAAGACAAGCATGACCACGTAGAAGTCTTACAACAAAACACTACCGAGTTCTGGTTGGGAACCATCCTCGAGGATAACGTAATCTTGCACAAATCCGTCTGGTACCTTCAGGATTAACACTTAGAACTTATTATCATTGAACAAATCAATCAGTGGCTTGGTGTGCTAGGGATACATATAGGATGAAGGTTGCAAGTCTCCAAACCACATAATACTTCGCGCATGTGCATGACTGACTTGGGATGATTCCAGAGGAAGCAAAACAACTTTCTCGAATTAACGGCGGCAACTTACATCAATTACACATGAATTAGGGGAAGTCACTTCTCTCATTCAAACATATACCTCATGAACGGGACACGAAGGCAACGCTTACAAAGTTTCCAACACTAACTTAATGTCCAAAGAAACCATGGAGAAGATAAGGATGTTGTCGATGGGCTCCACAACAATTCATCCAAGTTTCCATATAGATGGAATTCCATGACAATGTGAACAAACTGATAGCATTGGTCAGACCAAAGGATGTAATGTTGTATGCTCGAGGGTTCAACCACGAGTAAGACAACATTACGAATATCATTGGTTCTGATTTGACTTGACAATAACCCATACTCAAATCAAAGTTAGGATAAGACGATATGTCCAGCAACTGAACACGAAGATCAACTGATGAAAATATCATCTTTCTTCAACATACACACAAAAGATATCCCTTCAAAATGAACTACGTTAGATCAAGCTTTTATCTTCCAACTCTCCGAGTTGTTGTTTAACTTAACCAACTAGCTCAGTGGTATCCAACACAGATCCTTATAGAAAGGGGTGGCTTAGAGGAAAACCAACTTGATCAAGAACTCAACATAACGGTTAGGGGACAACCAGGTAATACTTCCGAGAAGATATTTGGAAAATCATGAACCACCGATATGTTACTAAGCTCGAGAACAATCTTGCTTTTCCGGGCAAGACGATATGATCAACTAAGCAAGGGATTGACACAATCCTAACTCATTGATCAATGAGTGCACCAGGAGAAAGGACTAGGTAGTGGGATCAATCTTAGAATAGTGGTTCAATAACCAACACGCTAAGAATGATGTTATTGTCCATTAACTACGAAGCAATGGGGTTGCTAGGAGTATTGATTTCACACATCATAATTCACTTGTCAGTATTCTGGTTATAGGGACCGACGAATGAATGATGATGGCGAGAAGTATCACTATATCAAGAGTTCATAGGAGGTTGTGCAATTCCCATGAGACACTTGACATGCAAGAGGGTAACACTCCAAGGTAGAACATATTAGAAGATGGATTGGCATTTTGATCTATGGAATACAACTACTTTGGCCCAATCCTGGATATGTATAAGGTACTGGAGTTTGTTTCTCCTAGTCATTCTAGAATAGAATGGCTTCACGGACCACAAGAGTAAAAAAAGCATCGATGAACATGAATGCACAAATGCACTTGACTATCAACTGATAGACGAAGGTCATAAAACAACTAAAGAGGGACAACTCAAGGGAACATATAACTTTCGAAGTTGTGGATGCATGGATTAACATGTCGAACTAGTTCAACATATTTCTTCCGGACAACCCATGCAGAAAGGTAGAATTGGCAGAGTCACAATGTAGAATGGAGAACTCATCAAGAGCACTTTAGTTGTGATCTCTT
Organism: Secale cereale; assembly: GCA_902687465.1. Taxonomy (NCBI): domain Eukaryota; kingdom Viridiplantae; phylum Streptophyta; class Magnoliopsida; order Poales; family Poaceae; genus Secale; species Secale cereale. Next base: position 303,899,387 of record LR738712.1, on the reverse strand, counting down.
GGTTCAAGAGAACTTCTGCCATAACGGTCCATGGTATTGGAAGAATGATCCACGGACCTTGAGGACTATCACAAAGGTTACTAATATCCTAAAGGAACGAGCAAACACTATCAACAAGAAGTATAGTGAATCTTGGTTTCAAAAACCCAGAAGTAGGATACCTACTAACTAAATAACATCACGAGATGCTTTCGAGAATGATGGCCAGAATCGTCACACTGAGAGCATAGCTCAAAGTTGGGTTACTGGGTGGCTATCCATGATATGCTAGTTTCTTGGTAGCTTATGCATATATGTCGAGGCAACAGAGTACTTCAACACACCGATTTAGTGTGGTTAACCTGGCCTAAAAAGACATCGGAATCAGGGAGGAAAGATTTGCAAATGCATCAGATGGTTTAGAAACCTAGGATGACTCTGACAGCATAACGGCTGTAATTGCTCAAAAAGGATTTTTGACACTCGTGCAAAATGATAGCATAACCACTCAACATCATAACGTCAAGGTTCTGAGACCAACAGTTTAACACAAGGAAGTACTTGAAACTGAATTTGGGAGTTGAATCCACCATTAACATGATCCTGATAAATTGATGAGAAGCCTAGTTCTTAATCCCCGTACAAGAAGAGGATGACTCAGATTAGAAGGGCATAGGGTAAAGGAGTAAAAAGAGCCTTACGTTCCCTTCCTCAATCAATTCCCTTATATAACTAAAGAACTTATAGACTCAACTTCGACCAGTTTGGCTTGGCAATCTTACAAGCAGTCAGGCTCTGATACCAAAGTTGTAGGGACCCCCATCCTAAGTCATACCGGTCTAGCATGTAACACATCATATCACTTTGCGGCCTCACGCACGGTATCCCCATGGGTGCCATCTTACCTAGCCCAGGACCGTTTGCGCATTTTGGCTCACATATATGATAGTGTCGCTAGCATCCATATGACAGGGAACCCGGGCCGACATGACTAGTTGTAAACCCAAGGTGGCATAAACTTACACGGACAGGCATACATGACCCAGCAATGCACTTGTCGGTTAGCAGCGAGTGTTGTTGACGGGCTATAGCAAGCTAACAGGATTACGGTATACACCGCGTGACATTTCCCTGGAAGGGACAGCCACAGAAGCAAAGAAGGATACATGCCGGTCAATCCATGTGTTCCGCAGCAGTAGCAAGCTACCAACGCTCAGTGGAAGCACTTGGAGGCATTTCCCCATAAGGAAGGCTACCAAGAATAAACAACTAGGTATCGGATCCCACACATACCAATACACGTTACACGTACGCATAACATGCACGATATGTGTAGATACAACATGGCATCACAACATAACTCAACAACTCATATAAATAAAGGCCCAGAAGAGTTGTCATATCATTTATTACAAACAGGGGTCACATGACCCAACATACATTGCATACAGGCAACAAAAGCATAAACATGTCTGGGTACAGACAACTGAAAAGGAAGAAAGCTATCAAGCCTGACTATCTACGAGACCCTCCCAAGGGTACAAGATCGTAGCTGAGATAACAAGCTAAACGTCGAAGTCCACGCGGAACCACTAGTGAGACTGAAGTCTCTCTACAAAAACATAAATTAAGCAAACATGAGTACAAATGTACTCAGCAAGACTTACATCAGGACTAGCTACATATGCATCAGTATCAACAAAGGGGTAGTGAAGTTTAACTGCAGCAAGCCAGCTTTGACTCAGTGGCTATCCTGTACTACGAGTGCTGGTAACTCTTTTGAGGTGGCGCACACTAGTCCACATAGTCGCCATATCAATACACCACTATGGATCTACTCTCGTCTCCCTATGAGAAGGCTATCCATAGCACTCATGCTTATCTTGCGCATTTTAGAGTATCCACTTTCACTTGTCTATGAACTGCATAAGCAAAACAGTAATCCATTACCGCGGACGCGACTATTCGAATAGATCATATTACCCTGTAGGGGTATACTTCTTCACACACGTTCTCGCCACTTATCGCCGTTTACACGACATGTACTCGGCAACCTTTAAGCGGAAGCCCAGCGAGGGTGTCGGCCATGACTTGACTAACCACACAAGTCTCTAGTCCAGGTTTATCGCCTATTTGGGTTCCATCCGCGAAGAACTCCGGTCGGGGTTTCTCTCACGGCCCCAAACGATGTGTGCAGGGTTCCCGAGACACCAAACAGGCGACTCGGTACACCGGGCCACGGTGTATCTACCGCATCATAGCCCATCCCTAGGGTCAGCGCTACGCACGGCCTCCAACACATATCCTACAAACACCAGAAACTAGTTGCAACTCCTGGACAGATATCAAGGCGAATAATAAGTCGAGACGGTCCATGGGTTTCGGGCCCAATGCATGGTAGTAGTTGTCTTGGATCGCAAACACAGAACTCAGTTCCTGAGGACGGCGTCAATGAGACAACCCACCATGTACTCCCATATGGCCTCTCATCGCTACCTTTACGAAATCGTGTTCACACACTTAGCTCTCATCAGTAGGACATGTTCATCACCAACCCAATCCATCCCAGATGAATCAGCCCTAACACAACTCTAAGCATAGCAGGCATAACAAGCAAGCATGAATGAGTAGGCACATCATGGCTCAAACAACTCCTACTCATGCTAGAGGGTTTCAACTATTTACTGTGGCAATGACAGGACATGCAGAGGAAAGGGGGTTTAGCTACCGCAACAAATAGCAGTTGAATCGTTGTTGTCCTAATGCAATAAAAGAGAGCAAGAGCGAGAGAGTGGGATTTTATCGGAATGTTCAATGGGGGTTGTTTGACTAGCACTTCCGAAGATAGCATAACTCTTCATCGGTGTCATCGAACTCATCGTGGGAACTATATGTCCATTGAGAGGGAACAAATACCGGAAAATAGGGAAAGAACACAATAAATGCAATGCAACAATATGATGCATGATCATGACATGTCAAATATGCTATGGATTATGCTAATGCAACAAGCAACAGGTTAAGTGAAGCTCATTTGAATGAAGGGTCCAAATGCAACTCCAAACATAAGCATATTCAAAAAGCCCTTTATGTGTTTTCACTTATACAGTAGGTATAAGTTGTTTTTTCGTGCATGAAAATGGTACATATGGATAGATTGAATTTTCCTGATAATTTTTCATATATAAATTATTTCAATCCGAGCTACGGCTGAATTTCTGTGAATTTTTGAAGTTTTGGCTATTTTCTTTAATTTTCTGAATTATAAATAATCCAGAAAATTATTTACTGTGTCAGCACTGCGTCATGCCAGCGTCAGCAAGTCAACATCACTGACCTGAGTCAAACCTGACGTGTGGGGTCCACACGTTAATGAGACAGGGTTAATTGGGTTTATGTTAAACCTAACTAAGTTAATTAGCTGGAGCCCAGGCCCACTGTCAGTGTCACTAGGGGGGTAATTAGTGTTGACTAAAAGCCTGATCAGTCGGGCCCACCGGTCAGTGGCTCAGGCCAGCGAGGTCGTCGCCGGCGACCTCTGGTCTTGGTGGAGTCCGTGTTTCCGGACACGATGACAGCGGTTGAGGGCACCGGGCATAGCCCGGGCTCGCCCGCATCCATTGGGGTAAGTGGCAGGCGGCGGGGACAGGGGAGCTCGCAGCGACGGCCGGAGCATGGTGGTGCATGGGCGTGGGGCTACGGCGTGCAAGTGACCAAATGAGTGAGCGAGCAAGGTACTGCGGGTTGCTGCGAAGCCGTCGGACGCACTAGCGTGACTAAATGGTCATCGGAGTAGAGGGATCGGCGGCTACGGAATGCTACTGGGGTAAAGGAAAGGGGGAAACGGTGCAGGGGATCATGGAGGGGCTAGCAGAGGCGACGACGAGCTAGGGGAAGTGTTGTGGCCGGCGAATCGATGACGGCGGTGACGAAGCAGAGAGAGCGATGGAGATGACTGGGGCAGCGCTCTGCTGCTCCTGGTGTTGCGTGCGTCGACGAGGAGAGGGAGAGCGGACGATGGGGCTCGGGGACAGCTTGGGGTGTCGTCGGGACGGCGGTGGCCGCGGTGGTGGCGAGCGGTGGCGACGAGTTCCGCTCAGTGCTGCACGGGGAGAGAGCAGAGGGGGGGAGGGGTCCAGAGAGAGATGGGAGAGATGCAGGGGGGTCGTGGCCGTGTCCGTGGCGCTAGGGGAAGGCTCTGGGGGCATGAGGCAGGTAGGGAGGAGGTGGCGGCCTCAACGCGTGTGGTGCCCGCCTTCGCCTCTGCCTACTGGCGGAGGTTGAAGATGACTCGCAGGTGCGGCTGGGCTGGGCCAGCTACAGGAGTTGGGCCAGGTAAGTGGGCTGCCAGGTAACTCTCTCTCTAACTATGTTTTCCATTTCTGTTTTTGTTTTCTATTTATTTCTTTCTATTTTGATTTAGGTCCTAAACAAAATAATTTTTATAGCTTCTGAAAATTATTATGTGGCCTGATGCAAAATATTCAGAGCCACTCACAAGTTTTCAGAATTATTGGAGTTATAAAAGTATTTAAAGGAATTTATATCTCCAATTCAAATATGCATTGATTTAATTCAAAGGCCAAAAATGTCCTGGAAAAATGTGGATCATCTCTGGTTAAGGTTTTCACCCTTACCCATAAATCATGAACATTTTTGAAGGGCATTTTGGGATCATTGAGAATGATTTTGGGTTGAACCTATTTGAACTCATTTGGTGCTAGGGTTTGAACATCCCCAATTCAAATTCTTTTGAATTTAAATATGATGCATGGATTCTCATAGATGCAACTAACTACAAGCAATTCTAGGGTTGTGACATTTACCTCGGTTCAGGCCACCTAGCGGTGTGGAGCCCTACTCCTGCAATGTGGTAAATTGCCTCAAGGTGGGCTGAGGAAGAACTAGTACAGTGGTCGAACAACCTCCCGAGGTGTGTTCTTGCTTGTCTGTGTGGAGAGTGAGGTCTGAATGATCTGTCCCTTCATCCTTCTCTCTCTCTCTCTCTCTCTCTCTCTCTCTCTCTCTCTCTCTCTCTATCTCTCTCTCTCTATCTCTCTCTCTCTACTTCTCTCTGTACCTGCTTCTCTTTGTCTCGCCCCCTTTCTATGGTGGTGGCTAGCTATATTTATAGAGGCCTTGGTCCTCTTCCCCCGAAATGTAGGTGGGAAGGGATCCCACAACGGCCAAATTTGAAGGGAGACAACTAGTACATCTTATCCTGACTAAAGGTGGTCTTCTCCTGCAATGCTTCTAATCCTGACGCCACGGTGGGCTCGGTGATGACCTCTGTCCTGCCGTCTGATACGTCTCCAACGTATCTATAATTTTTTATTGTTCCATGCTATTATATTATCTATTTTGGATGTTTAATGGGCTGTATTATACACTTTTATATTATTTTTGGGACTAACCTACTAACCCAAGGCCCAGTGCAAATTGTTGTTTTTGCCTATTTCAGTGTTTCACGGAAAAGGAATATCAAATGGAGTCCAAATGGAATGAAACCTTCGGGAGGATCGTTTTTGGAACAAATGCAACACAGAAGACTTGGAGTACACGCCAGGGAAGCCACGGGGTGGCCACGAGGCAGGGGGCGCGCCCGGGGGGTAGGCGCTCCACCCACCCTCGTGCCCCCCCCCCTCGTAGCTCCACCGACATACCTCTTCCTCCTATATATACCCATGTACCCTGAAAACATCTGAGAGCACCACGAAACCCTAATTCCACCACCGCAACCTTCTGTACCCGCGAGATCCCATCTTGGGGCCTGTTCCAGAGCTCCACCGGAGGGAGAATCGATCACGGAGGGCTTCTACATCAACACCATAGCCTCTCCGATGAGTTGTGAGTAGTTTATCACAGACCTTCGGGTCCATAGTTATTAGCTAGATGGCTTCTTCTCTCCCTTTGGATCTCAATACAAAGTTCTCCTCTATCTTCTTAGAGATCTATTTTATGTAATTCTTTTTTCGGTGTGTTTGTCGAGATCCGATGAATTGTGGGTTTATGATCAAGATTATCTATGAACAATATTTGATTCTTCTCTAAAATCTTTTATGCATGAATTAAATATCTTTGCAAGTCTCTTCGAATTATCAGTTTGCTTTGGCCTACTAGATTGATCTTTCTTACAATGGAAGAAGTGCTTAGCTTAGGGTTCAATCTTGCGGTGTCCTTTCCCAGTGACAGCAGGGGCAGCAAGGCACGTATGGTATTGTTGCCATCGAGGATAAAAATATGGGGTTTATATCATATTGCATGAGTTTATCCCTCTACATCATGTCATCTTGCTTAAAGCGTTACTCTGTTCTTATGAACTTAATACTATAGATGCATGCTAGATAGCGGTCGATGTGTGGAGTAATAGTAGTAGATGCAGAATCGTTTCGGTCTACTTGTCATGGACGTGATGCCTATATACAATGATCATGCCTAGATATTCTCATAACTATGCGCTTTTCTATCAATTGCTCGACAGTAATTTGTTCACCCACCGTAGAAATCTGCTATCTTGAGAGAAGCCACTAGTGAAACCTATGGCCCCTGGGTCTATCTTCTATCATATCAATCTTCCATCAACTATTTATCTTTACTTTACTTTTATTTTGCAATCTTTAATTTTCAATTTTTGTAACAAAAATACCAAAAATATTTATCTTATTATCTCTATCAGATCTCACTTTTGCAAGTGGCCGAGAAGGGATTGACAACCCGTTTATCGCGTTGGTTGCAAGGTTCTTATTTGTTTGTGTAGGTACGAGGGACTCGCGTGTAGTCTCCTACTGGATTGATACCTTGGTTCTCAAAAACTGAGGGAAATACTTGCGCTACTGAGCTGCATCACCCTTTCCTCTTCAAGGAAAAAACAACGCAAGCTCAAGAGGTAGCGAGAAGAATTTCTGGCGCCGTTGCTAGGGAGATCTACACAAAAGTCATATACCAAGTACCCATCACAAACTCTTATCCCTTGCATTACATTATTTGCCATTTGCCTCTCGTTTTCCTCTCCCCCACTTCACCTTTGCAGTTTTATTCGCCTTTTTCCGTCCGCCTTTTTGTTTGCTTGTGTTGCCATGTGCCTTCTATTAGCTTGCATCCTCATCAAATTGCTAATCTTTTTAAGAGATCCAATTATGATGAACCAATTGCTAGTGAGATGCGTGCACTAGATTATCTTTATGAGGTTTTGCTTGAAATTCGTCAATCTAAAAATTGTGATGAAGTGTTGAAAGAAGAAAATTATGAAGTGATTCACGATAGCTCTTTTAATGAAAAACATGATTGCAATGATACTATTGTAAATTCTATTAATGGCAATTGTGTTAATGATATGCAAAACCCTAAGCTTGGGGATGCTTATTTTTCTATTTCTTGCAATGATCATGATTGGGGTGATAATGCTTCTTATGATTTAAAAAATAATAAACCCCATGATAAATATGAGATTGATAATAATGTTTGCAATAATATTGAAAGTGGGTTTGTAAGAGTGTCAACTTTAGATCCCACATATATGGAAAATTATCAATCTTATGATTTTTTTTTTGATAAAAGTGGGTTTTGAGAGGTCATGACTTTAGTTAATGTTGATCCCACTATTTTGGAAGAGTGTCAACTTCGCATGCATGTAGATCGTTTTGAGAATATGTGTTGTGATAGCTATATTGTTGAATTTGATTATGATCCTACATGTAATTATTATGAGAGAGGAAAATATGGCTGTAGAAATTTTCATGTTACTAAATTACCTCTCGTTATGATGAGATTGCTATCGTTCCTTTCTGTTTCCTTGCATATGCTAGTTTTTGCTTGCCTTGCTAATTTGTTTGCTTATAAGATGCCTATGCATAGGAAGTATGTTAGACTTAGATATGTTTTTCACATGCTACGTGATGCTCTCTTCGTGTTTCAGTTACTATCCTTCATGTGAGCATCATCAAAATTATCAATGCCTAACTAGGGGCGTTAAACGATAGCGCTTGTTGGGAGGCAACCCAATTTTATTTTATTTGCTTTTACATATATTTATTAATAACTAATTCATCTAGCTTCTTGTTAGATGTGGTTTTTTGTTTTAATTAGTGTTTGTGCCAAGTAAAACCTTTGGGAAGACTTGGGTGAAGTCTTTGCGATCTTGCTATAAAAAACAGAAACTTTTGCGCTCATGAGATTTGCTGCCATTTTTTACTGGAGAGTGCCTTTAAGTTGATTCTTTTTGCAGATGATTAATAGACAAATTCCTCATGTCCACCAAGTTATTTCAAAAAAATTAGAGTTACAGAAGTATTCGAAAGTTACAGATTGCTACATACTATTCTGTTTTTGACAGATTCTGTTTTTCGCGTGTGGTTTGCTTTTTTTGATGAATCTATGAGTAGTATCGGGGGGTATGAATCATAGAGAAGTTGTAATACATTAGGTTTAACACCAACATAAATAAATAATGACTTCATTACAGTACCTTAAAGTGGTGGTTTGTTTTCTTATACTAACGGAGCTCACGAGATTTTTTGCAAAGTTTTGTGTTGTGAAGTTTTCAAGTTTTTGGGCAAGGAATTGATGGACTATGGAACAAAGAGTGGCAAGAGCCTAAGCTTGGGGATGCCCAAGGCACCCCGAGGTAAAATTCAAGGACAATCAAAAGCCTAAGCTTGGGGATGCCCCGGGAAGGCATGCCCTCTTTCGTCTTCATCTATCGGTAACTTTATTTGAGACTATATTTTTATTCACCACATGATATGTGTTTTGCTTGGAGCGTCATGTATGATTTGAGTCTTTGCATTTTAGTTTACCACAATCTTTCTTGGTGTACACACCTTTTGAGATAGATACACATGAATCGGAATTTATTAGAATACTCTATGTGCTTCACTTATATCTTTTGAGCTAGGTAGTTTTGCTCTAGTGCTTCACTTATATATTTTTAGTGCACGGTGGGAGTTTTATTTTATAGAAATTATTGATCTCTCATGCTTCACTTATATTATTTTGAGAGTCTTTTAGATCAGCATGGTAATTTTCTTTGGTTATAAAATTAGTCCTAATGTGATAGGCATCCAAGATGGGTATAATAAAAACTTTCATATAAAGTGCATTGAATACTATGAGTAGTTTGATACTTGATGATTGTTTTGAGATATGAGGATGGTGATATTAGAGTCATGCTAGTAGAGTAGTTGTTAATTTGAGAAATACTTGTGTTGAGGTTTGCAAGTCCCGTAACATGCACGTATGGTAACCGTTGTGTGACAAATTTGAAGCATGAGGTATTTCATTGATTTTCATCCTTTGTGTGGAGGTCGGGATCGCGCGATGGTTAACTCCTACCAACCCTTCCCCTAGGAGCATGCGTGTAGTACTTTGTTTTGATGACTTGTAGATTTTTACAATAAGTATGTGAGTTCTTTATACACACTCTCACCCTTCCACCATTGCTAGCCTCTCTTGTACCACGGAACTTTCGCCGGTACCATAAACCCACCATATACCTTCCTCAAAACAGCCACCGTACCTACCTATTATGGCATTTCCATAGCCATTCCGAGATATATTGCCATGCAACTTTCCACTGTTCCGTTTACTATGACACGCTTCATCATTGTCATATTGCCATGCATGATCATATAGTTGACATCGTATTTGTGGCAAGGCCACCATGCATAATTTTTCATACATGTCACTCTTGATTCATTGCACATCCCGGTACACCGCCGGAGGCATTCATATAGAGTCATATTTTGTTCTAGTATCGAGTTGTAATCTATGAGTTGTAAATAAATAGAAGTGTGATAATCATCATTATTAGAGCATTGTCCCAAATAAAAAAAGGCCAAAGAAAAAAAGAAAGGCCCCAAAAAAAGAAAAAAAGAAAAAAGGGACAATGCTACTATCTTTTTCCACACTTATGCTTCAAAGTAGCACCCTGATCTTCATGATAGAGAGTCTCTTGTCTTGTTACTTTCATATACTACTAGTGGGAATTTTCATTATAGAACTTGGCTTGTATATTCCAACGATGGGCTTACTCAACTGCCCTAGGTCTTCATGAGCAAGCAAGTTGGATGCACACCCACTTAGTTTCTTTTGTTGAGCTTTCATACATTTATAGCTCAAGTGCATCCGTTGCATGGCAATCCGTACTCACTCAAATTGATATCTATTAATGGGCATCTCCATAGCCCATTGATACGCCTAGTTGATGTGAGACCATCTTTCTCTTTTGTCTTCTCCAGAACTACCACTCTATTCCACCTATAGTTCTATACCCATGGCTCACGCTCATGTATTGCGTGAAAGTTGAAAAAGTTTTTAAAAAATTAAGTATGAAACAATTGCTTGGCTGAAACCGGGGTTGTGCATGATTTGAGCATTTAGTGTGACGAAGATGGAGCATGACCAAACTATATGATTTTGTATGGATGAACTTTCTTTGGCCATGTTATTTTGAGAAGACATAATTGCTTTGTTAGTATGCTTGAAGTATTATTATTCTTACGTCAATATTAAACTTTTGTCTTGAATCTTTCAGATTTGAACATTCATGCCACAATAAAGAAAATTACATTGAGAATTATGTTGGGAAGCATTCCACATCAAAAAATTCTGTTTTTATCATTTACCTACTCGAGGACGAGCAGGAATTAAGCTTGGGGATGCTTGATACATCTCCAACGTATCTATAATTTTTGATTGTTCCATGCTAATATATTATTTGTTTTGGATATTAAATGGGATTTATTATATACTTTTATATTATTTTTGGGACTAACCTACTAACCCAAGGCCAAGTGCAAATTGTTGTTTTTTGCCTATTTTAGTGTTTCCCAGAAAGGGAATATCAAACGAAATCCAAATGGAATGAAACCTTCTGGAGGATCGTTTTTTTGGAACAAACGCAACAAACAAGACTTGGAGTACACGCCAGGGAAGCCACGGGGTGGCCACGAGGCAGGGGGCGTGCCCAGGGGGGTAGGCGCGCCCCACCCTCGTGGGCTCCCCGTAGCTCCACCGACATGCCTGTTCCTCCTATATATACCCATGTACCCTGAAAACATATGAGAGCACCACGAAACCCTAATTCCACTGTAGTAACCTTTTGTGCCCGCGAGATCCCATCTTGGGGCCTGTTCTGGAGCTCCACCAGAGGGGGAATCGATCATGGAGGGCTTCTACATCAACACCATAGCCTCTCTGATGAGTTGTGAGTAGTTTACCACAGACCTTCGGGTCCATAGGTATTAGCTAGATGGCTTCTTCTCTCTCTTTGGATCTCAATACAAAGTTCTCCTCGATCTTCTTGGAGATCTATTTGATGTAACTCTTTTTTAGTTGTGTTTGTCGAGATCCGATGAATTGTGGGTTTATGATCAAGATTATCTATGAACAATATTTCATTCCTCTCTGAAATCTTTTATGCATGATTTAAATATCTTTGCAAGTCTCTTCGAATTATCAGTTTGGTTTGGCCTACTAGATTGATCTTTCTTGCAACGGGAGAAGTGCTTAGCTTTGGGTTCAATCTTGCGGTGTCCTTTCCAAGTGACAGTAGGGGCAACAAGGCACATATTGGATTGTTGCCATCGAGGATAAAAAGATGGGGTTTATATCATATTGCATGAGTTTATCCATCTACATCATGTCATCTTGCTTAAAGTGTTACTCTGTTCTTATGAACTTAATACTCTAGATGCATGCTGGCTAGCGGTCGATGTGTGGAGTAATAGTAATAGATGCAGAATCGTTTCGGTCTACTTGTCATGGACATGATGCCTGTATACAATGATCATGCATATATATTCTCATAACTATGCGCTTTTCTATCAATTGCTCGATAGTAATTTGTTCACCCATCGTAGAAATATGTTATCTTGAGAGAAGCCACTAGTGAAACCAATGGCCCCCGGGTCTATCTTCTATCATATCAATCTTCCTTCAACTATTTATCTTTACTTTACTTTTATTTTGCAATCTTTACTTTTCAATCTTTATAAAAAGTACCAAAAATATTTACCTTATTACCTCTATCAGATCTCACTTTTGCAAGTGGTCGAGAAGGGATTGACAACCCATTTACCGCGTTGGTTGCAAGGTTCTTATTTGTTTGTGTAGGTACGAGGGACTCGCGTGTAGTCTCCTACTGGATTGATACCTTGGTTCTAAAAAACTAAGGGAAATACATACACTATTGTGCTGCATCACCCTTTCCTCTTCAAGGGAAAACAATGCAAGCTCAAGAAGTAGCACCGTCCTAGCGATCCTGGTCTTTTTGCATGGAAATGGAAACCTTTGGCTAATTCCTCGGGACTCCGCGTCTGCACTTGCCTCGTTAACACCAAAGAGGAAATTGGTCGTCCTGCGCCCGCTGGCACCCGCCTGGCCTTGGTCGTCATGGCTTGTGTCATCCGAACCTCACGAGGTGAGGGCATGCATAGAGTTCTCCACCCCTCGGGAGCTAGCCTAGTGAGATTGTCCCCTCCGGAGGTCTTGGTGTCATCCGCCTCACAAGGCTTGGCCCCTCGCGAGGGTCTTGAGGGTCGATGCTGAAGATGGGTCATACCAGGCCGGTGAAGGACCCACGTCATGGGTCGCACGCAGGCAAGTCTGGGTCCCCTTATTCCCAGAACGTCGACACTTTGCTATTGTATATATCATAGAGCCCACCAAAGTCGATGATGCATTTCTGGAACTTGAGTGGATTCAAGCTATGCAAGAGGAATTGCATCAATTCGAGCTCAACCATGTGTAGGAACTTGTCAAGTGACCAGATCCTCGGAAGCACAATATCATAGGCACCAAGTGGATCTATCGAAACAAGCAAGATGAAAATGGCCTTGTGGTGAGGAATAAGGCTCGTCTCGTAGCTCAAGGCTACACATGGGTTGAAGGAATTGACTTCGATGAAACTTTTGCACCTGTTGCTACACTTGAAGCTATTCGCACATTGCTTGCTTTTGTTAACCATCATAATATCATCTTATATCAAATGGATGTGAAAAGTGCATTCCTCAATGGTAAGCTTGAGGAAGAAGTATATGTTGCTCAACCCCCTGGTTTTGAAGATTCTAAACATCCTGACAAAGTCTTCAAACTCAACAAGACCCTCTATGGCCTCAAGCAGGCTCCTCAGGCGTGATATGATACTTTGAAGGAATTCCTCATGAAGAAAGGCTTCAAACCTGGTTCACTTGACCCAACTCTTTTCACCAAATCATATGATGATGAATTATTAATTTGTCAAATCTATGTAGACGATATTATCTTTGGATGTACTCATGAACGTTACACTGACGAATTTGGCTACATGATGCGTGAAGAATATCAAATGTCTATGATGTGAGAATTGAAATTCTTCTTAGGTCTTCAAATTTTTCAACAACGCAATGGCATCTTCATATCTCAAGAGAAATACCTCAAGGATGTTCTGAGGAAATTCGGCATGCAAGATTGCAAAGGCGTCAAAATCCCTATGCCCACAAATGGCCATCTCTGTATTGACGAAAATGGTAAAGATTTCAATCAAACGGTATACCGCTCCAAGATTGGCTCTTTATTGTATCTATGTGCATCTAGGCTAGATATTATGCTTAGTGTTTTCATGTGTGGCCGATTTCAAGCTACACCGAAGGAATCACACTATAAGACCGTGAAGCATATTCTTCGATATCTAGCTCACACTCCAACACTTGGATTATGGTATCCCAAGGGCTTTGATTTTGATCTCATTGGATATTCTGACTCTGACTATACTGGTGATCGAGTGGACCACAAGTCTACATCTGTCACATGCCATTTCCTCGGACGATCCTTAGTATGTTGGTCCTCGAAGAAGCAGAACTGCGTATCACTCTCTACTGCTGAAGCTGAGTACATTGCTGCTGGTTCATGCTGTGCTCAACTGATGTGGATGAAGCAAACCCTCAAGGACTATGGCGTCAACATGAAGAATGGGCCATTCTGTTGTGACAATGAGAGTGACATCAAAATTGCTCACAACCCAGTTCGGCACTCGAAGACAAAGCACATTCAGATCCGTCATCAATTTTTTCATGACCATGTGTTCAAGGGCGACATCTCCATCTACCACGTGAAGACTGAAGAACAGCTGGCAGATATCTTCACTAAGCCCTTGGATGAAAAGAGATTTTGCAGGTTGCGGTGTGAGCTAAATATCTTAGAATCCTCGAATGTTCTTTGAAAGGACACACATCCTAACACTTATGCAAAATTGATGACTTTGATGCGCAACACACAAAGTAACATTTTTATTCAATCAATGAAGACTAACCCTCTAAATGTGAAGAAATTGATTCTCAGAGCCCTACGACAATTGTACGCGGTGTCTGAAATCATCATTCTTATACTGTGGGTCACGCGACCAACCAAAGTTGAAATTTGAGTTTTTCTTCAATTTGCAAACTCTTCAAATTTTCAAATTCCTCAAAATTTATAATTTCTTCAACTTTTCACTGGAGTTATATATATAACTATTCGTCACCGTGGGTGAGGAATAATTATTCTTCACTCACCTCTATTTTAACATGTCTGCACCGTAATTTTACATTTCGTAAATTTTATCTTATTTTAGACATAAAAAGAGAACGTAAGAAAACATATAATCGTCGTAGAAAATATTTTATGTTACGTAAAATTACAAATGTAAAAATATAGTGTAAAATATACATAAAAATACAAATTTCGACCTATATTTTGTTTGTTATGCCAAATTTTATGCAGTAAATCAATATGAATGTAACTATTTGTATTTTAAATGTAATTTATTTTGAAATGATCGTAAGATTACCTCGGTGAAGAATAACTTATTCTGCACCCTGGGTGATGAATAGT
>LR738712.1:303732963-303884400 GCA_902687465.1 Secale cereale | reverse complement strand
ATATATATATATATATATATATATATATATATATAGTTTTCATGTCCTCTACAACATTCACTTATTGCTAATTCTTCAAGTTGATTTTACCTCTAAGTTAATATGATCGGACCCGTTCCTCCTCTATGCTTAACTCAATCCAGTCTATTCACGAATTCTTCATGTGCGTTCTATTTGAAACTCATTCAAAATCTTCACTAAATCCTTGACAACTGAAGAATTTGTGAACGAAATATTAAAATTTTCTTATTCAAATTTTCGGCTTTTGTCGCTCAAACCGTTCCGCATCCCACGATGGATTAAACAACTCTCCCACGACCTCCACTATCCACACTCCTGAGAACGTGGGTGCACACGTCGCTAGATAGCAAAGGGCAGGGGCACGTTCGTCCAAATTCTTCGGACGAGCGGTTTTTCACTGTTGCTATAAATACCCCCTCCCCTTCTCCTTACCTCATTTACTTCGTTCGACCTCTCTCACGCTCAAGTTCTCAGACCTAGCACCGCTGCTAATCTCCATCGACACCGGTGAGGAAGAGCTTCACTGCCTCGACCTCCTCATCTTCATACTTGCGCCGGCTGCGAAAATCTTCACTTCGTCATCGCCGTCGTAGTTGTCTCCCTGTGCCAAGTTAGGGCATGGGAGATCTGGAGCGACGAGCTTCTCCAACTTTCACCTAGTTCATCGTGTTCTTCATCAAGGGTAATTAAAATCTAATTTTACTGCCCTTCTTCGATTCTCATGATTTCCACAATTTCTTCAAAAGGTGTTTTATTCCTCAACTTCCCACTATTTAAACACCTAAGTCAATCTGTTCTTGATTTGCTTCTCTAAGTTGTGTTTTTCTTCATGATTTCACAATTGTGTGGATTTCTAATCTAGACAACTCTGGAACCTAAAGCAAGAACACTTAGTAAAATTCTTCAAGACTCCCATGGTCAAATTCCTCAAACTTGATTCTTTTGAAAATTTCTGAGAACGCATATGACCTCCCCATATTCTTCGCACCTATACTTTGTTCACATGTACAAAATGTTTGCTGCTGAATCTCTAGGTTCTCATCAACTTAACTCATTTGCAGCATTCCTCGAAGAAAAGTTACACACTTCCTCAGAAATTTCAATTGTTCAAAATCCTTAAGTGAGGAAAATGCTGAAGGAAAGAGACCTCGAAAGGGAGGCAAGAGACCTGATACTAACACTGCCTTTGAGACTCCTGAAGATATATATGCTAACTATTGCACTCCTGATGAAGAAATTTATGGCAAAGAGAATAAGAATCAGCGCAAAGTGTGCATCCAGAGGATTGAGAGGAGATGCGCAAAGGAATGGAGGGAATATCGCTATGTTACTCCCAAGTGCATGAAGAAATTTGCTGTTAACCCTCCTTGCTCAAGACATCCTTTGGCTGCAGGTCAAATAGCTAATCCCACAAGCGTGAGGCGTGGTGAGGAATTTCCCAAGGAATGTGCCAAGCGCCAAGCTAAACTTCAAAGGGCAGCTAGAGAAGCAGTGAGGTAATTCAATGAAGACACTGCTGCTGCTGCTGTTGAAGCCTCTGCCAGTAAGCCTAAGAAGGCTATGCTGAAGAAATCGACCATCAAGCCAAGTTCCTCAACAACAATGCACTCACGGCCCGGCTCTTCAAAGTCAAAGCCCTCAGGACAAATTCTTCAGGGAACTTCTTCAAGGGTTGCTTTAATTCCCTCTGTTGTTGCACAATGCTCAACTGCTGTTGCAAAGTCATCAAGACTTGTGCAGCTTGCATTGTGTCAACGAACTGTAGGGTTCTCAATTGCTTCAGGAGCCTCTGCAAGTTCATCAGCTCTACCACAATCTTCACTTGGTCCAACTTTGCTGAAAGTAAAGACCACTACTAGACGAGGAAAGAAGCCAAGTCCTAAAAAGAAAGTGGCTTTCCAAGTTCCGTCTCATGACGATGAAGCTGATATGAAGAGCTTGCTGAAATCATCAGAGATAGGCAAATGAAGGCCGCTAGAGCCAAGGGCAGTTCTATGCCTCTCATGCTGGATCTAAAGAAGATCCTAGACTACATTGATCTTTGGCACAAGGATCCCAACGCACCTCTTCCTGAAATGGATCTCACTCCTGGTCAAAGTCACATGCTGGCTACTTTCATAGGTGAAGAAAAATAGAAGTATGAACAAGCCAGGAAAGCCAAGAAGGATCAGTACAAGAAAGAGCGCTTCTTGAAGAAAAATGTTGTGAACATGTCTCCTGAGGACCTTGTGAAACTGCAAACTGAAATCAAAGGCCTCAGTGATGAATTTGACAGATATCGTGCTGATTGGCTAGGAGCCAAAGTCAGATTCGTCAAACTCTCCAAGGCTCTCAAACTTGGTGGTGAAACCTCAGCGCAAGAAGAAATTCGTCTTGCCGAGGAAACTGAAAGCGTAGCTGAAAATCAAGCTGCTAAAGAAACAGAAAATGCTAGGGATACTAAAGAAATTCCAGATCCTGATGAAATTGCCAGGGCAACCTCAAATGTTGCGCCTGAAGAACAACCCAGGCCTGTTGAAGACTCTGTTGCAGCACCCGAAGAATCTCAGAATGCCAGGGCGACTACATCAGTAGTGCCTGAAGAAACTGAACCTATTTCATCCGCTCCTCCTACAAAGTCTTCACCATTGAAGCATTCCTTCTGCATCAGAAGTGAAGAAAACAAACACTGCGGAGAAGGTAGCTGTGAAGAAAAGGAAAGCATCATCAAATGCAGAATCCTCATCTCCCAAGAAAGTGAGGACTTTGTCAAGCTACTTCACCCACCCCATTGATGTTGTTCCGATATCAGTTGTGCCATCAAAGGAAATTGATCCCTTTGGTGAAGAATATGTCATACCTGATGACATGGATGAAGAGAATCCTTCTGCTGCTTCTTCGGAGCAGTTGGACGATGAAATTGAAGTGTAAGAAATCCCTTCAACCCCACTGGTATCATCGCCCATGCCTCAGTTCACAGCTGAAGAGGCCGGCGTTGAGGAATTGGAAGAAGAAGATGAAGATGTGGACATTGGTTCTACAACTCCAGTGCTCAATGATGACTATTGGGAAAACACTCATCCCAATTCACCCTTGACCACTCAGCTGCATCAAGTTCCTCAATCCCCTGTCGAAACTGAAGAAATTCATACGGTCTTCGAAGAATGTACAACTTCTCCTCCTTCCATTCCTGAACAAGCTCCAGCTGAAATAACTGAAGAAATGGAGAAACCAACTACTGCTGAAGAATATGAAGCTTCAATTCCTCAGGCAGCATCTCCAGAGCTTGTGAACACAGAAGCCGCAAAGTCGTCATATGTAAATCTTCATCCCAAGCAGAAAAACCGTTATGCTAACACGCATAAATTCAAGGCTGATGATTTCTTCGTTGAGCATCATTTCTTCACTTACTTCCATCCTTATGACTCACAAAGACATCGACGCAAGAGGTTCTGGACAACAAGCCAGATGAATTTCAATTCTTCACTCATGTTCAACAAAGACAGGGTATTTGAACATCGTCAAATTCCTCATATTGGCATGGCGTCGATTCCTTGCTTCCAGCCTGTACTGAATGCTCTTCACGAAGTTGGGCTTCTGAGTTTCTGCTCTGACATATACGATTGGAATGAAGAACTCATTCTTTAATTCTACGCTACTCTTCACCTCACTGGTGATGCTGCTGATATCAATTCATGGGTGCTTGACTGGATGACCGACAACACTCACTACAAAAGCCCTAGCATCTGAATTGCTTCATGCCATCCCAGTTAATCCTCCTTTTGAAGATGCAATACTGATGTATGATGAACATGAACTTCCAAATCATCTAATGCAAGTCATGATGAAGCCTTTGAAGGCTGGCCAACCTCCAAGAACCACCTTCCTAGTGAAGGAATTGCTATATGTGCCAAGGACAATCTACCGCATTCTGACCAAAACCCTCAGTCCAATCAAGGGCCACAACTTTTAAGAAGAAGATGTTGTTGGCATTATGAAGAATCTGTTGTTCAATATCATGCATGGGATTCCCATCAACCATCACAATTTCTTCATGAGGACTTTGACGAATGTTGCACTTTCACCTTTTGAGTTGAAGCCTAATGCTCCCTGGATCATGAAATTCATCAGAACAAGGTCTTCAATCAACTACAAGGCAAATTGTCAAAATCATCTCAACTATTTGCCACCTATTGAAGTCCTCAAACAAACTATTTCCTCAGTTGATGAAAAAGGCAAAGTTGTTGTTATTGATGAAGGTACTCGTCCATTGGATGGTCAGATTCGCAAAGCTACATCCTTTTCCACCAATGATGACTCTGTAACCCAAGATTCTGCCACAAAAGCTTCAAAGCATATTCCTCAAGCAACTATTCCACGAGTGATGACTGATCGTGAGCTTCTCCTAAGTCTTCATCAGAAGGTCGATCGCAATCACAAGTGGGTCAAGCGTCCGTTTTCTTCAATTCTTCAGAACATGACTGTTACGCAAAACTCTGTAAAGAAGAATCACTACTATGCGCATGAAATCTTCTATCGCACTTGGGCTATTCTTTCACATCTCTATAGTGCTGAAGAACTCAAGGAGATGGACTTACAACAGGACGTTGACTGGTCTCAGCCACCTTCAAAGAAATTCAAGAAGGTCAAAGTTCCTCAGCTGGTCACAAGTTCATTTTCTTCATCGCGCGAGACGGATGAAGCTGAAGATTTGGATGATAATGCGGCAGAACCTACCTCAACGGACGTCCCCAACAACACTAGCGCTCCTCCATCGACATCATGATGATATTCTTCAGGGGCGTTAGTCCTCATTTTTCGTCCCTTTTGATCAATTGATGACAAAGGGGAGAAGTTTGAGTTAGTCTTCAAGCGGGTCTCTTATATATGGGCTATATTTTTGTTAAGTTACAACTCTTGATCTTCTAAGGTGTTTGCTTTGATGAGTTCTAAACTTAAGTCTGATGGTGGTCTGACACTTTTTGAACTGCTTTCTGCATGCTTAATTCCTCAAGTACCTTAATGCACGCATGCTGAATTTTGTCAAACACCATATTTCATCATGCATTTCAAATTCTTCATATCATATGTTAAATGCGTGTATGAATTACAAGATATAGGGGAGATTTCCATGATATTACTCTACAATGTGCATTTGCTACTCGAGCAAAATCCTCAAATATGCACATCTTCACGGGGAGTTCTTTTATATCTTGCAATCAAATTTTTCAATATAGTTACACTTCATATGTTTATGTCCGTTGAAAACTTAACCTATTTGTCATCAAACACCAAAAATGGGGAGATTGTAAGTGCATCTAGTGCCCCTTAGTGATTTTGGTGTATTGAAGACTTATAGGTTAAGGGACTAATGTGTTTATGAATGTACACAGGTTATATAAGTCTCTGATGAGTTTGATATTTACTAAGAAAGTCGACCCCTAAAAATGTATGTCTTCAGTTGAAGACTTTGGTTTTCTTGAAGACTTTAAAAGTGAGGAAATTGATGTGACCTTGAAGACTTGGATATTCATGCGAGGATTATGAAGCGTGAAGACTTTTGTTTTTGTAGTTTCATTTTCTCTTTCATGAGTCATAGGAAATACCGTACTGTTAAAGAGGGTCGAGGTAAAACTAAGAAAACACATTTCCAAGTGATGCTCATCTCAAAGCCTATACTACCCAATCCTTTCGAATGAAGCCATTGAAAATCTCATACAGTTCAGTCAATTTTTTCAGTGACAGAGACGAAGATCTTCTGGTCTATGAGGAATTTGTTTTGACTGGGGAGTTAGGAATTCGCCAGTGCGGATTGCATACAAGTGAGGAACATGATAACCCTAAGAGTTTGAAAGCTCAAATTTCCAACCGTTCTTGTGCTATGCGTCAGCTGTCCCAAAATATCTTATCCACCTAACGGTCATATTATTGAAGGGCATTTATGTCTTATCATGTCGGGCTGCTCCGTAGGCTATAAATAGCCGCCCCCTACAACCACTAGTTAGTTGGCTGCTCTGAGAGAAACTGACACTTGTTATTAGAGAAACCCATCCTCTGAGGACTTTGGGCAAAAATCATCAAGTGGGGAAAAACCCAAAACCCCAACACCTAAAACTCAAAGTGATTGAGCATCACTGAAGAGAGTGTTCCTGTGCGGAACCGATGCTTGTTACCTTTGAAGACTGTGCATTTTCCAGACGGTTAGGCGTCAAATGGTCTAGAGCATCCAAGAGGAATTGTGGATCGTCGAGCGACCAAGTCTGTGAAGCTTTGGAAGTCACCTTGAAGACTTACCATGAGTGATTGGGCAAGGTCTGTGTGACCTTGGCTCAAGGGGAATACGGTGAGGACTGTGTGTTCGGGACTGTATGTCCTCACGTTTTAATACCTAGCTATCAGGACCCCGATCCTAGGTCACACCGATCTAGCTGTAACACGTCATATCACTTTGCGGCCTCACGCACGGTAACCCCACGGGTGCCACCTTACCTGGCCCGGGACCGTTTGCGCATTTTGGCACACGTATATGACAGTGTCGCTAGCATCCATATGACAGAGAACCCGGGCCGACATGGCTAGTTATAAACCAAAAGTGGCACTAAATTACAGAGACAGGCATCCATGACCCAGCAACGAACGTGTCGGTCATCAACGTACGAACCCAAGTCGTAGCAAGCTACATGGACTTAAAGGAACAACGCGTGACATTTCCCCTAAAGGACAGACACAGGAACGAAGAAGGACACATGCCAGCCAGCCTACGTGTTCCGAGCAGTAGCAAGCTACCAAGGCTCATTGGAATCACTAGGAGGCATTTCCCTGTAAGATAGGCTACCAAAGGAAAACAACTAGGTGTCGGATCCCACACATACCAAGCATTTCAATCATACACACAATATGCTCAATATGTGCAAATACAACATTGCATCACAACAGAACTCTAAGACTCAAAGTACTTTATTTAAAAGGCTCCAAGAGCCATACACAACATAGTCATACAGATAGGGGTCACATGACCCAACACTCAAGTCATACTGTCATACAAGCACAAGCGGAAGCTACATGTCTGAGTACAGACAACTTAGAAAATAAAACAGGCTTGGTGTAGCCTGACTATCTACAAGGCCCTCCACAAGCTCCAGATCACCGTCTGGGTGTCAAGCTACTCGTCGACGTCAACGTCTATGTAGAACCCATCAGCAGGGGAAGGGTTCTCCTCTGCAACAGTTATTAAGCAAACATGAGTACAAAGGTACTCAGCAAGTCTTACCACAGAACCTATCATACATGCAACATTATCAAAGGGGGATAGTGGAGTTTATAGCAGAATGCCAGCTTTGACCTTGGCTAACCTATACTACAACTCTCAACAGATTGCAAGATGTTATTACGAACACGAGTCCTCTACTCACCACATCAATACACTACCGAGGATCCTCTTCCGTCATCCTACGGAAGGGCCATCCACGGCACTCACGCTTATCTTGAGGCTTTTTGTAGTATCCATCAACTTGTCTATGAACTGTAAGAGTAACCAAGTAGTTCGTACCGCGAACAACGGCTATTCGAATAGATTGATAACCCTGCAGGGGTGTACTTCTTCACACATGTTTTCACCACTTAGCGTCTGCACACGACATGTGCTCGGCAGACTTCAAGCGAAAGCCGACGTGGGTGTAGACCACGACCTAACCAACCACTCAAGTCTCTCGTCCAGGTTTATCGCCTATTTGGGTTCCATCCATGGGGAGATCCGGCCGGGGTGTCGCTCACGGCCCCAAACGATGTGTACAGGGTTCCCGAGTCACCAAACGGGCAACCGGTACACCGTGCCACGTACCTGTCGCATCACAGCCCACCCCGAGGGTCAGCGCTGTGCACGACCTCCAGTAAACTATAAACACCAGAAACTAGTTGCAACTCCTGGACAGAGTACAAGGGCAGTCAATAAGTCGAGCGGGGTCATATTTCAGGGGCCAATGTGTGGTAGTAACTGTAACTTGAATCACACACACAGATCTCGGGTCCTATGGACGATTCCAATGAAACAACCCACCATGTACTCCTACATGGCCTTTCATCGATACCTTTACCAAGCGTATTCCACACTTCCCTCTCTTTATCGGTAAGATCATTTCACTCTGATCCATCACCCAGATGAACCAGACCAGACACAACTCTAAGCATAGCAGGCAACATAAATAAATAGCATGTTGGATCACACATCACATGGCTCAATCAACTCCTACACATGCTAATGGGTTTCAACTATTTACTGTGGCAATGACAGGTCATGCAAGGGAATAGGGTTCAACTACCGCAGCAAGTAGCAGTTCACGCGCCGTTGCCTTAATGCAGTAAAAGAGAGGAGGAGCGAGAAGATTGGGTTTGTATCGGAATGATCAATGATTGCTTGCCTGACAAGGTAGTTGTCGGGTACTGCTCTTCAACTGGATACGCAGCAGTATCCTCGGGAGCAGGACCTAACACAGGGAATACCAACGATACAATCATTAACAAACAAATGCAACAATATGATGCATGTTTATGACATGGCAAGATGCATGTGTGTTGGCTAATGCAACTAAAATCAGAAGGGTTTGAACCTATTTGAATCAAGGATTCAATTGAAGTTCAAACTATTATTTAAATAAGTGCATTATCATGTTTTTGATATATACAGCAAGTTAACTTGTTCAAACATGCATGAAACCGGTGCCATTAGAAAGATTGGATTTTTCTGATCATTTTTCATATATAAATCTTTTCCATCTGAGCTATGGTTGATTTTATATGATTTTTAGAAGTTTTGGGTATTTTCTGGAATTTCCTGAATTATTTTAAATCTAAAAATCCCAGAAAAACCTTTACTGCGTCAGCATGACATCATGCTGACGTCAGCCAGTCAACAGGGCCAGTCCAGGTCAAACCTGACCAGTGGGTCCCTCATGTCAGTGTCAGAGCTAATTAACTGAGTTAATTAGAGTTAAACTAAAACTAATTAGCTGTCAGTGGGGCCAGGGCCCACGTGTCAGTGACTAAACTAATTAACTAATTAATTTAAATTAACACCTAAACTAGGTTTGACCTGCGGGCAGGGCCCACATGTCATTGACCCAGGGGGTCAAACCCGTGGTCAAAACAGGTCCAACTCGCCGGCGTTTAGCCGCCGGCGAGGCCAAACGCGGCGGCGTGCTTCGGAAAACGCCTACGGTGCATGGTTCGAGCTGCGGTTGGGTGCGTTGGATAGCCCTTGCTGTTGCGCATCGGATGGAGGTGGTCGCCGGACCTGGGGTGGCCGGAGACGACGGCAACGAGCTTGACGGCGGCGACCGGCGTCGGGCGTGTGTGGAGAAACGGCTGCAGGGGCCTAGGCGATGCGTGCGTAGCACCGTTCGCATCTACGTGTTGCGGTGAGTATGTTGGACGGGTGCCAGTGACCAAATGGTCACCGGAGCATCACCGGCGGCGAGCACGGCGGCGGTGCGTGCGGGCGAGCTTCGTGCAGTGCGTTGCAGGGCAAAAGGGAGCCAACGGAGAAGGGGAGGAGGTAGCTAGGCTCACAGGGGTTGCGGCAAGCACCGGAGCGAGCTCGGGGGTGGTCGGAGCTGAGCAGAACGGCGAGCGGGATCTCCGCGGCCGGAGTTGGGGAAGAAGAGGTCGGGGGCGTCTCCAGGGCGGGCGAGCACTCGGGGCTCGGCCTGTTCGAAGCAGTCGAGGACGGCGGAGACGAAGGACACCAAGGCGGAGCTCAGGGACGACGGTGGACGCGGCTTCTACGACGGTGCGATCACGGCGGCGTCGGCCATGGCGCGGGGAGAGCGGAGGAGAGGAGCTGGGGGGAGGTGGAGGTGTCTGGGGGGTCGAGGAGGATGTGGAGGTTCGAACCATCCCTCCAGGACGGCGAGGGGGTGAAGCAAGGCGGCGGGCAGCTGCGTGGCGCGCGGCGCGGTCGCCGTCGAGCACCTGCCTGCCTGCCTGGCCGAGCCAAGCAGCTCGCTGGAGCGGCAGCTGGGCTGGGCCGGCAGGTGGGCCGGGTGGCGCCAGGTAAGTTCTCTCTCTCCCTTTTTTTCTATTTTCTTTTCTGTTTCATTTCTTTTGCAACTTTGTTCATTTAATAAAAACGCCTAAACATTTTTATAACTCATAACACTTGTCATGCCTGCTGTATATAATATGAACAGTAGGAAACATTATAGTTTATGATTATTTGAGCATTTAAAATATTTTGTAGCATTTAAATGCCCAAATTCAAATACCATATGATTTAATCCAAAGCCCTAGATTGTCCTAGAAAAATGTGCACCATTTTTGGCAGAGGTTTAAGACCAAGGCAGAAATGATGAACATTTTGGAGGGCATTTTGGGTACATTGGAAAATATTTTAGCAAACCCTAGTTGTTAGGGGAGGGGTGCTGGGGTTTCTGTTAATCCCATTTCAAGTTTCTTTGAAAGTAAACATGATGCACACTCTAGTCAGGTCCTAATGCAAGTGCTAGCTAGGGATGTGACAACTCACCCCCACTTAAAAGAATCGCGTCCCGAGATTCGGGTTCCTCCGGAAAGAGGGTGGGGTACTCAAGTCGAAGACGATCCTCCCTTTCCCAAGTAGCTTCACTCCCGGAATGATGTGACCATTGAACCTTGAGAAACTTGATATTGTGGCGTCGAGTGGTGCGCTTGGTTTGATCAAGAATACGAACGGGGTATTCTCGATATGTGAGATTGTCTTGGAGATCAAGCGTTTCGTGGTCCACTCCGCGGATAGGATCCGAGAAGCAACGCCTGAGTTGAGAAACGTGGAAAACATCATGAACTCTGGAGAGGTGCGGAGGTAGTTCCAATTGGTAGGCAACTTCTCCTCGTTTGGCAAGAATGCGAAAAGGACCGATGTAACGAGGGGCCAATTTGCCTTTGATACCGAAGCGATGGGTTCCCTTAAGAGGAGTAACCCGAAGGTAAGCCTTATCGCCGACTTCAAAAGTCACAGCCTTATGATGACTATCATATTGGCTCTTTTGGCGAGACTGGGCAGTTTTCAATCTCTCACGAACGATGCGAACTTGTTCCTCTGCTTCCTGGATCATATCCGGGCCAAAGAATTGTCTTTCCCCGGTCTCTGACCAGTTAAGAGGTGTTCGACACCTTCGTCCATATAGAACTTCGAAGGGAGCTTTACCCAAGCTAGCTTGATAACTATTGTTATAAGCGAATTCGGCAAATGGAAGACACTTTTCCCATTCCATACCGAAAGAAATGACAGAGGCTCGAAGCATGTCTTCCAGAATTTGATTGACTCGTTCCACTTGACCACTTGATTGCGGATGGAAGGCAGTACTGAAAGAGAGATGAGTTCCCATAGCATTCTGGAAACTTTCCCAAAATCGTGAAGTGAAAAGACTTCCACGGTCCGAGTTAATCTCCAACGGTACACCATGAAGTGATACTATTCGAGAGATATATAAGTCTGCTAGCTGGCTAGCGGTAATACTCTCCCGAACAGGCAGGAAATGAGCTACTTTAGAGAGGCGGTCGATAACGACGAAGATAGCATTATTCCCTTTCCTGGACCTGGGAAAACCGGTAATGAAGTCCATACTGACTTTATCCCATTTCCATTCAGGAATAGCTAGAGGTTGAAGGGTGCCAGCAGGCCGTTGATGCTCTGCTTTGACTCTACGACAAACGTCGCAGTTAGCAATGAACTGAGCGATTTCTCTCTTCATCCTAGTCCACCAGAATCTTTGACGTAGGTCTTGATACATTTTGGTACTACCGGGATGAATCGTGAGAGGAGATTCATGAGCCTCCTTAAGGATTAATTGCCGTAGATGGTGGTTCTTGGGAACCACTACACGGTTCTCAAAGAAAACAACACCTCGATCATCCATGGAGAAACTTTTAGCGAGTCCGCTAGCAATGTTCTCTTGGAGTCGTGATACACCTTTATCACGCTTCTGGGCAGCTATGATTTGATCCATAAGGGTAGGTTTCGCCACCAAGGTGGAAAGGAATCCTCGAGGAACAATGTGAAGGTTAAGCTTACGAAATTCCTCGTGGAGAAGTGGTTGACTTTGTTGTAACATTAAATTGTTACAATATGACTTACGACTTAGTGCATCAGCCATGACATTGGCCTTTCCAGGAGTGTAAGTGATTCCTAAGTCGTAGTCGGTGAGAAACTCAACCCAACGTCTTTGCCTGAGATTTAGATCCGGTTGGGTGAAGATATACTTCAAACTTTGGTGATCAGTGAAGATTTCACAGCGATTACCAAGAAGGTAATGTCGCCATGTTTGAGTGCATGGACTACTGCTGCAAGCTCTAAATCATGAGTAGGATAGTTATCCTCATGTGGGCGCAACTGTCGGGATGCGTATGCAATCACTTGACGATCTTGCATGAGAATGCAACCTAGTCCTTGTCGCGAGGCGTCGCAATAGATTATAAAATCCTTGGAAAAGTCTGGTGGTACCAGTACAGGTGCAGATGTCAGGCGTCTTTTCAGTTCCTGAAAATTGGACTCGCACTGTGGGGTCCACTCAAACTTTTTATCTTTCTTGAGGAGTTCGGTTAGAGGTTTAGCAACCTTGGAGAAGTTCTCGACGAAACGTCGGCAATAGCTCGCTAAGCCAAGAAACTCCTAACTTGCTTGACCGATTCAGGGGGAGTACAATCAAGTACGGCTTGAACTCGCTCGGGATTGACAGCAATACCCTTGCCAGAGATCACTTGACCTAGATAGGTTACTTCTGGCAACCAAAATTCACATTTAGAGAATTTGGCATAAAGGCGGTGCTCTCGAAGTTTCGTCAATACCAGCCTTAAATGCTCGGCATGATCTTCCTTGTTCTTGGAGAAAATGAGTATATCATCGAGGTATACCACGACGAATTTATCCAAATACTCCATGAATATAGAATTCATTAACCGAGAAAAGGTAGCTGGGGCATTGGTTAATCCGAAGGACATGACGGTGTACTCATATTGGCCATAACGAGTAACGAAAGCCGTTTTAGGAATGTCCCCGTTCTTGATTTTGATTTGATGGTAGCCCAACCTCAAATCCATCTTGGAGAAGACTGAGGATCCCGCGAGCTGATCATACAGGTCGTTGATCCTGGGGAGCGGATACTTATTCTGTATGGTGACCAGATTGACAGGTCGGTAATCTACAACCATCCGCTCCGTTCCATCCTTCTTCTTGACGAAGAGGACGGGGCAAGCCCAAGGGGAAGAACTAGGACGGATGAAACCCTTTTGCAAGGACTCATCGAGTTGTTTCTTTAGCTCAGCTAATTCTAGTGGTGCCATCTTATAAGGTCTCCTAGAGATTGGGACGGTTCCAGGGATAAGATCTATCACGAACTCGACATCTCTGTCAGGTGGAACTCCTGGCAGTTCTTCTGGAAAAACATCCGGAAAGTCACGGACTACCGGGATATCTTCGAGTTCTGGTAGAGGGCTGGCATTAAGAGAGTAGAGCTGACGTTCAGCCATTCGAGTCAAGACATTGACTATTTTGCCGGATGGATGTGTAAGTTGAACGGTCCTAGTAAAGCAATCAATTTTGGCGTAATGAGTTGTCATCCAATCCATACCCAAGATGATGTTTATGTCCGAGGACTTGAGAGCGATTAAATATGCAAGGAAAACAAGTCTATCGACAAGGATTTCATTTCCATTGCTTACCCTAGAGGTTTGCCACTTTGAACCAGGAGTTTGAATAACCATGGAAGTAGGCATGTCACAAAAAGTCATGTTGTGCAATCGAGCATAGCTCTCAGATATGAACGAATGGGATGCTCCAGTATCGAAAAGAACAGATGCCGGATGGCAGTTTACGAGAAGCGTACCAAGGACGACGTTAGGATCCTCATAAGCTTCTTCGGCAGAAACATAGTTGACATGACCACGTGCAGTGGGGATTGGCTTGACATAGTTCACCTTGCCGGTTGGCTTGCCACGGCCAACGGGTTTTCCTGGCTGATTCTGGGGACAATCACGCATGTAGTGTCCCGGTTCTCCACACTTGAAACATGTCACAGTGGTGGTGCATGGAGCAAAGTTGGAGGGTGGACCTCCATAGGTCTTAGCAGGTGCAAACTGTTGAGTTGGGCGAGGCGCCTCATAGGATGGCCTCGGTGTATACTTGGGTGGCAGAGCAGTGTTAGGAACCCACACACGGCGCTTGTGAGAGCCAGAGCCGGATGAGGAACCAAAGTCTCGAGTATGCTTGCGGGTGGCCTCGAAGTCGGTCTGGCCTGTTTCAGCACTGATAGCCTTGTTTACCAACTTCTGGAAGGAAGTGCACTCGTGCAGACGTAGATCTCGACGGAGTTCAGGGCTGAGTCCCTTGCGGAACCTCGCCTGTTTCTTGGCATCGGTGGATACTTCCTCAGGTGCATAGCGTGCCAAGTTACCAAACTCGCGACTGTAGCCATCCACAGTTAAAAGGCCCTGGGTGAAATTGCAGAATTCCTCCCGCTTGCGATCCATGAGACCTTCCGGAATGTGGTGTTCACGGAATGCCTCACTGAACTCAACCCAGGTAGTGACTTGGCCAGCAGGACGCATAGCTTCAAAGTTTTCCCACCAAAGACTGGCAGGGCCCTCAAGATGATAGGCGGCGTAGATAACCTTGTCAGCTTCGGCCACACGGGCAGAGTGTAGCTTGTGGGTGATACTACGTAGCCAGTCATCAGCATCCAGAGGTTCAGTGGAGTGATGGAACTTCGGTGGACACATCTTGATAAAATCGTGGATTGACACCACGTCATTCCTCTGACGGAACCCAGTGTTTTGCTCTATGCGTTCCAGCAGACGGTTGGTCTCTCTCTTGTTCCGTTCTGCTTCAAGCATAACTTCCGCCAAAGAGGGTGGCTGGGGCAGATTCCCATCTCTAGCCCCACTAGCCTCACCCTGCTCCTGAGCAGCAGGAGTGTTGCGAGTGTTGACCATCCTAGGAAAACAAAACAACGGTTTAGACAAGGATGGCAAAAATTTGACATAGAAGTGCAGAATGTAATGGATGACACAGAATGCAAAGATGTTCATCCGTACGACATGGTAATATAGGAACTGCTATATATACACCAGTGGTCATACACACCATACAAAGTTTAGTACAAGCCAAGGCTAAAGTACAACTGCGGTGAAAGACGATACATCCCATCAGAGGCATTCCAAGCTCCTATACATTATTTAACTACACCTCCGGAACTCAGTACACACTAAGTCATATTCCACAAGACGCGCAGGACTGTGGAAATACAACCACTACAATACTACTACTACCACGGACTAGCTCAGACATTCGCGTAGTAATCCTCGTAAAGATTACCACCGTAGCCTGGAAGTGGTACAGACGGATCTTGGAACTCGCGAGCACTCGAAGGCTGTGGACCATAGGGGCATGGGTGTGGTCTCGGTCCCGATGCTGGTGGTAACCGATGCCCACGTGGAGGTGTAATACCCCCAACGTCACGCCAATCCATGCGATCAGGCAGACGAGTCCGCACAGGATACAGATCCCGCATGTCCAGATATCCGGCATGCACAGCAGGTGCAAGCCGTGTCAAAGTAGTCCAGTAAGCGGCTCGGGTGTTATACAGCTCCATTCGGAGGGCACGGACCTCATGGTCCCTATCCTCCAACATCTGAACAGTAGTCTGAAGCAGTGGCTCTTCATGAGCAGCATCAGTATACATACCAGTGTAGTAGCCTTCCTCTCCGGGGAGTGAAGCTGGCATGTAACAGAACTCAGTGTTCAGCAACAGGGCATGCCTAGCACGGAGAATGGTCATCATCGAATAAGCGGCATCCTGCACTGCCATCTCGATGGTAATCCCGAGTCCATAAGACCAATGGATGGGATCATTAGCTCCGGGATATGAGGGGTATATCCGGACTGTGCAGAAATACTGACTTTGATTGAAATCCCGATACTGTTCCTCCACGGTGTATTCAGGATACCAACGATAACCGGTCTCAGTCATCACACGGACTAGCCTGGCCGTGTGACCGGGCACATTAATGCACCGAGTCAAACGAACCACTTGGTGAGGGATGCGGCCAGACATCTGAAACACGAAATAATGCAAAGGCATCAGTGTTTCTGGAAGAAATCGGGCAGCATAACAACTGTAAATGCTCAAACAAAGATTTGAGACATCATACAAATGATAGAATAGCCACTCAACAATTCCATATCAAGGTTCCGGTTCAACAATCATCATACTAAAAGGATAGAAACTGAACTGAGGCTTGAAACCAACAATCCTAAGAGTCTACGGATTAGTAACACGTGAACCTAGTAAGGATAAGAGGCCTAGTCCTAAATCCCCGTAGAAAGAATAGACTGACTCAGATCAGAAGGGCATAAGGTAAAGGAGTAAAAAGAGCCTTACGTTCCCTTCCACAATCAATTCCCCTACATATAACTAAGAATTTTTCTAGACTCAACATCGACCAGTTTGGCTTGAGAAACCTACAGGCAGTCCAGCTCTGATGCCAACGCTGTCAGGACCCCGATCCTAAGTCACACCGATCTAGCTGTAACACGTCATATCACTTTGCGGCCTCACGCACGGTAACCCCACGGGTGCCACCTTACCTGGCCCGGGACCGTTTGCGCATTTTGGCACACGTATATGACAGTGTCGCTAGCATCCATATGACAGAGAACCCGGGCCGACATGGCTAGTTATAAACCAAAAGTGGCACTAAATTACAGAGACAAGCATCCATGACCCAGCAATGAACGTGTCGGTCATCAACATATGAACCCAAGTCGTAGCAAGCTACATGGACTTAAAGGACCAACGCGTGACATTTCCCCTAAGGGACAGACACAGGAACGAAGAAGGACACATGCCGGCCAGCCTACGTGTTCCGAGCAGTAGCAAGCTACCAAGGCTCATTGGAATCACTAGGAGGCATTTCCCTGTAAGATAGGCTACCAAAGGAAAACAACTAGGTGTCGGATCCCACACATACCAAGCATTTCAATCATACACGCAATATGCTCAATATGTGCAAATACAACATTGCATCACAACAGAACTCTAAGACTCAAAGTACTTTATTTAAAAGGCTCCAAGAGCCATACACAACATAGTCATACAGATAGGGGTCACATGACCCAACACTCAAGTCATACAGTCATACAAGCACAAGCGGAAGCTACATGTCTGAGTACAGACAACTTAGAAAATAAAACAGGCTTGGTGTAGCCTGACTATCTACAAGGCCCTCCACAAGCTCCAGATCACCGTCTGGGTGTCAAGCTACTCGTCGACGTCAACGTCTATGTAGAACCCATCAGCAGGGGCAGGGTTCTCCTCTGCAACAGTTATTAAGCAAACATGAGTACAAAGGTACTCAGCAAGTCTTACCACAGAACCTATCATACATGCAACATTATCAAAGGGGGGTAGTGGAGTTTATAGCAGAATGCCAGCTTTGACCTTGGCTAACCTATACT
This sequence comes from Secale cereale, assembly GCA_902687465.1. Lineage (NCBI taxonomy): Eukaryota > Viridiplantae > Streptophyta > Magnoliopsida > Poales > Poaceae > Secale > Secale cereale. Next base: position 303,866,915 of record LR738712.1, on the reverse strand, counting down.
ACAACTCTCAACAGATTGCAAGATGTTATTACGAACACGAGTCCTCTACTCACCACATCAATACACTACCGAGGATCCTCTTCCGTCATCCTACGGAAGGGCCATCCACGGCACTCACGCTTATCTTGAGGCTTTTTGTAGTATCCATCAACTTGTCTATGAACTGTAAGAGTAACCAAGTAGTTCGTACCGCGAACAACGGCTATTCGAATAGATTGATAACCCTGCAGGGGTGTACTTCTTCACACATGTTTTCACCACTTAGCGTCTGCACACGACATGTGCTCGACAGACTTCAAGCGAAAGCCGACGTGGGTGTAGACCACGACCTAACCAACCACTCAAGTCTCTCGTCCAGGTTTATCGCCTATTTGGGTTCCATCCGTGGGGAGATCCGGCCGGGGTGTCGCTCACGGCCCCAAACGATGTGTACAGGGTTCCCGAGTCACCAAACGGGCAACCGGTACACCGTGCCACGTACCTGTCGCATCACAGCCCACCCCGAGGGTCAGCGCTGTGCACGACCTCCAGTAAACTATAAACACCAGAAACTAGTTGCAACTCCTGGACAGAGTACAAGGGAAGTCAATAAGTCGAGCGGGGTCATATTTCAGGGCCCAATGTGTGGTAGTAACTGTAACTTGAATCACACACACAGATCTCGGGTCCTATGGACGATTCCAATGAAACAACCCACCATGTACTCCTACATGGCCTTTCATCGATACCTTTACCAAGCGTATTCCACACTTCCCTCTCTTTATCGGTAAGATCATTTCACTCTGATTCATCACCCAGATGAACCAGACCAGACACAACTCTAAGCATAGCAGGCAACATAAATAAATAGCATGGTGGATCACACATCACATGGCTCAATCAACTCCTACACATGCTAGTGGGTTTCAACTATTTACTATGGCAATGACAGGTCATGCAAGGGAATATGGTTCAACTACCGCAGCAAGTAGCAGTTCACGTGCTGTTGCCTTAATGCAGTAAAAGAGAGCAGGAGCGAGAAGATTGGGTTTGTATCGGAATGATCAATGATTGCTTGCCTGACAAGGTAGTTGTCGGGTACTGCTCTTCAACTGGATACGCAGCAGTATCCTCGGGAGCAGGACCTAACACAGGGAATACCGACGATACAATCATTAACAAACAAATGCAACAATATGATGCATGTTTATGACATGGCAAGATGCATGTGTGTTGGCTAATGCAACTAAAACCAGAAGGGTTTGAACCTATTTGAATCAAGGATTCAATTGAAGTTCAAACTATTATTTAAATAAGTGCATTATCATGTTTTTGGTATATACAGCAAGTTAACTTGTTCAAACATGCATGAAACCAGTGCCATTAGAAAGATTGGATTTTTCTGATCATTTTTCATATATAAATCTTTTCCATCTAAGCTATGGTTGATTTCATATGATTTTTAGAAGTTTTGGGTATTTTCTGGAATTTCCTGAATTATTTTAAATCTAAAAATCTCAGAAAAACCTTTACTGCGTCAGCATGACATCATGCTGACGTCAGCCAGTCAACAGGGCCAGTCCAGGTCAAACCTGACCAGTGGGTCCCTCATGTCAGTGTCAGAGCTAATTAACTGAGTTAATTAGAGTTAAACTAAAACTAATTAGCTGTCAGTGGGGCCAGGGCCCACGTGTCAGTGACTAAACTAATTAACTAATTAATTTAAATTAACACCTAAACTAGGTTTGACCTGCGGGCAGGGCCCACATTTCATTGACCCAGGGGGTCAAACCCGTGGTCAAAACAGGTCCAACTCGCCGGTGTTTAGCCGCCGGCGAGGCCAAACGCGGCGGCGTGCTTCGGAAAACGCCTACGGTGCACGGTTCGAGCTGCGGTTGGGTGCGTTGGATAGCCCTTGCTGTTGCGCATCGGATGGAGGTGGTCGCCGGACCTGGGGTGGCCGGAGACGACGGCAACGAGCTCGACGGCGGCGACCGACGTCGGGCGTGTGTGGAGAAACGGCTGCAGGGGCCTAGGCGATGCGTGCGTAGCACCGTTCGCATCTACGTGCTGCGGTGAGTATGTTGGACGGGTGCCAGTGACCAAATGGTCACCGGAGCATCACCGGCGGCGAGCACGGCGGCGGTGCTTGCGGGCGAGCTTCGTGCAGTGCGTTGCAGGGCAAAAGGGAGCCAACGGAGAGGGGGAGGAGGTAGCTAGGCTCACAGGGGTTGCGGCAAGCACCGGAGCGAGCTCGGGGGTGGTCGAAGCTGAGCAGAACGGCGAGGGGGATCTCCGCGGCCGGAGTTGGGGAAGAAGAGGTCGGGGGCGTCTCCAGGGCGGGCGAGCGCTCGGGGCTCGGCCTGTTCGAAGCAGTCGAGGACGGCGGAGACGAAGGACACCAAGGCGGAGCTCAGGGACGACGGTGGACGCGGCTTCTACGACGGTGCGATCACGGCGGCGTCGGCCATGGCGCGGGGAGAGCGGAGGAGAGGAGCTGGGGGGAGGTGGAGGTGTCTGGGGGGTCGAGGAGGACGTGGAGGTTCGAACCATCCCTCCAGGACGGCGAGGGGGTGAAGCAAGGCGGCGGGCAGCTGCGTGGCGCGCGGCGCGGTCGCCGTCGAGCACCTGCCTGCCTGCCTGGCCGAGCGAAGCAGCTCGCTGGAGCGGCAGCTGGGCTGGGCCGGCAGGTGGGCCGGATGGCGCCAGGTAAGTTCTCTCTCTCCCTTTTTGCTATTTTCTTTTCTGTTTCATTTCTTTTGCAACTTGTGCTCTGTGTATGTTTTCATTTCATCATGATAACTATGCTACTACTTTGTTGTGCATGCACCTGAGTATCTATTCCGCTGCTAGTAGTTCGCTGCTTAGGAAATTCCTCAATTAGAATTTCCTTAGTGACAAATTTGTAAAAATCGTCTATTCACTCCTCCTCTAGTCGATATAACGCACTTCCACCTTGGCAGTTCATTTACAAAACACTTCCTCTGTAAATTGATATAAAATGGTTTAGGTCGGGAGTATATGGTAATTTTACAAAATACTTTCTTTGTAAATTAATACAAGATCTAAGAGCATCTCCAGCCATTGGCCCCCCAGGGGGCGCGTAAAATCGCCGCATGGGGGCGAACCGGCGCTAACCGCGTTTGGGGGGCGTGATGCTCCCGAGTGGCCGCCCCCATGGCGCATTTTCGTTTTTTTTGGAAAAACAAAATCCGGCCCCACATTCTCACAAACAAAGCGCAAATTTAACCAAACTTCGGTGAGTTCATCAAATATTTTACAAAAAAGAAAAAAAGACACTATTAGACCCGCTGTTCCCCTCGCCCTCGCCGTCCCTCGCCGCCCGCGGCCCTAAAGCTCTACATGCCAAGGAGTCTGTAGAACTGCGTGTAGTCGCCACCGTCATCATCGTCGTCGCCTCCGCCGCGGCCGCCGTCCCTGCTGCTCCCCTGCCCAGGGTCGCCGAGGCGCGGCGGGTTGGATGGTCCGGGGGCGTCCTCGTCCTCGTCGCTGTCGAGGATGACCACACCGTCGCCCCCCTCGCGCCCACGCTGGCGAGCGGCTATCTTCTCCAGGGCTCGGCGCTGCCGGACCATCTCGTCGTGGAGGTAGTCGTCCCGCGCCCACGGTAGGGCGGCCTCGTCGGAGAAGTTGGAACGGGCAATGGCCTCGTACTCCGCGTGGAGGCCTGACTCCACGTTTGGCCTAACGAGCCGGGCAGAGGTGGGGGAGGACTCGGCGATGCGGCCGCGGCCGCTGCGGGTGCGCCGGCTGATCGGCGTCTCCCGGGGCTCCAGCTTGATGGGGACGAGGGAGGGAGACCCGGACGAGCGGCTGGACGAGGAGGAGGACACCGGGTCCATGCGTGCCGGCGGGAGAAGGTGGGGGGCGCGGGGTACTCCAGCCTCGGCGTGTTGCCGTCCTCGATGTACTCGAGGACGACCTCCAGCGTGCGGCCGGGCACGCCCTACCATCGGCGGCGCCCGTCGGCGTTGTAGTTCCCGGAGGGCCCGAAGTCGTTGGTGGCCTCGAGCTGCTTGGCGTGGCGACACCGGAAGTACGGCTCCCACAGCGTGCTGTCGTGGGCATACCTCAGCCCTTCTCTCGCCGCCTGCGGTAGAGAGAAGCGGATGCGGGCGATCTCCGCACGCCTGGCCGCCCGGTGGGCGGCGGTGGCACCGGGACCCCGCCGACGCTTATCCTCCACGTCCCGGGCACCCGCATGTCCGGCGGGACCGGGTACTCCGCCTCATAGAGTAGCCGGGCTTCGTCCTCGTGAAGGTGGCAGCGGCCGAAGCCGTTCTTCGCCGCGCCATCGCTTGGGTAGCGCTCAACCATGGGGTGAAATGGAAACGATGAGAAGAGAGAAGGAACGGGGGACGTCGACGGTGGAGAGTGATGTCTATGCGTGGCTCACCGGTGCGGGAGGGGGCGGCTTATATAGCCACGGCCGGGCGGCGCCCATGTGGCCGTCGTGTGTACGCGTGGCGGGCGAGGGACGCGCGTCGCCGTGCCTTCACTGCGCCGTCCGTGAGAGGCATCAATGGATGCTGACCGACGCGGTAGCTTTGGCATTGATTCCCCCACGGGAACCGAGGCGATGAGAACGACGAAGCGACGAGAACAGCCGAGTCGCTGCCAAGGAGGGCTTGCTGATTTTCGCGTCAAAAATGATTCGGCCGGCGCCCCCAAGCGCCCTAGCGCGTCGGGTTCGGCCTGGATCCGCTGGCGCCAATTTTGGCCCGAGTCAACGGAAAAGGGTTTTTAGGTATGTGATTGGGCCGATTTTTTGGCGTCGTCGATAAAAAAATGCCTCGGATTTTGTTGGGGCGCGGTTGGAGATGGTCTAACCCTGCGTTCCACTGTGTCGGGTCCGACTTAAGATGGCAATGGGGCCCCGAAACCCGCGTCCCCGCGGGTTTTTACTCTATTAGGGGACGGGAATGGGCATATTTTCAGCCCCGCGGGGTTGTTGGGCACATTATACAACCCGACATGTTTCGTGGGTTTGCACCCGTTTCAATAGTCCCCGAATCCGAAACCCGACAAACCCGGCAAAATACATTTTTTACCAAGCACTGATCCGGCGCGGCCCAACCCAAAGCTACCGAGCCTAATCAACCGAGCCCCCCCACCTCCCAGCGTCGAAGGCCAAAGCAACCTCTCGTTGGGTGGCCAGTATCGCTCGCTCCTTCCCCTATCCCTATTGCTATTGAACCATCTACTATTGTTTTGTGTTAAAATTTGCTAAAGTTATGCTCCTGAAATATGCTCGTTTAATTGTCGAAATAATATTCTTTGCTGGTTCTTTGTTTCTTTATATATGTCGATTTTCCCGTGGGTTCCCCGTGGGTTTAGAAAACCCGATGGGTTTAGGGGACGGGCGAAAAACTAACCCCGCATACGGTGATGGGACGGGGATGGGTTTACAATTTTCTCGTGGGGATGAGTTTAGGAAGGCAAAACTCGATGGGTTTCATCTCGTTGCTATCTTGAGGTCCGACCGAGGTCTGAAGCGTCTCGGCTCGCTGCCAGCCTCTTCCCCCTTCTTGTGTGGATAAAGGATAAGAAACCTGCACACGAAGAAGAAGCGCGCACACCGAGCGAGCGGCGGCAACACCGAGCCCGTCCATGGCGTCCCTCTCCCCCTCCCTCCACCTCCCTTGGTACCGCTTACTTCTTTCTATACCCCTCATCGATGTCTCCACAGACGAGTCTATCTGTTTCCTCGCCCCTTTCTTCGATTTGGTTCTTTCTGTTGAAATGCACGGAGCGCCGTGATTCCACCCGCGCAGGCGGTCTTGGATGGATCACCCGCATTCGTTGTAGGCTGCAGTTATCTTGTAGCTTCGCCAAGAATAAGTAGTTCTCGATTCCGATGCAATTGGCTTAGGGACTGTGCCCATAGGCTGTGTAAGTAGATTGGTACGAGTGTTCCTTAATGTGGGAGTAGTAACTTCAGTGTTCGCTGACAATTAGAACTCGGGAGGCACCTAATCGTGTGGGGGCTTTGCACACTATGTTAGTACTAGGATTGTGGCTGTTGATGGGATGGCACACAACTGTCCTACTACTTAGTTCAATGTACCCCTTTTCTAAAAAAAAACTTAGTTCAATGTACCAATTCCTTGGGTATACTAATAGTAGTAGCCTTATTTTGCTTTGGTCCGTAGGCTGGTAATCTACATACAATATGGATCTATCATTTAGCATCCCAAATCTTTGTATTCACAAAATGGGGTGGAATGGATCATGAAGTTATTCATCATAGGACCGTTCTGGAACAACCTCATTAACATGTATACAGATATCGATATCCCAGATTCGTGGGTTGCAAACTCACCTCCAGGTTGTTTTTTATTGAAGGTCTAGCTTTCCAAAAGCTTTAAATGATTTATTGCATTATCATGCCACTGATAAGCTGAACTCCAAACAAGGAGTGGATTTCGGGCAGAACTGAAGCAAGTGTTTTTAATATCTTATTTTGTTATTACCGAGCAAGAAAAGTGGAGTGGTACTTGGTATGCTAGGTGAATGGTTCAGAGTCATGTTTTTAGCTACCAGTTTTGTGATTTTGTAGCTTATACTATAATTTTGTCTTTGCGTCTCATCTTTCTAGTCAGTAAAAATAGTCGTGCTGAGCATTCATGATTTTCGCTTTCCTAATGTGTCTGCAGCGAAAGTAACGTGTTCCTATTTTCTACGTAGGTGCTTGTGCTTTTCTATGCAAATATTATACATAATGTTTGACTGAATTTTATTTTTGTGTGAAATAAAACAGCAATTCAAGAACTGGCTTCCTTGGGAAGTCACAAGGCATACGTTTTCGTGTTATCCCTGCCGGCAGAGTTGGTTTCGTTAGAAAAACAGTGCAATGCAAGGAATCTAGAATCGGAAAGAAGCCGATTGAAGTTCCATCAAATGTTACTCTAACACTAGAAGAACAGTTCGTCAAAGCTAAGGGTCCGCTTGGAGAATTGTCATTAAACTACCCCACCGAAGTAAAAGTTGTGAAAGAAGAAACTGGCAAATTGAGAGTATTCAAGACTGTGGAAACCAAAAGGGCGAATCAGATGCATGGCCTTTTCAGGTAAAACTGACAACAGAAACTGCAAAATGAGTTTGCCTATTTCACCGTCGTTGCATCACTGCTCATTATGTTTGTCCCATATCTTTTCTTGTATACCCAAAGTGAGCTACTAACTTGTGATGCCTGCTCTTATCACAATTCACATATATGAGCCATCACTTCTTGCACTCAAGAGCGGCTGTATTGAAAAGAAAAAAACCTTGAGTACACTGTGATACCACCAGTGCCTGCAAATAAAGTTCTATCACATATGCTATTCGCACAACCTTTTGCTCTTACTAGCTACTACAATATTCTAGATTCCAGAAAGCAATGTTTAAATCTTTATGAGACATCCTGTCTTCCCAATCATAAATGGAGGTGGTCATCTTGCTTTGCTTATCTCTAAACTTGTTCAATGTAGGTGGGGAAGAAACAGAGAAAGTTTTTGTAACAATATCTGCGAAAGATTTGGATAGAAGTATTTATTTCCTACATTTGGTACCCAGTTGTCTATTCATACCAAGGCAAACACATCTAGTTTAGGCGGGGAACTAAATAAACAGAAAAGAAAGATATAATTTTTGTGAAGTGTCAAGGGATTTTCCACTACAACTATTTTTATGCATGATGATAGATTGATATGTGACCAAATTCTGTCTCCTTCACTGTTTGTGAACATGGATCGATCCCTTAACCCTTGACTCCTTGAATCAGGCTTTAGCCCACCCTTTCCTTTTTTTCTCTCTCATTGGTATCTAAATTTGCCGTCATTAATCATAAGAGCATAAAGTTCTTGTACAGAAGCAGAATGATGTTTATACATTCATTCGCTAACTAACTAAAATAACTAACTATTGCTTGGCTGGATTAGATCAATCATCTCGAAGTTGTTCTAAGAACATGGGTGCATATTGTTGTTAATGCAGAACCCTGACGGACAACATCATCGTGGGGGTGTCAAAAGGATTTGACAAGAGGCTTCAGTTAGTGGGGGTAGGTTATCGTGCGACGGTGGAGGGCAAAGACCTGGTGATGAACCTGGGATTCTCGCACCCTGTCCGGATGGCTGTCCCAGAAGGGCTTGAAGTCAAGGTGGAGGAGAACACGAGAATCATCGTGAGTGGGTACGACAAGAGCGAAATTGGTCAGTTTGCTGCCACCATAAAGAAGTGGAGGCCTCCGGAGCCATACAAGGGGAAGGGTATCCGGTACCAGGACGAGATTGTGAGAAGGAAGGAGGGCAAAGCTGGGAAGAAGAAATAGAAGGCTGTTTATTTGTTTGTTTGCATTTCATGCGTACTTTTGTTCCGTTTTCCCTCCGTGATCTGCCATCTTCCGAGTACTACCATGTTCTTTAGCACTTGCACAATTTGTAGAGAAAAATGTCACAGTTTACGTCGTGACGATATTTGCTCAGCATGTGGCGCGGCGCAGGCGCCCATAGTATGGCGCTCATCGCATATTTGAGATTTTGTCTGGTGGCAAGGAAAGAACTCAATCAAGTCTTTATTTTTTTCAAGTTGAGTTTTTGCTCAACGGCAAACACTATGAATGAAGATGATTCAATTGCACTTTCTGTTGACTTGTAGCCCTAGTGGTCATATGGCCTAGGAGACGATTGCAGGTGCAGGGAGAGGACCCAAGTCATGTCATGAGATTGCTACCGCGCGGTCAGCAATCTTCAAAACATTAGAAACAAAAGGGGTGAAGAGAGAGAGTGGACGATCTGCATACAGGGGCATCTGCACCCGCTTTTCAAAAATGTATATTTTACGCGTTTTGTAATGTTCAAAAATTCTAAAGAAAAAATATGCATACATGTTGGCAAAGGTATGTCCACGGCACAAAGTTTTGTGTAAAAAAGTATTTTTGTTTTGTTTCAATAAAAAAACAAATTTTACTGCTTCTAATAGCGTTTCACGCCACAAAATTTTATCTTTTTTGCAAAGGTTACAAAAAAAGTTGTTTTTCTGTGAAACTTTCTACACACACATAGAATATGAAGATGTCCGCGCGCAACATTTTTTAGAATTTTTTCACATTGCAAAATGTGTTTTCCAAAGTGAGTTCATATGTACCCGGGTTTATCCATGCATTTCTCGATGATGAAATTGCTATTGCCTAGTTGACGAGGACATGAATTGAAAAAAAAAGGTGATGAGATTGCTATTGCCTAGTTGACGAGGACATGGCTATCTTGGATACGACCAATTTTTTTGCATACATGTATATTTGTGAGGTGATTTCTAATGCAAACTATGCGATAATTTATTTATGTTTTCCATGATAAAAATACTACTTTTGTGTCATGTCTAATTGCAGGTGTATGAGACATTTGTACCATTCACATATGAAGATAAGGGGAAAAGAGAAGTTTATGTGTTGTTCAAAAAGTCCTCTCATGTCACTTTTGGCCCAAGAGAAGATATAGTCCAAGTCTCTCACGTTCTGGACTCATATTCGGACCGCACAGACATACCTGACTCAAAACGCCAAGATCTCTTTCATCCGGACTACGACTTGGGTGATTCTTTTTTTTTTTTGGAAAATAGATTTCGTGCACTTTCCAACCCAATTGGATTCACCTTCAAATTTGTCGGAGCGTTGAGTTATGGACGAAACAATCTAACGTTGCAGCAGAATCCGAGTCAAACTACAAGTCCAAAGGTGTTGCATCACCTCCACTTGGGTGAGCCACTCTCCTCTCCTCTCCTAGCCTAGACTAGCCCCTCTCCTCGTGCGTCGGCCGCCACTCCGGCTCCTGTGGACACCCTCCCCCTCCCTCGCCGGCCACCGTTCCGGTGCCGCCGCCCACAACGTTTCTGCGATGGCGTCCCGGGTCACCCTCTCCGCGGCTTCATCGTCCTCTAGGTCGCCCACCCCGCCAAGGCCGCCTCTCCGGCCGATCGTCGTCGGGCTGGAGGTGCTAGGCACAACCTTCGACCCCATCAGCCAGGGCGGTGCCACATGCTCTCCCCCTCCCCCACAGCCCCGCCCTGGCGGTCCGTCGCTGGTCGTCGCTCCGGTGGATTCGCCTCGCCTCCGCGGTAGGCCGCTCCGCCCCGCCGTCGCGCCTCTCCTGACATCCCGCCCACCAAGAAACCCCCGAGGACGTGCATTCCTGTAGCCCTTCATGGGTGCTGCTACAACTGTGGATATTATGGCCACATCTCGGCCAAGTGCACGAACCCGACGAAGTGTGTGCGCTGCAACGTCAATGGCCACATCGCTCGAGGCTGCACCAGGCCGCGCATCCCTTCGTCGTCTCAGGAGGTGCGCCGTTCGGCGCCGGCGATGCGCATGCCGTCGTCCCCGCCCCGGCGTCCTCCTGGCCCTCCGCCGCCGCCACCTGTGGTTGTCCCCCGTAGCTCGGGCACCATGCTCCCGCCACCGCCACCCCGCTGCCTGGCACGGTCCGGTTGGTCCGCCCCTGGAGCGAGGTCATTTGCCATGGTGCTGAGTCCGCCATTCCAGGCGCAGGGTTCTCGGTGCCTTTCTCCGAACCTGTGTCGCGTGTTGCGACGCCAAGGCCGGACCTTCCGCTGATGGAGGCCTGCTTCCTCGAGGCGGCCGAGGAGCTGCAGCAAATGGAGGGGGGGCCTGGCCAGAGCTGTGGTTGTGATAGTCACCGGCGACAGGCCGGCAGTGGATCTGTCTTCCGCTGCGGAAGCGCTTCATGTGGAATTTGGAATTGGCCTGGAGGATATGTCGATTAGGAGCTTCTATCCACAGGACTTTCTGGTGATCTGCAAGCACCAGCTCATCAGGCAGCTGATGGTGGACAGAGGCCAGACAGCTTCGTCCTGGTTCACGCTCTCCCTCCGCACATCGCATCGCCAAGCCCAGGAGATCGGTGCGGCTATTCCGTTCTTGGTCCCCCTGGAGCTCCGTGGAATTCCGGCACATGCATGGTCTAGGAGGACGATGGAGGTGGTGATGAGAGGACTGGGCTTCGTGGCCAAGGTGGCAAGAAGCACGGAAGAGTCGGTTCGACATGGCCGTCTTCCGCGTGTGGCTCAAGACTGGCAACCCGTCGAAGATCCACGGACGCCGTCTCATGTACATTGAGGAGCCGCACCAGGCCCGTGTGGAAGGCATGCCTTCGGCGCTGTGGTACACGGTGGAGATTAGTGTCATCGGAGAGACTCTCCGGGAGGGGGCTGGGGATGCGTCGCCGCCCCACCCTCGCCGCCCTTTGATGGGGAGGATCACCGCAGGGACGATAGGGAGGTGGACCCTAGTCCATCGGCGGATGCAGGCTTGGTGGAGCTCCCTGGCAGCCATGTTGGTTCATCGGTTTGCTCTTCGGCGGCGCCCCCGTCGGCGAGGCATGCCACTGAGCAGCATCAGATTCGGGCTCAAGCAGGGCCCACCGTGCCATCCAGCTGATTCGCCAACGTCACAGGGATCGCCTGTGGTGGGACATGGGAGCAGGAATCATTGTTGACCGTCCAGGATCAGGTGCCCCCCCTATCCGGTGGACCAGGCGGAGACGGAAGCATCAGGCTATGGTCTGGTCAGGACAGCCTGCCAAGCGGAGGATTCTAGGGCCTCGGGACCGGTGCCAGCTTCCTCGCCCTCGGTTACTCTGCCTGGGTGGAGAGCGGGTAAGCCACGCAACTGCACACCGACGCAACACGAATCGGCCAATGTGGGAGCTCTAGTGGGAGACGGGGTCCCCCATGCGCAATCCTGTCGGGTGGGTTCCTTCTTGCTGCCGCTCTCGGGTGCGCACGACCCACATCCCCCGCTGGTGGACGAAGAACGCCAAGTGGCCTGCGGGCAGGTGGATGAAAACCCAGATGACCACATGCTGCCATGCGAGGAAGACCGAGCCAGCGACTACGTTCTGGGACCGGACCAAGCAAAGATCTCGCCTGCCAGGCAGCTTGTTTCCGAGGTGGACACTGAACATGATTTTCGCTCCGCAGTAGAGGATGGAAACCGGGTGGCCCCAGGAAGGCAATAGGAGGGTGGCATATTCCTTGTCAGCCTATCGCCAAGTGACAACTGTCCGGCAGGCACGGGCGAGCCACCATGCGAGCCATGCACACCCTCTCTCGCACTAGCACTGTGGACGCTTTCTGCAGCCAGTTGCAGAAGGCATAAGCGTCGATTATTCAGTAGTGCCGGGCACCCCCTAGCAAATGCAAGCGGCCTCGTCAGAAGCGCCAGCCAGTTTCAAACCCGCGTCGAAGTGCCAGGATAGCCAAGTCTACCAAACCACAATCAGTGCTGATCCGCAAATTATGCCTTGCAAACGAGGGTGAGGTTATCAGCGACGAGGCACTCCAAGCATACACACAGTTGTTCGACAAGCCACCGACTGATACCCATATCGCGGCGATCTTGGCTCTCTTCGGCTGGGAGCCGAAGATAATGCCACTCTTGGCTGAGGAGAATGTGGAAGCGGGTGGTCAATAGACCCATTGTTGGTGGACTATCGTGGGCATATAATCATGAATAGTCAACCCTTTAAGACTTGTGTGGAATGTCCGCGGGCTTAACACACCGACACGTAGAAATGTCATGTCTCAGGTCGTGAGCGCGGCGAACCCAAGTGTGGTTTGTCTCCAGGAAACAAAGATGGAGATTGTAACGGTAGATGTGGTGAAACATTGTCTGGGAAATAAATTCTCAACTTTCTACTATTTACCTGCCATGGGGACACATGGAGGCATCCTCTTGGCGTGAGACGCATCAGTGGTGGCACTGTCGAATCTGCATTACACTGAGAACACGCTCACGGCCTTGGTCACAACTCATGCTGGCAATGGGGATTACCCAGGCGGGTATTGGACTCCCATCCCCGTCCTCGCGAGAGTCACCCCATGCCCGTCCCCGTCCCCATACTCGCCCGGGGGGAACAAATGTTTTCCATCCCCATCCCCGTCAGTTTTTTCATCCCCATGGGGAAACCCATGCATGCAATCAACAATCGCCTCCAGTAGCGTTTAAGTAGAAAAAACAATGTTTCAACACAATAAACAATATGTTGTGGCTAGGTTAGCGATTTCTTTAGGCTTTTTGGGCCCAAGGGGTGGGATTAGTGGGGATTTAGGTGGGTATGATAAGGAATTACCTAGGTCTACCAATTTTAGGGCCCAAAAGTAAGGCACTAATGGGTAAGGTGGGTAACGGGTATGGGTAATGCTATCCCATCCCCATCCCCATCTTATGCGATGGGTAATATATTTGACCCACTAGCTTCTCCGTGGGAAAAAAACCCGACACATCCCCATCCCCTAATAGAGTAATTACCCATGGGGACGCGGGTAATGGTTAACCATTGCCACCTTGAGTCACAACCACGTCAGGAGCACATTGGTGGCTAACAGGCGTGTATGGGCCGCAACTTGATCATGAAAAGCTAGAATTCATGCAAGAGCTAGTAGACATCCGGGACCTGCACGTGGGACCGTGGATGGTTGTGGGGGACTTCAACCTCCTCGTGAACCCGGAAGACAAGAGTAACAATAGAGTCAACAGGAGGATGGTGGCCAGCTTCCGCGCCAAGCTGAATACTTTGGAACTGAAGGAGATTTACCTCAATGGGAGACGGTACACGTGGTCAAACGAGAGAAATGCGCCTACCTTGGAGAAAGTGGATCATATCTGCTGCACCACGACTTGGGAGGACATGTACCCAATATGCCGCCTCTCGGCCGTAGGCACGACAATTTCAGATCATTGTCCATTGCTCCTAGATGTGAACGCAGATCTCTGCATGGGCAGGAGATCCAAGTTTGAGGCATTCCGTACAAAGGCAGATATATTCTTAGAGACCGTAACAGAAGCATGGGCTTCCATCCCGAGGGGAGGTAATCCGTACGTAACACTTGGCAAGAAGCTATGGGCAACGACGAAGAGCTTGAAAAAATGGAGTGATAGGTGGATTGGGAACATCAAAGTTGCAGATCGCTATTGCTCTCGAGGTCATATCCCGCCTAAAAAAAGCGATGGACGAAAGATCTCTCACCACCTAGGAAGGTGAGCTACGGAAAACCCTAAAATGCAAGCTGTTGGGCTTATGCTCCCTGGAGCGATCTATTGCGCACCAAAGGTCTAGAATCGTCTACCTTAAGGAGGGGGACGCGAACACAAAACTGTTCCACCAAAGCGTGTGTCAGAGACAGAGAAGAAATACCATCATCACCTTGAGAAATGGAATGACAATAGCAACTGGGCACGATGAGCTGGTGAATATGGTCGACACCTACTACGAGGGCAATCTGAGCTCGGCACCGGCGACGCAACAAACCATCAATCTGGATGGCTTGGGGGTGCCAACGATGGACATGTCGTGGTTGGATGTGGCCTTCACGGAAGAGGAGGTGAGAAAGGTGATCAAATCCATGCCTATGGACAAGGCGCCAGGGCCGGACGGGTTCACCGGCTGATTCTTTGCAACCTGCTGGGACATAATTAAGTTGGATATCATGGCGGCGTTGGACTGCTTCCAGCGTGGGGACATGAGGGGTCTACCAGCAACCAATAAGGCGATCGTCACTCTACTCCCAAAAATTGATGGAGCGGTGGATGTGAAGGACTTTAGACCGGTCAGTTTGGTGCATGACACAATCAAGATCTTTGGCAAAGCACTCTCTAACTGACTTATAGGAGAGCTCCCTAGCTTGGTTGGAACTCATCAAAGCGCTTTTGTCAAGGGACGGTCCATACACGATAACTTCATGCTGGTACAATGCATGGCGCGGAAGCTGCATGCGCTTAGAGAACCAGCCGTGATGCTCAAGCTTGACATACCAAAGGCGTTCAACTTCGTACAATGGTCTTTCCTGTTGGAAGTTCTACAACACATGGGTTTCAGTGCAAGATGGATGGAGTGGATTTGCGGCATGTTAGCGTCTTCCTCTACTCAAATCATGATCAACGGAACCCGTGGAAGACCTATTTTCAACAGTCAGGGTCTACGACAGGGAGCACCACTATCACCGATGTTGTTCATACTCATCATGGAGCCGTTGCACAAGATGTTTCAGTTAGCTACGCAGAGTGGAATTCTCTCACCCCTTGCTCAGAGAGGCATGACCCAAAGGGTTTCATTGTTTGCAGATGATGTTATGATCTTCCTAAAGCCAGAGATTGTGGACCTCCAAACATGCGCTGCCATCCTACAACTATTTGGAAATGCTTCAGGCTTATGAGTGAACCTTTCCAAATGTGCAGCAATGCCAATTAGATGCATCGAGCGAAAGGTGGAGCAGGTAACCCACATCCTGGGATGCCCGATTGGCACTTTCCCGTGCAAATACCTAGGCCTTCCCCTCACGGTGAGAAAGCAAACAGCGGCGTAGCTATCCGGGCTGGTTGATCAATTGGCAACATACCTACCAAGTTGGAAAGCTGCCAACATGCCGAAAAGCGGAAGAATGATCCTTGTCAAGTCAGTGCTATGTGCCGTCCCTATACATGCGATGATGGCCTTGGACATTCCAAGCAAGACACTTAAAGAAATGGGCAAGATATGTAGATGGTTCTTAGAATGGGAAGGCTCAGGCGAGTGGTGGGCAATGTGCCTTGGCTTGGGAGGAGGTATGTATGCCACGTTGCGCAGGTGGACTAGATCTACCAAACTTACATTGGCTCAATATAGCCATGCAGGTGAGTTGGCCATGGCTCAAAAGGTCGGACCCCGCTAGACCGTGGAACGAGTTTGACATGCACGTGCCCCGCGAATCCATGAACCTATTCAGAGTGGCCACCCACACAGTCGTGGGCAATGGAAATTCAATCCTCTTTTGGGAGGACAGGTGGATTGAGGGCCTCACGGTGGAGGAGATAGCGCCTAGCCTATATGGCCCGGTGAGGCAAAATGTGAGAGTTACTAGAATGGTCTCCCAAGGACTGACAAATGTGGCCTGGGCCACGGACATCGGCCCTGAGCTCTCACTACAGCTGCTGCAGAAGTATCTAGTACTATGGGACAAGCTAGCAGAGATCCACCTGGAACATGACAGAGAAGACTCGGTGCGCTAGGCATGGGAGGCAAACAGAAATTTCTCAACCAAATCGGTGTACAATGCAAGATTTTGGGGCCGCCAGATCGCGCCGGACCAGGGCGCCGTTGAGGTTCCGGTTCTTTCCATGGCTCGTTCTGCGGAACAGATGCTGGACCTCAGACCGATTAGTACGACGCGGGTTGGACCACCAGGACGCCTGCCCATTCTGTGACCAAGCAGAGGAGACCGTATATCACATCCTCGCCTAATGTGTTTTTGTGAGGGAGATATGGACCATGATATGCACGACGATTAAAAGCAAGAGTGGATACCAACCGGGGATACAAGGCTGATCGAGTGGTGCCCGAGCAAAGGTGGAAACAGTGGAAACGGTAAAGACATTCACACCCTCGTCCTCCTTGTGATGTGGAAACTATGGAAACACCGCAACTGGATCGTGTTTGATGGTGCAACACCATCGGTGCGGGAGGTACTCCGCCGAGTAGAGACGGAGGGAAGAGCATGAAAGACAGCAGACATCATCAAGGCCGATGTAGAGAGTTTCTTTAGAGCTCTAGCGGTGGGTAATGACGCGAGGAGTTAGCAACATGTAGTTGATTGGGTGGAGTTGGGTGTATATATGTGTATGTAAACCCAAAGTGGAGGGGCTCTTTACCTCCTTTTTCTCTTCTATAATATATAGTACGCACTCTCATGCGTACTCGAGAAAAAAACCCTCCACTTGGGTCCATGAGCCTTGTACGACATAGGGTTAGTTTTAGGCTGTCTTGGGACGTCCTCCGACCTCCTTGGCCGCCACCCTTTGCTCCTATATAAGTAGATCCATCTAGTACCCTTTTCATTGGGATTTGCTTAGTTAAAAGTTAGCTAATGCAACTTCGTGTACTTCGTTTGTGTCCAACGAACAGACCAAGACCGCTTTTGAATCCCCACCTTTATCATTACTTCATCTATATTTGCAATATTCAGATTCCTTTATCATATTCTTGCTTGTTCTTCGATTGCATGCAGGATTAGACCTTCGTGGTCAGGTTGATCGTGCTTCTGGCATTGTCAGTAACCCCAGGATATTGATTTAGTGATTGCTAAGGCGTAACATCATGCACGTTTTAGTCGGATCGTCAAAGTCGACTCCACCAAATCGATAGTAATCATCTCATCGAAAGATCGGGCCCCTCGCCTCTATCAAATGGTATCAATTTTCAGGCTGCTCGGTGAGAATTTCCTGTTTTCCCTAGATTAGATTTATTTTCTTACCTATTGTCCAAAAAAAACCTTAAAAAGTTAGATATGTTCATCCTTTGTCCAAGCAAGTCTGAGCCTTTGCAAGTTTCTTTTCATTGTTTGCATTATTGAATTATCAGTTGCATCGTCATGTCGAGTTGCTGGTCTTAGTGCTAGTTTGTTTAGTGTTTTAAGTTCTGTTCACATTAGTCACGCCGCCGCTGCATCGTTATTCCTTCCGCTGTCCACCATCCCATCCATCAATTTCTAGCACGTGCTACCCATCGTTCATTGTCATAATCATAGTAGAGGTCGTTCACATCTTCGCTTGATCCAATTTGCATCTTATCTAGTTTGTTTTGGAAAGAGGGAGAGAGAAAAAAAAGAAAAAAAGAGAAAAAAGTTAAAAAAGTCGGAGAAAAAAAAGAGAAAGAAAAGGAGAAAAAAGAGTGAGAAAAAAAAGAAATTTCGGATCCATTTAGACTCAATCCCGTACCTGAATACAGAGTGGAATCTGTTTTGTACCCTGTTCAATAAAACATTTACATCTTCTCGATACGAAATCCGTTTTGGCTCCACAAGTACTCAAATTAAAGCTAGGGACAACCCTCATCTGAATAGTTGTAGAAGCTATTTCAATTTTTCGCACCTCAAAATCGGCTTCTTAATAGGTCTTTTTGCCCTCCAAAATTCGCGAACACAGGATGTTCTAGTTTTTTAGGCTAGTTTTAGAATTTTTTGACTCCTCAAATCAACTCAGAATTGAGTGATTCTTTTTGCGTTTAAAGCTTGAGTCAGAAGCATTCTGTAGAAAAATTATCAAAAAATGGGCACAAACTTTTCTAGAGGAAAGTTGAAGAGAGAGTTGTTGGTATATCGTGCTTGGCAATTGTTTTTCATCATTATCTTTACTATCATTGTGATCTTCACTTATATCTTGCCGCCGAGAGCTACTTCATATCCTTTATTGATGCTAGTTGTGCTACGTTATGACCTCATTAGTGTTGTAGGCTCGCGTCTCTAGCATGGTCTAGCCTAGGACCAACACAGTACCGTCGTTGAGCGTTTATTCAACATTGCATGTCTGAATTGATTATTGCTAATCTTTTCCTACCATATATAGCCAACCCATCTCCACATATTTCTACACCGTACATATTTACGTTCACCCGGCAATCACTTTCTCAATCTTCAGAGTTTTTCGACACCGCTAGTTGTCGGTCACCAACTACTACACGGCAAGAATTTGTAAGACATTGATATTTGTTGTACTGTGAGCATTTTACCACCACATCCTAGTAGTTCATAGGAATATTATTTTTGAATTTTGTTTCTTATTTTCTACTAATTATGCCAGGTTCCGAAGTTGTTAGTTCTTGGGCATCATCGATCATGGGAGACTTGCCACCACCTAAGAAGACATCAGAATGCACATAATCAGGTTAATGTTTTCATGCCAACCTTTCATGGTCGTTTAGGCCTAATTTATATATTGAATGGGAGTACATAATAGGTGTTATATTTGCTTCCCATAATTTTAATGAGCGTGGAAATTTCAAGCTGTGGTTAGTACTTTCAGTAGCTTTGCTTTAGTTTGGTGGAGTGAATATTGTCAGTTAAACCCTGATTTTATACCTACTACTTGGGATGATTTAAAACTTGTCATGAGAGATAGATTCATTGATGTTTATTATACTCATTGCATGATTAAAGAACTACAACATTTAAAACAAGGCACGAACACCGTATCAAAATATTATGATGATTTACAAACTACTTTGTTGCACCCATTTTTAGAAGAAAGTGAAGATGATTTGATGGATAGATTTTGGGGAGGATTAAATAGTGATATTTAAGAGATACTAATTCATGAAGAGTATTATCCTATGGACCATTTGTTTCATCTTGCTTGCAAAGCTGAACAGGAAATAAAACGACGTGTTGCCCACGAGGAGAACAAGCGCTCGGTGCACATTCCAAGAGTTGGTACGATTGTTCCTTCAACTACTAGGTATACTATGACAACCACATCCGTTACTGTGAGTACTACATCACCTACACCATGTGACACATCACCACCGAGAGTGCCTACATCATCTGAGTTGATCATAAAAGGTAATGACAAAGGTACCGATCTTCCGTCTCCACATGAGTATGATGAATGCTTTGTCAATTTCAATGCACCATGTGATGACCTACCCACTACTTTGATCACACCACCTATTTTAGAGGACGATGTTAATTATTTGACTTTGACATGTGATCAAACAAATGCAATATCAACAATGTCGAGGGCACCCATTGAATTAACCGTTGATGCAAAAGAACCATGTGAATCAGGGAATAAACCAGATTTGATCCAGTACATTTGAAAATAATTATGCCAATGTTTAATCATTTTGATATGACCTCTAATCTTGGTGATGATTCTATGTTAAATGATCTATTGCATGTTTTCTTATTTAAGCATGTTGTAGCATGTAAATTTGATGCAAATAAGGTTTATTCATCAATGTTGGGATGGTTTAATGATGAACATTGTCAATCTTTTGATATGAATAATAGCTTCACTTATATGTGCAAACTGAGTTGCAATATTTTCATGTCTTCTACTTCTTGTGATAATATTTTGGCTTTATATTTTATGAACTATGAAAGTTACTCTAGTATAGATGTGCCATATGTGCCAAAACCAAGAGAAGTAAAAATGGATGACATATACATATACAACATGTACACCTTGTCTCTATTGTTAGCCACATTTCAGATTAAGCAACACCGAGGACAACTTTGTTTTCAAGAAGGGGAGGATGATGAGGACATGACTACCTTGGATACGACCAAAAATATTGCATACATGCATGTTTGTGAGGTGATTTCTAATGCAAACTATGCAATAATTTATTTATGTTATCCAGGACTTACTCCACAGACTTTTGTGTCATGTCTAATTGCAGGTGGATGGAACATTTGTACAATCCACATATGAAGATAAGGGAAAAAGAGAAGTTTAGGCGATGTTCTAAAAGTCCTCTCACGTCACTTTTGGCCCAAGAGAAGATAGAGTCCAAGTCTCTTCTGTTCTGGACTCAGATTCGGTTTGCACAGACATACCTGATTAAAAACGCCAAGATCTCTTTCATCCGGACTGCGAATTGGGTGATTTTTTTTTGGAAAGTAGATTTCATGCACTTTCCAACCCAATTGGATTCACCTTCAAATTCATCCGGAGTGTTGAGTTATGGACGAAACAATCTAACGTTGCAGCAGAATCCAAGTCAAACTACAACTCCAAAGGTGTTGCATCACCTCCACTTGGGCCCATGAGCCTTGTATGACCTGGGGTTAGATTTAGGCTGCCTTGGGACGTCCTCCCACCTCCTTGGCCGCCACCCTTTGCTCCTATATAAGTAGATCCATCTAGTAGCTTTTTCTTTGGGATTTGTTTAGTTAAAAGTTATCCAACGCAACTTCGTCTACTTTGTTTGTGTCCAATGACCAGACCAAGACCGCTTTCAAATCACACCTTTATCAATACTTCATCTATATTTGCAATATTCAGATTGCTTTATCATATTCTTGCTTGTTCTTCTATTGCATGCAGGATTAGACCTTCGTGGTCTGGTTGATCGTGCTTCTCGCATTGTCAGTAACCCCAGGAGATTGGTTTAGCGATTGCTAAGGCGCAACGTGGTGCATGTTCGTAGTCAGATCGTCAAAGTCGACTCCACCAAATTGATACTTATCTTCTCATCGAAAGATCGGGCCCCTCGCCTCTATCACTAGTGGTGTGGACTCCGTCTCCATGCATAACAGGAATGCAGTGCAAGGCCAACGGTGAATGGTGCCAGCTGATATCTCATGCAGCTTCATGCTTAGCAACAACTTCATCGTTGCTTGTAGCAAAAAAAACAACAACTTGTCAGCGCGGCATGTTAACAACAACAGTTTCATGTTGATGTCTGGTTGCCCTGTCAGCCCAACAAGTGGGCCCAACCTATTGGTTTAGCTTTCTCGCGATCTCAAAGGAGGATCACTACGATTGTGACTTGTTCTGCTCAAATTTGGTGGTTCTAGGTGAGTTGTCCTTAAAGTGGTTCCAATCTATTATCCTAACCCCATATGTGGTGATTTTGTTTAATTTACTAGCACTTTGTAGATTAGAGAAGCCCGGGTCTTCGAGTTGATAGCCCTTAAAAGCATATCCAACCAGACCCTCTGCTCTCGCCTTATTTGTCTGGGTAGACAACTCGCGCACAACATGGACCGAAATGAACAACCCTATCGGACCCGATAAACCAATACCAAATATCCAGGTTGTCTTGCACAACTCAAACCTAACCCATATGCGGGAGGACATGAGGCCTTTTGGGCGCGTCTGCCACTTCGGAAATGCCCATAATGTCCCAAACCAGTCCCAGAAAACCTCCAGCTCACACCAAACCTTATCCAGTCTCGACCGGTCCCTCCCCTCCATGTTCACTCCATTCCCCTCTTTCCTGATCCCATCTTCACTGCCCTGCGCCACTATGGTCATGTAATGCCCAGGATGGGACTATATCTCCTATGTGTCGAGGCACGACTTAGAGATATAAGCCCATGCTGGAATGATCGCAAGTTTGGTACCTTTGCACATCTCATGTAAAAATGGGGATGGAAAACTGAAAAGATAGTTGGCTTACAGTCGCCACGTCACACAAATTCATTACATATCCAAAACATCATCAAATGAACATCACAGCCCATCTAAGGGTAAAGATCAAAATGACAAGATACCAAACATAACATTAAAGCACAGGTCTAGCTCGAATCCTAGTAGAAGCTCTACTGATCAACCGGATAGTTCACCTAGTAACGGCTACGCTCCTCGTCGTACTCCCAGTCTAGCTCAGTGCCATCGCCTGTGTAGCTCACCATCGTACCTGCATCTGGTGTGTTGAAGTAACTGTGAGCCACAGAGGACTCAGCAATCCCGTTCCCGGGTAACACGACTATTTAAGCCTTGGGTGTGGAACAAGGCTGAAGAAAGAATAAGAGTCTGCAGCAGCACTAGCACCAACTTACGTAAAAGAGAGCGAGAAGAGAAGGTGCCTCGGTCGAGAGATGATCACGAAATGATCCTAACTAAAACAAGTCAAACATAACCCCACCGTGTTCATCTCCCGAATCCCTTTCATAAAATGACAGTCACGGTACTCACGCTGGTAGTGTATTGGAACATGGTGTCAAGTTTTCTACAACCGGATATTAACAAGCTCCCATCTGCCACATAACCGCGGGCACGGCTTTCGAAAGTTCATAACCCTGCAGGGGTGTTCCAACTTGGCCCATGACAAGCCCACGATCCGCGGAGTCGCGACTCCAAGGTGGGAAGACCCGAGTATTCTCGGCACCCCGTGCTCAAGATACTCCGACTAAGGTAAGGCTAATCCAGCAAATCCTCCCGGCGTGTCGACACCCTGACAATAGCCGCGCGTATCTAGTCTCAGGACACGACCGGATGGGTGATGCTACAAGTGTATGCCAGATACCTCGGGTTTCCCCAAGGCGGCCCCGCAGGACCCCCAGTTCGGACCAACACTCATGTGGAGCACTGGCCCGGGGTTGTTGATTAAAATAAAAGGGATAGCTAGTCCCTATGCAAGTTTTTAGTTATTAGGCGAATAGTACCAATGTTGGGACTTGCTGGAAAAGACTTAGCACTTAGCGGTTTATCGAGGGGGTCCCATAACCCCAACCGTGTGAGGAACGCATAATCAAGGAACACAACACCGATTTATACGGTTCCTAGCGGCATGAGTGGAACAAATCACCAAGCAAAAGGCTTAGCCTTCCACCCATTGCCAATATAAAGATGAGTTCATTTAATAATTAATATATTGTGATATCCCAACAAGCTTCAACGAGAAGCAAGAATCTTCAATCTTCACCTGCAACTAACAATGCTATAAGAGGGGTTGAGCGAAGCCTACGTATAGCCAATCAATGGTTTGCATAGGTAGGGTGGTTAAATAGGTTCAAGGTTACAATAGGAGGCTGACAGGAAAAACATGGGCATCGAGTCAAAACTATAGATCGAGGCTTCTAGCAATATGCAAAGATAGTAATGTTTTCGGGGTTCGGTCATCTTGCTTGAAGAGTTGTCGATGGGATCGTAAGAGGGGTCCTCGTTCTCAAGCTCGGTAGTAACCTCGTGCTCGTACTCGTGCTCGGCCTCAGCTTCCAGTTGTACTCAAACACAAGAACACAAGGCAATGAATCAAACAAGATGCAATGCGCACACAAAAATACTGGATGCATGGCTGATGCACTATGGAAGCAAAACCGATGCACTATGGAAGCACAGAAAGTCTACTTAGGAAGCACAGTGTTATAGCACAAAAATATGCATCAAGCAAAATGCTTCAAAACATGATAATAATAGGATATTATGAATCTACATGAAAAATCACACAAGTTTCATATAGGACTTGCTCAAAACGGAGCAACGGGCTAAAAGTTACACCCGAAACAATAAACATGCACAAGCTGAAAATAACAGCCACATAGCAACTTCGGGGCAATAAATAAATAATCTACATCACTCAAACATCATGGCAATGAGAATGGACATAAACTAGACATATCCTACAGCAAACAATTCCATTGAAGCATCCCCAAAGGAGCCATGGATCAATAGCAACAAGCTATGACATATTGAACTTGACAACAAAAACCTGACAGCAGTAACTTGTTGCAACTTGGGAGCAAGAGTTAAATATGTACAGCCACTCAAATAAGCATGTGAGAGCATGAATGGATAGCCAACAACTTATACAACAACGAATCATCAAGAGTCACCCAAAAACTATCATGGATTGGCCTAGAACAACAAGCAAACATGGCATCTGGAAATTACAGATTCCAGACTTAGTAAAATTTCACTAAGTGTTAAAACAGCAGTTTCATCATGGCATCTTTGAGAGCAAGTTTAAGTCACCTCAAAACTAAACATGGCAAGTGGTAAGCACCACAGCAAAGTACACATGATGGTGAATCCGAAACATCTAAGCATGCATCAAGGGGACAAACACAACGATAGCAATGAGCTCCTCAAATTGACATCTCATAACAAGTTTAACAACATAACAGCCATATAGCACTTTGCAAAGGAGATAAACATGGCAAGATATTATCTATCTTGCAAGCTAAAGCAATCAACATGTAGAGCATAACATGATGAACACGTGGACATCTCATTTGCTTCATTTGGATAAACATGCACCAAGTTATCCCATTGCAAAGATGGCATGAAAACAACTACTAACAGCAGTTTATAACAAGATGCACTCTTGCAACAGATATTTAAGCATCTAGATGATCTCAAACATGCATGGCATAATGGAACAAAACGTAGTACATGTCTCCACGAACATTTTGACATATCATTTGCTCAAATCGGACCATCACACAAAAAGTTAACACCATTTTAAAACAGCATCAGACAACAAAACGTCAGGGACTTGGTGAAAAAAACAGGAGCTACCTCCGGGTCAACGGAAGTCAACGCGGGCGGACTGGTCAACGACGGGGCGGATCGGGCCTGGATCCGCGGATCGGGCGCGCGGGCTACCGGGCTCGGATCCGGGCGCTAACGGGCCGACCCGTTAGGCCCCGATCTGGATCGGATCGAGGGAGCCTCCTGCTCCCGATCGGGCGGCGGCTGGCGAGGAAGGCTGGGCCTCGGCCCGGCTCACGCGGGAGGCGGAGGAGGCCGGCCCAGGGTGGCCTGGCGGGACGGACTGCTTCGGGGCCCGGGGCGGTGGCCGGCCCACGAAGGAAGCTGGCCCGGCGGCGGCGGACCGATCTGGCGAGGCGGACGGTGGAGTGGGCCGGGATCGCTAGGGTTCGGCCCAGCGGGGCACCGGATCGGATCCGATCGGGCGGCGAGGGGATCGGGGGCTTCCCGCAGATCCCCGATGCGGCGGCGGCGGCTGGCTTCGAGTACTAGGGCGGCGGGGCGCCGGAGGGAGATGGCCTGGCGAGGGGCCTCGGCGGCGGGAGGTGGCCTGAGGCCGGCGGCGGAGAAGGATGAGGACGGGGCTGTGAGGTGGTGGCGCCGGCCGGCGGCGCGGCGGCGGTGAGAAGCTCCGGCGAGCTCCTCCGGCGGGGCTTCGGCGAGCTCCGACCGGAGTGGAGGAAGGTGGCTGGAGGAAGGGGATGAAGGGGCTAGGTTTTTTTTATTTAGGGCAAAAATTGGGGAAGTTGGACAAATATATAGGCACAAGGAGCTAGGGTTGTCCAAATGAGGTGTGGTTTTCGGCCACGCGATCAGAATTGGATGGCCTAGATGAAGGGAGGGTTTTGGGTTGGTTTGGTGGGCTGTTGGAGGGGTGCCTTGGGCCTCAAAGAGGGGGTACTTTGAGCCCACGAGAATAACTGTTGGGGTAGCAAATGAACTCCAAACGCGACGAGATTTGTCAGGCGGGTTACACACACCAAAACAACAACACACGACAAGTCTCACACCAAACCGGAAACGTTACACGGCCAAACACCAAAGTAGGTCACGGGGATGCCACGGACACGTGAGAGAGCTCCGGAACTCGAAACGGACAACGGAAAGAAACAAGTGGGACCAGATGCAAACGGCAACACAAATGCAATGCAATGCACATGACTACATGATATGAATGAATGCCACACACGCACACAACAAAACGACGAAACCCGAAAGACGAAGAACCCGGAAATGGAAATAGATGAAGCCTGAGATATCATATATTGCCCAAAAGGGAAAGTATTACATCCGGGGCATTACAACTCTCCTCCACTACAAAAAGATCTCGTCCCGAGATCTAGGACAGGAAAAAGGAAGGGTACTCGGAACGAAGATGATCTTCTCGTTCCCACGTAGCTTCTCGGTCGGTATGGTGTGACCACTTGACTTTCAAGAATTTGATGGACTTGTTGCGGGTATTGCGCTCGGTTTCTTCGAGAATAGCAACGGGATGCTCTCGGTAGGACAAGTCTTGTTGAAGATCAATGTCTTCAAACGGAATCATGCGTTCAAGAGTCTTGAAGCACTTGCGGAGTTGAGACACATGAAACACATCATGAACATTGGCGAAGTTGGAGGGGAGCTCAAGTTGATAGGCTAGATCGCCTCTTTTGCCAAGGATCTTGAAAGGCTCGACGTATCTAGGAGCAAGCTTTCCTTTGATATCGAATCTTTGGGTTCCTTTCATCGGAGAAACACGGAGATAGACATGATCCCCAATGTTGAAAGTCAAATCATGATGCTTGCCTTCATAGTAGCTCTTCTGACGCGACTGAGCGGCCTTGAGATTCTCACGTATGACTTTGCACATTTCTTCGGCTTATGAGATCAAGTCATTGCCAAGAAGTTGACGTTCACCCGTCTCGGACCAGTTGAGAGGGGTACGACACTTTCTGCCATAGAGGATTTCAAACGGAGCTTTGCCTGCACTTGCTTGGAAGCTGTTGTTGTAAGAGAACTCGGCAAATGGAAGGCAATCTTCCCATTTCATGCCAAAAGATATGACATAGGCTCTGAGCATGTCTTCTAGAATCTGATTCACTCTCTCGACTTGACCACTAGTCTGAGGGTGAAAAGCAGTGCTAAACCTGATCTTAGTGCCCATGGCGGACTGAAAGGAGTCCCAGAACTTTGAAGTGAACAAACTTCCACGGTCTAAGGAGATAACTTGAGGAATGCCATGTAAGGACACAATTCTGGAAGTGTACAATTCTGCCAGTTGAGCTGCATTGATGGATTCTTTGACTGGAAGGAAGTGAGCGACTTTGGTAAGCTTGTCAATCACCACAAAGATAGAATCATTCCCTCTCTTGGACTTAGGAAAACCAGTGACGAAATCCATTTCAATGTGGTCGAATTTCCACTCGGGAATAGGAAGAGGTTGGAGAAGACCGGCTGGACGTTGATGCTCTGCCTTCACTCTTCTGCAGACATCACATTCATTCACGAATTGGGCAATCTCCCTTTTCATGCGTGTCCACCAGTAAGATTGCTTGAGGTCTTGGTACATCTTGGAACTTCCAGGATGAATGGAAAGGAGGGAATCATGTGCTTCTTCCATTATGAGCTTCCTGAGATCACCTTTGGGAACCACGAGTCTGTCCTCGAAGAACAAGGTATCTCTCTCATCAACGCGATAGCACTTGTATTTGGGAGTACCCTTTGCAATACCATGTTTCACTTTCTGCACCATAGCATCACTGAGTTGGGCCTCACAGATCTGATCTTCCAAGGTAGGAGCAACTTGAAGATTTGCAAGAAAACCTTGCGTAACAACTTGGAGGTTGAGCTTCCTGAATGCTTCACAAAGCTCAGGCTGGAACGGCTTGATAAAAAGGCTGTTGCAATATGCCTTTCTGCTCAAAGCATCTGCAATCACATTCGCCTTGCCAGGTGTGTATTCGATGCTGGGATCATACTCTTGGATCATTTCGACCCAACGAGTCTGGCGGAGGTTCAGATTCGGCTGTGTGAAGATGTACTTCAAGCTCTTGTGATTGGTGAAGATGTCGACTTTTCTGCCCAACAGAAGGTGTCTCCACGTAATCAAAGCATGTACCACAGCTGCTAGTTCAAGATCATGTGTGGGGTAGTTCTTCTCACTTGGCTTCAGCTGACGAGAAGTGTATGCCACAATTCTCTTGTACTGCATAAGCACACCACCAAGTCCTTGAAGAGAAGCATCACAGAATACTTCATAGGGCTTGGACTCATCTGGAGGAGTAAGAACTGGAGCAGAGACGAGCTTTTCTTTGAGAGTTTTGAATGCCACTTCACAATCTGGAGACCAGTAGTACTTGACATTCTTCTGCAACAAGTTGGAAAGAGGCTTGGCAATCTTGGAGAAGTTCTCAACGAACCTTTTGCAATAGCTGGCAAGACCAAGAAAGCTTCTGAGTTGCTTGACGTTCTGAGGAGCTTCCCAGTTGACAATTGCTTCAAATTTCTTGGGGTTTACCGTAATACCGTCAGCGGAGATGATATGGCCCAGATACAAGACCTTATCGAGCCAAAATTCGCACTTGGAGAACTTGGCATAGAACTTATGTTCACGGAGTCTGTCGAGAACCAGACGGAGGTGCTTTTCGTGATCTTCTTCATTTTTGGAAAATACCAAAATGTCATCCAGATACACAAGCACAAACTCGCCGGTGTAGGGGTTGAATATGTAGTGCATCATTCTCGAGAAGGTAGGTGGAGCATTGGCGAGACCAAAGGACATGACTGTATACTCATATGAGCCGTAGCTCGTTCTGAAGGCAGTCTTGGGGATATCTTCTTCTCGAATGCGAATCTGGTGATAGCCCATTCGGAGATCGAGCTTAGAGAACACTTTAGCTTCTTTGAGCTGCTCGAACAGTTCGTTGATGTTGGGGAGCGGATACTTGTTCTTTATTGTCTTCTTGTTCAATGGTCGGTAATCGACGCAAAGGCGCTCCGTGCCATCCTTCTTCTTGACAAATAAGACACCACAACCCCAAGGAGACGTACTAGGCCTGATCAGACCCATACGCTCCTGTTCATCAAGCTGTTTCTTCAACTCCTTGAACTCTTTAGGAGAGAGCTTGTACGGACGCCGGCATGCTGGCTCAGTACCAGGCTCGAGTTCAATGACGAATTCCACTTGATGGTGTGGAGGCATGCCTGGAAGTTCTTCAGGAAAGACGTCTTCGTATTCGTTTACCACCGGAATTTGAGAGATGGCATTCATTTCGCCCTTGTCATTGAGAGAGAAAAGCCTGATTGTGTTATCCCTGGAGGCGAAGATAATCACATCTTCATCGGAATGAGTAATCTTGACTTCCTTCTGTGCACAGTCAATTTGAGCATCATGCTGAGAAAGCCAATCCATCCCGAGGATGAGGTCAATGTCGGAATTGCCGAGAACCACCGGAGAGACCAGAAATCGATAATCACCGATGCAAATAGAAACACCCGGAGCATATATACTGGAATGCATTTGTCTCCCCGGAGAAATAACTGATAACTCCCTTGGCAGACTTTTAATGTCAACATTATGCTTGGATGCGAATGGTTGAGACATGAAAGAACATGAAGCACCCGAATCAAACAAAACTTTTGCAGGAAAAGAGTTAACTGGAAGGTTACCCAAAATCACATCAGAAGAATTCTCCGCTTGCGCTGCATTCATCAGATTCACCCTTGCAACTTTCGGATCATGCCTGACAATAGCTGAACTGACAGGTGGAGGAGGTGGAAGTCGCTTCGGGTTGGGGCACTTGTTGGCATAGTGACCCTTCTTGCCACACTTGTTGCAGACCACTTCTGAGAGAGGACGGAAATGAGGACCACTTGACTTGGAACCTTGAGACTGAAACTGATTCCTCGACTGGTTGCTCGGGTTGGGTGGGTGGGAGAAACCGTGACCACCGGAGTTCTTGTTGCTGTTGTTGTTGTTGTAGGGAGCTCGGATCACTGGAGGAGGAGGAAGCCAAAATTTCTGTTGCTTCGCGACGACTTGAGAAGATGAGGAGGAGTGAACGGCATCTCGAATCCTCTTTTTAGAAGCCTCCATCTTGAGCTGGGCCGCCTCTTGCTTGAGCGCCATGTTATAGAATTTGTCAAACTCCTCAGGCTCGAACAAGGTGAGAGCAAGTTGAAGTTCATCTTTCAGACCTCCACGGAACTGATAGATCTTGCTCTTGGCATCCGGAATGTCTTGCTTTGCATAGCGGGCGAGGTTTTGGAACTTGACATTATACTGGTAGACAGTCATTGAGCCTTGCTTCAGGTTGCGGAATTGCTCACGCATACCCTCGATGACACTTGTTGGAATGTGGTGAGAGCGAAAGTCCTTGCAGAAATCATCCCAAGAGATCACACACCCTTCTCTGGAGTCTTTGTACTGCTGCCACCAGTCAGCTGCTTGGTCTTTGAGTTGGAAGGCTGCAAATTTCACATAGTCCTCAGGCCTTACGTTGCTGCACTCAAAATGCTTCTTGATATCGGTTATCCAATCTTCAGCATCGAGAGGGTCGACACAGTAACTGAAAGCCTTTGGTTGATTAGCCAAGAACTGGTTGAGCGTAGCATGGTGCTGTTGGTTGAAGAAATTGCCTTGGTTCCCTGGAACACCCTGATTTGCTTGATTTGCTTGCATCTGCTGCATCATCTGCATCAACATCTGGGTGTTCTGATTTGTAGTTTGCATAATCGCTCTCCAAGCCTCAGACGGAGGAGGAGGGGAAGGAGGACGATCTGGAACCTCTTCACCCTCTGGGTTAGCGTTGGGAACCCGTTTCGGAGCCATCCTAAAAGAGATGACCACCAATCAGCAATTTGATTGAAAGAAGGTATAAGCTGAAACAACGGATTGAAATGCAACATAGTCTTCACAAGAATCATTCGAACAAGAGGAACGAATGAAATTCTCAGCTTAATGATAACAACAATCTTCACGAGAAGCCACTGGGAGACAAAAGGTAAATAAGAAAAACAACAAGGTATAGAAGGAACAAACACAAGATAGGAGCTTCGTTCGACATCTTTGTGCTGAAAGCTTATGAACGCTTTACAAAAGGGTTTTGCAATCCCCGGATCAGCATAGCCAAGGACCCTTTAAGATGCAACTCCCGATCGGAACATCGGCCATAAAACCACTTCACTCAATGTAGAACCCCGAACTCGCTAACCTGCATTCGTTGGAAGAATGCCTACGATCTACTGGATAAGCCCACCTATGAATTTCCGAAAGTTTCCAGTTATGCAATCAGGTGTTAGGGATACAGGGGAAGCACCGCGCAATCAACTCTAAACCTACATCCAGCTGTATCCATCCTTCAACACATAACCAGTTGTTCTCGGAAACCGTCTACCTCGGACCTTCGAAAAGCATCCACTACACAAAGCTATGGCAATACTCCCGAACTACCTCCCCAGTACTGGGTGATGTCGGGGTTTTCTTGCCACTAACCGTATAGGAGAGTTTTCGATGTCGGCCGTCTTAAGTATTCTAGTACTGTCGCGATATGCTTGTGACGACAATACCCCAAAGCTCAACTCCCCGGGACACTGCCACAACCCCTAATGTCAGGAGGCATCGAGAACAATATTCTCGTCACAAGAACATCGAAACAATGCAACAATACTCGCGAGATTCCTAAAAAAAAATTGGTGCAATTTTTGAAAGTAGAAGAGGCAAGAGTAGTCGTCAGGAGTCCTCACCAGAGTGAAAGGGGATGAGGAGCAAAGAAATCCTACTCTCCGATATAAATATAGGACTCAAAACATTTCCAGTGTGTGCCTAGACTCGACCGTCAACGATTCGATCAATCAGCGGGGGCTTCTAGGTCGGAGAAGGCTCTGCTACCAACTTGTAATGTCCAGGATGGGACTATATCTCCTACGTGTCGAGCCACGACTTAGAGATATAAGCCCATGCTGGAATGATCGCAAGTTTGGTACCTTTGCAGATCTCATGTAAAAATGGGGATGGAAAACTGAAAAGATAGTTGGCTTACACTCGCCACGTCACACAAATTCATTACATATCCAAAACATCATCAAATGAAC
Source organism: Secale cereale (assembly GCA_902687465.1). Taxonomy (NCBI): domain Eukaryota; kingdom Viridiplantae; phylum Streptophyta; class Magnoliopsida; order Poales; family Poaceae; genus Secale; species Secale cereale. Next base: position 303,835,087 of record LR738712.1, on the reverse strand, counting down.
ATCACAGCCCATCTAAGGGTAAAGATCCAAATGACAAGATAACAAACATAACATTAAACCACAGGTCTAGATCGAATCCTAGTAGAAGCTCTACTGATCAACCGGATAGTTCACATAGTAACGGCTACCCTCCTCGTCGTACTCCCAGTCTAGCGCAGTGCCATCGCCTGTGTAGCTCACCATCGTACCTGCATCTGGTGTGTTGAAGTAACTGTGAGCCACAGAGGACTCAGCAATCCCGTTCCCGGGTAACACGACTATTTCAGCCTTGGGTGTGGAACAAGGCTGAAGAAAGAACAAGAGTCTGCAGCAGCACTAGCACTAACTTACGTAAAAGAGAGCGAGAAGAGAAGGTGCCTCGGTTGAGAGATGATCACGAAGTGATCCTAACTAAAACAAGTCAAACATAACCCCACCGTGTTCATCTCCCGAATCCCTTTCGGAAAATGACAGTCACGGTACTCACGTTGGTAGTGTATTGGAACATGGTGTCAAGTTTTCTACAACCGGATATTAACAAGCTCCCATCTGCCACATAACCGCGGGCACGGCTTTCGAAAGTTCATAACCCTGCAGGGGTGTTCCAACTTGGCCCATGACAAGCCCACGATCCGCGGAGTCGCGACTCCAAGGTGGGAAGACCCGAGTATTCTCGGCATCCCGTGCTCAAGATACTCCGACTAAGGTAAGGCTAATCCAGCAAATCCTCCCGGCGTGTCGACACCCTGACAATAGCCGCGCGTATCTAGTCTCAGGACACGACCGAATGGGTGATGCTACAGGTGTATGCCAGATACCTCGGGTTTCCCCAAGGCGGCCACGCAGGACCCCCAGTTCGGACCAACACTCATGTGGAGCACTGGCCAGGGGTTGTTGATTAAAATAAAAGGGATAGCTAGTCCCTATGCAAGTTTTTAGTTATTAGGCGAATAGTACCAATGTTGGGACTTGCTGGAAAAGACTTAGCACTTAGCGGTTTATCGAGGGGCTCCCATAACCCCAATCGTGTGAGGAACGCATAATCAAGGAACACAACACCGGTTTATACGGTTCCTAGCGGCATGAGTGGAACAAATCACCAAGCAAAAGGCTTAGCCTTCCACCCATTGCCAATATATAGATGAGTTCATTTAATAATTAATATAGTGTGATATCCCAACAAGCTTCAACAAGAAGCAAGAATCTTCAATCTTCACCTGCAACTAACAATGCTATAAGAGGGGCTGAGCGAAGCCTATGTATAGCCAATCAATGGTTTGCATAGGTAGGGTGGTTAAACAGGTTCAAGGTTAAAATAGGAGGCTGACAGGAAAAACATGGGCATCAAGGCAAAACTATAGATCGAGACTTCTAGCAATAGGCAAAGATAGTAATGTTATCGGGGTTCGGTCATCTTGCCTGAAGAGTTGTCGATGGGATCGTAAGAGGGGTCCTCGTTCTCAAGCTCGGTAGTAACCTCGTGCTCGTACTCGTACTCGGCCTCAGCTTCCGGCTCTACTCAAACACAAGACCACAAGGCAACGAATCAAACAAGATGCAATGCGCACACAAAAATACTGTATGCATGGATGATGCACTATGGAAGCAAAACCAATGCACTATGGAAGCACAGAAAGTCTACTTAGGAAGCACAGTGTTATAGCACAAAAATATGCATCAAGCAAAATGCTTCAAAACATGATAATAATAGGATATTATGAATCTACATGAAAAATCACACAAGTTTCATATAGGACTTGCTCAAAACGGAGCAACGGGCTAAAAGTTACACCCGAAACAATAAACATGCACAAGCTGAAAATAACAGCCACATAGCAACTTCGGGGCAATAAATAAATAAGCTACAACACTCAAACATCATGGCAATGAGCATGGACATAAACTAGACATATCCTACAGCAAACAATTCCATTGGAGCATCCCCAAAGGAGCCATGGATCAATAGCAACAAGCTATGACATATTGAACTTGACAACAAAAACCTGACAGCAGTAACTTGTTGCAACTTGGGAGCAAGAGTTAACTATGCTACAACCACTCAAATAAGCATGTGAGAGCATGAATGGATAGCCAACAACTTATACAACGAGGAATCATCAAGAGTCATCCCAAAACTATCATGGATTGGCCTAGAACAACAAGCAAACATGGCATCTGGAAATTACAGATTCCAGACTTAGTGAAATTTCACTAAGTGTTAAAACAACAGTTTCATCATGGCATCTTTGAGAGCAAGTTTAAGTCACCTCAAAACTAAACATGGGAAGTGATAAGCACCACATCGAAGTACACATGATGTTGAATCCGAAACATCTAAGCATGCATCAAGGGGACAAACACAACGATAGCAATGAGCTCCTCAAATTGACATCTCATAACAAGTTTAACAACATAACAGCCACATAGCACTTTGCAAAGGAGATAAACATGGCAAAATGATATCTATCATGCAAGCTAAAGCAATCAACATGTAGAGCATAACATGATGAACACGTGGACATCTCATTTGCTTCATTTGGATAAACATGCACCAAGTTATCACATTGCAAAGATGGCATGAAAACAACTACTAACATCAGTTTATAACAAGATGCACTCTTGCAACAGATATTTAAGCATCTAGATGATCTCAAACATGCATGGCATAACGGAACAAAACGTAGTACATGTCTCCACGAACATTTTGACATATCATTTGCTCAAATCGGGCCATCACACAAAAAGTTAACACCATTTTAAAACAGCATCAGACAACAAAACGTCAGGGACTTGGTGAAAAAAACAGGAGCTACCTCTGGGTCAACGGAAGTCAACGCGGGCGGACTGGTCAACGGCGGAGCGGATCGGGCCTGGATCCGCGGATCGGGCGCGCGGGCTACCGGGCTCGGATCCGGGCGCTAAAGGGCCGACCCGTTAGGCCCCGATCTGGATCGGATCGAGGGAGCCTCCTGCTCCCGATCGGGCGGCGACTGGCGAGGAAGGCTGGGCCTCGGCCCGGCTCATGCGGGAGGCGGAGGAGGCCGGCCTAGGGTGGCCTGGCGGGGCGGACTACTTCGGGGCCCGGGGCGGTGGCCGGCCCGCGAAGGAAGCTAGCCCGGCGGTGGCGGACCGATCTGGCGAGGCGGACGGTGGAGTGGGCTGGGATCGCTAGGGTTCGGCCCAGCGGGGCACCGGATCGGATCCGATCGGGCGGCGAGGGGATCGAGGGCTTCCCGCAGATCCCCGATGCGGCTGGCTTCGAGTACTGGGGCGGCGGGGCGCCGGAGGGAGATGGCCTGGCGAGGGGCCTCGGCGGCGGGAGGTGGCCTGAGGCCGGCGGCGGAGAAGGATGAGGCCGGGGCTGTGAGGTGGTGGCGCCGGCCGGCGGCGCGGCGGCGGTGAGAAGCTCCGGCGAGCTCCTCCGGCGGGGCTTCGGCGAGCTCCGGCCGGAGTGGAGGAAGGTGGCTGGAGGAAGGGGATGAAGGGGCTAGGTTTTTTTTTATTTAGGGCAAAAATTGGGGAAGTTGGACAAATATATAGGCACAAGGAGCTAGGGTTGTCCAAATGAGGTGTGGTTTTTGGCCACGCGATCAGAATTGGATGGCCTAGATGAAGGGAGGGGTTTGGGTTGGTTTGGTGGGCTGTTGGAGGGGTGTCTTGGGCCTCAAAGAGGGGGTACTTTGAGCCCACGAGAATAACTGTTGGGGTAGCAAACGAACTCCAAACGCGACGAGATTTGTCAGGCGGGTTACACACACCAAAACAACAACACACGACAAGTCTCACGCCAAACCGGAAACGTTACACGGCCAAACACCAAAGTAGGTCACGGGGATGCCACGGACACGTGAGAGAGCTCCGGAACTCGAAACGGACAACGGAAAGAAACGAGTGGGACCGGATGCAAACGGCAACACAAATGCAATGCAATGCACATGACTACATGATATGAATGAATGCCACACACGCACACAACAAAACGACGAAACCCGAAAGACGAAGAACCCGGAAATGGAAATAGATGAAGCCTGAGATATCATATATTGCCCAAAAGGTAAAGTATTACATCCGGGGCATTACAGGTCAACTCCGATATGACCCTGAATCCGAGCCTGGTGACCCCATTGACCGGAGGATACCCCGGGCTCCACCACACATGCACGAGGCGGCGCACGCAAACCCTGTTGGGGTTTCCGGGTTGTCGGCCACATAGCTTATTTGGCCATTCAAGTATGTCGGGCTAGACTATGCCAGGCACCTCTCCTGATGTGTTTCCTGGGAAATACTTCGAGTAACAGGTCATCTAGTATAGCTTTTTTGACTTAAAATACAAGTAAATGAGTTGTACTCGTACCTGTATGCCTCGACGATAATGCGATGCACCACCCGCTCATACTATGTCTAGCATGACACGATACCATGTCCAAGTTGATACTCAGTAATAGAATTTGAATCATAATTTAACTAACTTAATTTTTGGACCCTGATAAAGATCGAATGTTCCGTCAGGAGCCAGACCTAACAATTTGTTCGGTAGGAGAGCTCCCCTATCCAAACGATTTGGTTCGGTTCGAGAACCCCTGGCGCGAACGCAACAACACGCAGCCCTTTTTCCAGCCTATTGGCCCAATCATCATCCCATATGCACGAAAAAAAGATTTTGCCATGATGTAGAGGAAATGGGCCGTATTGTAAATTTGCCATCACATACACAACAATTGTTCCTTGTAGAAAGTGGCACCTATTTGTATAAAAATTATGTACAAAACAAACATAAAATATTCTTGAAAACAAAAAATTTCATGAGAAAAATAGATAGTTTTTTGTTCTCTAGAAAACATGGCAAATCATAAAAAAGATTGTACTGATTACATGGCAAAAATGACTCAATTTTCAACCCCTAGTAAACCTCAAAGTCAAAGGAATTTGGAAAGAGGTAAAAGTTGTTCATGGCAAAAATTAAGGACTAATGGTCACATGGCAATTTTGCCATGACAAAGATTTAAGAAATTTGTCACCGCGAAAAATGTGGGTGTGGCATGGAAGAAGTTGTAATGGCGAGATGATGAAGGCTATGTCACCATGGCCATAAAGGTAAAATTTCTATGGCAATAAAGTTGCAATAATGACTTGATAAAATTGCCATTGCAATAAAGTTGTGGTTGGATGTATGTTTGAACATAAGTTTGCCATGGAAAAAATTGTCACGGTGCATTTTTTTGCTATGGTAGAATATTAAAAATTTCCATGATAAAAAACTTAAATTTTCCATAGTGTTTATATTTTAAATTACCATGCTTTGTATGGGAATTGCCATGAATGAATAAATTGAACAATACACAAAATTGCCATGGCATATTCAAATCCAATTTTTCCATTGAAAGAGAATGAGCGGTGCAAAGACAAATTAAGAACAAAAAATTGCCATGTCATATTCAAATTCAACTTTTCCATGGTAGTTTAATTAAAATTGCCATGGTTGTGTGGAAAATTTGCCATGTATGTAAAACAACACAAATTGTGGAAAAAATTGCCATGGCAGATGCAAATAGAAATTTGTTCAGAAATGTACTAGAAACAAAAAAATTGCCCTACGAACACCCAGGAACAATATGAAGATGCATATAGTGTTTGGATCAATGATCGTTATCGACTCCAGAGTGCAGCGGAAGTAGACAAATCGGTGTAGGGCGTACTTGGAGTCCCTTGAACCGTTGATGAAGATCTCATGAACCACCCTCAAACAATCCCTCGAACAGAAGCCAAAAGCGCGGCCTATCTACTTGGTTTCAAGTGTACAGTCTTCATGATCCGGCAGCGCTTTGCCGTCCGGAGCTAATCATCGCCGAAGAAATAGAGGGAGGATATTATAATCAATGTACTTATAATTACGAGGATTAGAGGATCTAAGTGAAGCTCTAATTGATCAACTAGGATCAACTAGAACTAGAACTAGAGGAACTATAGGAGGCTCCAAAACTTATGTATTCAAAAGAGCTCAATACCTCAAGTATATATAGGTTGGAGGGGAGGAGGGGGTGACACATGGGGGGGGGGAGATGTGTTGGTGCAATATTTGCCCTCTTGTGTTTGGGAGATTGTTGACATAAACATGCATGGACTGATTGTTTGCTAGTGCATGCAGAGAGAAATAGTCCATGCAGAATCGAAGAGGATGTTGTCTCCGGTGTCAAGTTCGAGGAACTCCACCGAAGAATATATGCGTTGCAGAGAAGAATGAGCTACATCTAGTGAAGACTTGTAGGCGAGAAGATCGATGTGAAGGAGTTAACCCCTCAAAAATTTATTGCCGATGTGTAGCAATTGGTTCAGAGATTCTGTCCGATGAAAATTGACTGCAGCGAGTGGAAGTCCAAGATAAAGTGAAGACATAATATTCATTTCGTTGTTATTCTTTCATTCATTTGAGTCATAGGACCTCCATACTATTAAGAGGGATATAGGTTCTCGAATCTTAAATCTGCTGTGACGCTTAGCCCGAAATGTATGCAAGACTGAGAGAAATATCTTTATGTTTTGAATGATTACCTGCCAGCAGTAGACATTGTTATTCGTGTTGCAGGAGATATCTTTCGAAATGAGGAGTTAGCATTACTTGCTCCGCAAGGAATGTTACCGTTGTGCTCAAATTTTTGACAGTTGGACTCGTGTTGTTCGACAATTGGCTGCTTCACATGTCCATTTTTGTCTTTTCCCTTTAGGGAAGACTGCGGCTATAAATAGCCACCCCGCTCCAACATTGCTCGTTGGCTGCTCCGCTTAAGATTTCTGAGAAGATTGATTGAGCATCGCCTCTCCGAATGATTTGAGTTTAAGATCCACCGAGAGAAAAATCAACAGCCAAAACTTAGACAGTGGTTGAGCATCAAAGTAGTTCCGAGTTTAGAGTTCTTGTATCTATAACTCTTGAGAGCTGCGCACTCTCTAGACAGATAGGTGTTGGCTCGAGTGTTGAAGAGTTATTGTCTTCACCGAGCAAGATCTTCAGCAACCAAGTGTCATTGTGGTTCGTGAAGAGTTCTGTCGAAGGTTTGGAGATCACCGACAAGTATCTACCACGAGTGAAATCAAATGGAGTCTGATCAGCTCCAAGTTGAAGGAGAGTACGGAGAATAGAGTTTATCTTCCGTGTTAAATCACAACCCCTCCAACCAGAGATAGTCCTTTGGCAGAAGGGCGAACTCATCTACCAAATTCATCTGTCGCCATTTAGCACCACTGGTTCACTCTACCTTACCGCATTTTCTTCAGCAGTTTACTTTTGTGCTCTGTAACGATGGTTTATGTGATCAATCATTGACTGTTGCATATCATTCATCTCCGTCGTTCCCATCTGTTAAAGTTCGCTACACATCATTTTGCATTCTCATCATTTAGTTTATTCATACAAGTAGTATAAATTTCTCTTCGCACTTATCTTACTAAGATTGGCTTAATTTCACTTTGTTGCTTTCATTCACCTCGTCATTCTTCTTACTCGTGTTTTTTCCTTCGTAAATTCATACCATGTTTTCTCTCATGCTTCTGCAGCTGTTTGCATGCTGCATTACCATCGTTATTGTAAAACCTGTGGTATCCTATGTTCGAAGTATCTGTCATAGCCCTAGATTATCCTTTGTTTGTTTCTGCATGATCATCATGTCATCATGTCTTTTTTCAAAGTAAACTTGAAATGGGGATGGCAGAAACCCCTAGCACCCCCTTAAATCCAACTAGGGTTTACTCAAATCTTTTCAATGAGCCCAAAATGCCTTCATCAATGTTTGATAAATTTTGGCAAGGCTTTAAGACCAAACCAAAATTAGTGAACATTTTGTGGAAGATATTGGACATTGAATTAAATCATACCTTATTTGCATTTGGGCATTTAATTTTTTTATATTATTTTAAATGTCCAAATATTCATGAAATGAAATGTTGGCTGTTGGAATTAATCCAAACAGTGGCCACAAGCAGTCTCATGATTTTTGAAAATGCTCTAGCATTTTTAATAAAGCCAAAACAAATGTCAAAAATAGAAAACAGAAACAAAATTAGAAAAGAGAGAGAGAGAGGTAGAACTTACCTGGCGCTCACCTGGCAGCCCATCTGGCCGGCCCAGCCCACCAAGGACAGGGAGGTCTTCTTCCTCCCGCCAGTGGGATGCACAGCGTGTGCTCGACGCGCGCACGGCCACCGCACGCCACCTCCTTCTTGCCGCCGAGCCCCTGGACGCACGGGCGACTTCCTTGGTGCCGTACCAATCCCTCCGGCTCGCTCACTCTTTCTCCCCTGCTCTCTTCCTTGTCGTTCCCCACCTCACCGAACGCGCCCGCCGCCGCCGACTAGCAGCACCGCGGCCATCGCCTCTCCCTCGTCTCTTCCAGCTGTCCAAAAGCTCCGCCTAGTCGCCCTCGTCCTCTCCGCCGAGCCACGCAGCACTGGATGCCTCCGAACATCGTCGCCGCGGTTGTCTTCTACCTCGGGAAACCAAGATCGCCGGCGCCTGTTCGTTGTCTACGGTTCCTCCCCGAGCCCGCCGAGTCCTCCATTGGAATCCCAGTGAGCTTATCTGTCTTCCCCCTCACTCCCCATGCTCTATTTTGCGCTCTAGCCACCGCCCAGCGAGCACCCGAAGCCTCCGTCCGCCATTGCCGACGAGCTCGACGCTCTCGAGCTTCTCTGCTCGAACACGTTGCACCACCATGATCCTGGTGACATGAGGATGCAGTAGAGCCTACGCACGCAAGCAGCCGAGCACCCTAGCCTCGTTTTCGTCGATGCCGTAGCTCCGGATGCCGCCTTCGTCGTTGCTGCCGTCGCTACGAGCCTCCCCTCGCCCAGCCGCCTGCTCCATTGGATGCGGCGCACTCCCAGCTGCACAAAGAGCCACTCCCAGCTGCACGTTCGAATGGTCGTCGGAGGCGGTTTTCCGACGCCCTCCGCCGCGTTCGGCCTCGCCGGCGGCTAACCGCCGGTCGTTTGACCTGTTCGACCGGGGGTTTGACCTCCCCCGGGACGTTGAGAAGTGGGCCCCAGCCCTGCTAACTTTAGTTAAGTTTTTAACTAAGTTTAGTTAACCACTGACTCACTGACGTGTGGGCCGAGGCCGCTAACTGTTTAGGTTTAGTGTTAACCCAGTGCTAATTAACCCTGTTAATTAGATGTGAGGCTGACGTGTGGGACCGCACTGTCAGGTTTGACCTGGAGCGATCATTTGACCTGCTGACGTCACTGTGACATAATGCTGATGCAATAAATCATTTTCTGGATTTAGTTTTTTCTAATAACCAGGAAATTCCTGAAAATGTTATAAACTTCAGAAAATCATAGAAAATAATCTATAACTCCAAATAAAATAATTTATATATGAAAAATTATCAGAAAAATTCAAAGAATATGTTTATGGCATTTTCCTGCATGTTTGAATAACTTACAACCAATATTTTGGACAATTTGAATAAATGGCATTTGAATCATCACATATGGAGTTTGAATTTGAATCTTTGATTCAAACCAACTTCATTTAATATGGTTGCTAGTTGCATTAGATAAATCAATAACATATTGCCATGTCATGATCATGCATCATATTTTCGCATTGCATTGATTGTGTTCTCTCTTGTTTGCCGGTGTTTGTCCCCTCTCAGTAGACGCTGTTCCGAAGATGTGATCGATGACACTGATGAAGACACAGTGATATCTTCAGAAGTTCCAGGCAAGCAAAACCCCATTGAGCATTCCGATACAATCCCACTCTCTCGCTCCTGCTCTCTTTTACTGCATTAGGACAACAACGCTTCAACTGTTACCTGTTGTGGTAGTTGAACCCTTTTCCTCATGCATGACCTGTCATTGCCACAGTAACTAGTTGAAACCCACTAGCATGAGTAGGAGTTGTTTGAGCAATGATGTGCCTACTCGTTCATGCTTTCTGGTTATGCCTGGTATTGCTTAGAGTTGTGTCAAGTCTGATTCATCGGGGATGATTTGGAATGTGGTCATCATGTCCTACTGCTGAGAGCTAAGTGTGTGAACACGATTTGGTAAAGGTAGCGGTGAGAGGCCATGTAGGAGTACATGGTGGGTTGTCTCACTAAAACCATCATTAGGAGCTGAGTTCTGTGTTTGTGATCCATGAACAGCTACTACCATACATTGGGCTCCGGGCACTCCAAGCTCTCTTGACTTATTAATCAACCTGATCTCTGTCCAGGAGTTGCAATTAGTTTCTAGTGTTTGTAGCATACTGGAGGTCGTACGCAGCACTGACCCTCGGGGTGGGCTATGATGTGACAGGTACGTGGCCCGGTGTACCGAGTCGCCAGTTTGGTGTCTCGGGAACCCTGTACACATCGTTTGGGGCCGTGAGCGACACCCCGGCCGGATCTCCACACGGATGGAACCCAAATAGGCGATAAACCTGGACTAGAGACTTGTGTGGTTAGTCAGGTCGTGGCCGGCACCCTCGCTGGGCTTCCTCTTGAAGGTTGCCGAGTACATGTCGGGTAAACGGCGGTAAGTGGTGAGATAGCGTGTGAAGAAGTACACCCCTGCAGGGTTATAAATGATCTATTCGAATAGCCATGTCCGCGGTAAAGGACTTCTTGGTTACCTATACAGTTCATAGACAAGTGGAAGTGGATTCTCTAAAACGCGCAAGATAAGCATGAGTGCTATGGATGGCCTTCTTGTAGGGAGACGGGAGCGGATCCATAGTGGTGTATTGATTGGTGAATATGTGGACTCGTGTGCGCCACCTCAAAAGAGTTACTTGCATTCGTAGTTCAGGATAGCCACCGAGTCAAAGCTGGCTTGCTGCAGTCAAACTCCACCACTCCTTTTGTTGATACTGATGCATATGTAGCTAGTTCTGATGTAAGTATTGATCAGTACGTTTGTACTCACGTTTGCTTAATTTATATTTTTGTAGAGAGACTTCATCATTATTAGTGGTTCCGAGTGGACTTCGACGTCTAGCTTGTTACCTCAGCTACGATCTTGTACCCTTGGGAGGGTCTGGTAGATAGTCAGGCTTCTCAGCCCTTTTCATTTGTAGTTGTCTGTACTCAGACATGTTATGCTTTCGTTGCCTGTATGCTCTGTATGCTGGGTCATGAGACCCATTGTTTGTAATAAATGCTATGATGGCTCTTCTAGGCCTTTATCTATATGAGTTGTTGAGTTATGTTGTGATGCCATGTTGTACATGACATACTTGCATGTTATGCGTACGTGTAATGTGTATTGCTATGTGTGGGATCCGACACCTAGTTGTTTACCCTTGGTAGCCTATCTTATGGGGAAATGCCTCCTAGTGCTTCCACTGAGCCTTGGTAGCTTGCTACTGCTCCGGAACACTTAGGCTGGCCGGCATGTGTCCTTCTTTGTTCCTGTGTCTGTCCCTTAGGGGAAATGTCACGCGTTGTTCCTTTAAGTCCTTGTAGCTTGCTACGACTTGGGTTCATACGTTGATGACCGACACGTTCGTTGCTGGGTCATGTATGCCTTTCTCTGTAATTTAGCACCACTTTTGGTTTACAACTAGTCATGTCGGCCCGGGTTCTCTGCCATATGGATGCTAGCGACACTATCATATACGTGAGCCAAAATGCGCAAACGGTACCTATCACATCCCCAGTTCTGGTCTGCTTTGGTCCAGTTAGTCTTGTGTTGCATCATGTTTAAATTTCTCTTAAACTGAAATGGGGATGACTAAACTCTAGCACCAGATGAAACCAACTAGGTTCAATTAAAGTATTTTTTCAATGAACCCAAAATGCCTTTGGAAAAGTTCATCATTTTTGGATTGGTTAAAGACCTCTGCCAAAAATGTTGCACATATTTCTAGGACCATTCTGGATTTTTGAGTTAATCCATATTGTATTTGAATTAGAGCATTTAAATTCTATAAATAGTTTAAATGCTCTAATAATTGTGAAACTAGTTGAGGGCTATTGAAATTAATTCAATATGTGCCCACAAATATTTTCATGAATTATGAAAATGCTCTAGCATTTTTAATAAAGCAAAACAAAAACAGAAAATAGAAAACAGAAACATAATTAGAAAAAGGAGAAGGATTACCTGGCCTTACCTGCGGCCCACTGGCCGGCCCAGCACTGTGCTGGCCCAGTGCCAGTCATCCTCCTCCTCCCGCCAGGAGGACGAGGGCGCGTGCCCGGCGCCCGCAGCCACGCGCCGGCCACCTCCAGCCTGCCTGCTTCCTCCCCGACCACCCTGGAGGCGCCACGACACCCCTGGCACCCCCCTGGACTTCTCCCACTCTCCTCGATGCCCCCCTCCTCTGCTCTCTCTTCCTCCCGCGTCTGAGCGGAGCTCGTCGCCGCCGTTCGCCGTTGCCGCGGCCACCAGCATCCCCACGCCCGGCCAGTTAGCCCATGAGCTCCGCCTCATCTCCGTGAAGCTCTAAGACGACGCACGCGACGCCAGGTGCCCAGATGCCACCCCATCTTCGCCGTTTTCATCGCCACGGCCGGCGATCGCCGCCGCTCGATTCGCGCCGTCGAGGACGCCCCCGAGCACGCTGGCCTTCCCTACGGATTCTCTGTGAGCTCCTGCTCCGAACCCCTCCCTTCCCCGCTTCTTTTGCACCGCGTAGCCCCGCTACCACCGGAGCCGAAAGCTTCTCGCCGCCGGCGATGTTGCAGCCGTGGCCACCGTCGCCCAGGGCGGCAACCGAGCACACAGACGTGCTCAGCGCAACACCAGAGGCCCAAAAAACCCTTCCGTTGCTCCTTCCGTGCCCCGTATCACGGAAACCACCGAGGCCCGATTCCGGCCGCCGCCCCTGAGCTCGCCGCCGACGATTCCGGCCACCCCAGCCTCCGCCAACGCCACCGTTGGATGCGCCACTCCGTCCTCTTCCCGTAGCTGCTCCCTGCGCGCCAAAAGAACCCCCGTAGGTGAAACCCGACGCGCTCCGCCGCGTCCAGCCTCGCCGGCGGCTAAACGCCGGCGGGATGACCGTTTTGACCGGCGAGGTTAACCTTCCCCGAGTCGCTGACATGTGGGCCCTGGGCCCTGTTAGTTTAATTTAAGTTTTGTTAAGCTTAATTAACCCTACTGACACTGACATGTGGGCCCTCGCGCCTAATTAGGTTAGTCTAAACTTTCCTGTTTAGCCTAGTACTAATCCGGTGGACCCCACATGGCAGTTTGACTTTGGCCAAGTCAACATCGACTGGACCCACCTGTCATGCACACAAACCAGCCCTTAGACACTGACCAGTGGGCCCCACTGGTCAGGTTTGACTGGACCAGCCCCTGTTGACTTGCTGATGTCAGCATGACTTAGTGCTGACGCAGTAACTATTTTCTGGGATTTTAAATAAATCAGAAATGATTTATTTATTTCAAAAAATAGCCAAAACTTGTAAAAATCATATAAAATCAACCGTAGCTCAGATGAAAATAAATTATTTATGAAAATTGATCAGAAAAATTCAAGGAATCTGTTTATGGCATTTTCTTGCATGTTTGAACAAGTTAAACCTGCTGATCAGGTCAAATCAATTAAATGGCATTTAAATAATCACATATGAAGTTTGAATTTGAACCTTTGGTTCAAACCAACGTCATTTAATTGTGTTGCTAGTTGCATCAGCTCAATCAACAGCATATTGCCATGTCATGATCATGCATCATATTGTCGCATTGCATTGATTGTGTTCTCTCTTGTTTGTCGGTGCTTGTCCCCTTTCAGTAGACGTGTTCCAACGATGTGATCGATGACACCGATGAAGACTCAATGTTATCTTCAGAAGTGCCAGGCAAGCAAAACCCCATTGAGCATTCCGATACAATCCCACCCTCTCGCTCTTGCTCTCCTTTACTGCATTAGGACAACAACGCTTCAATTGTTACCTGCTGCGGTAGTTGAACCCCTTTCCACTGCATGACCCGTCATTGCCACAGTAAATAGTTGAAACCCACTAGTATGAGTAGGAGTTGTTTGAGCCATGTTGTGCCTACTCATTGATGCTTTCTGGTTATGCCTGCTATTGCTTAGAGTTGTGTCAGGTCTGATTCATCGGGGATGAATTGGAATGGTGATGAACATGTCCTAATGTATGTGAGCTAAGTGTGTGAACACGATTTGGTAAAGGTAGCGATGAGAGGCCATGTAGGAGTACATGGTGGGTTGTCTCATTGAAACCGTCCTCAGGAACCGAGTTCTGTGTTGGTTGATCCATGAAACAGCTACTACCACACATTGGGCCCTGAAATATGACCCCGCTCGACTTATTGACTGCCCTTGTTCTCCGTCCAGGAGTTGCAACTAGTTTCTGGTGTTTGTAGATTACTGGAGGTCGTGCGCAGTGCTGACCCTCGGGGTGGACTGTGACACGGCATGTACGTGGCACGGTGTACCGGTCGCCCGTTTGGTGACGCGGGAACCCTGTACACATCGTTTGGGGCCGTGAGCGACATGGAACCCAAATAGGCGATAAACCTGGACGAGAGACTTGAGTGGTTGGTTAGGTCGTGGTCTACACCCACGTCGGCTTTCGCTTGAAGTCTGCCGAGCACATGTCGTGTGCAGACGCTAAGTGGTGGAAACATGCGTGAAGAAGTACACCCCTGCAGGGTTAAATATAATTTATTCGAATAGCCGTGTCCGCGGTAATGGACTTCTGGGTTGCCTATTACAGTTCATAGACAAGTGAAAGTGGATACTCTAAAACACCCAAGATAAGCGTGAGTGCTATGGATGGCCTTCTCGTAGGGAGACGGGAGCGGATCCATAGTGGTGTATTGATTGGTGAATATGTGGACTCGTGTGCGCCACCTCAAAAGAGTTACTTACAGTTGTAGTTTAGGATAGCCACCGAGTCAAAGCTGGCTTGCTGCAGTCAAACACCACCACCCCCTTTGTTGATACTGATGCATATGTAGATAGATCTGATGTAAGTCTTGCTGAGTACCTTTGTACTCACGTTTGCTTAATTTATGTTTTTGCTGAGAGACCTCAGTCTCGCTAGTGGTTCCGCGTGGACTTCGACGTTTAGCTTGTTACCTCAGCTACGATCTTGTGCCCTTGGGAGGGTCTTGTAGATAGTCAGGCTTCTTAGTCTTTTCCATTTGTAGATGTCTGTACTCAGACATGTAATGCTTCCGTTGCCTGTATGCTCTGTATGTTGGGTCATGTGACCTCTGATTGTAATAAATGCTATGATGGCTCTTCTGGGCCTTTATCTATATGAGTTGTTGAGTTATGTTGTGATGCCTTGTTGTTCAGCACATACTTGCATGTTATGCGTACGTGTAATGTGTATTGCTATGTGTGGGATCCGACACCTAGTTGTTTACCTTTGGTAGCCTATCTTACAGGGAAATGTCTCCTAGTGCTTCCACTGAGCCTTGGTAGCTTGCTACTGCTCCGGAACACTTAGGCTGGCCGGCATGTGTCCTTCTTCGTTCCTGTGTCTGTCCCTTAGGGGAAATGTCACGCGTTGTTCCTTTTAGTCCTTGTAGCTTGCTACGACTTGGGTTCATACGTTGATGACCGACACGTTCGTTGCTGGGTCATGTATGCCTGTCTCTGTAATTTAGTGCCACTTTTGGTTTATAACTAGTCATGTCGGCCCGGGTTCTCTGTCATATGGATGCTAGCGACACTATCATATACGTGTGCCAAAATGCGCAAACGGTCCCGGGCCAGGTAAGGTGGTACCCGTGGGGATACCGTGCGTGAGGCCGCATAGTGATATGATGTGTTACAGGCTAGACCTGTGTTACTTAGGATTGGGGTCCTGACAGCTTTGGTATCAGAGCCTGACTGCATGTAGGATTAGTAAGCCAAACTGGTCGAAGTCGTGTCTAGAAACTCTTTAGTTATGTAAGGGAATTGTTTGTGGAAGGGAACGTAAGGCTCTTTTTACTCCTTTACCTCATGACTTTCTGATCTGAGTCACCTTCTTCTTTCTACGGGGATTAAGAAACTAGGATTCTCATTCTATTTATCAGGATCTCGTTATTGTGGTTTCAATCCTCAGTTCAGTTTCTACTACTTCTGTTTGCTTAACTATTGGTCTCAGAACCTTGACATGATGATGTTAAGTGGATATGCTACCCTATTGCTTGGATCTCAAAAGTATTTTCGAGCATTTGCAGCCGTTATGCTGTTCGAGTCATCCCAGGTTTCTAAATAATTTGATGCATTTGCAAATCCTTTCTTCCTGTTCTTAATGTCCTTTTAGGCCAGATTAACCACACTAGTCGTTATGTTGAGGTACTCTGCTACCTCGACATATATGTTGGAACTATTATTATGACCCTAGCTGTCTTAGAAGATCATCCAGTAAGCTAGCAATGCTTTATATTTTTAGTGTGATGATTCTGGCCATTATTCTCGAAAGCATCCCGTGATGCTATTTAGTTGGTAGGTAATCTATTCCTGGGTTCTTGAACCCGAGCTTCACCCTACTTACTTCATGCTGATAGTATTTGCTCGTTCCTTTAGGATATTAGTAACCTTGTGATAGTCCTCGAGGTCCGTGGTTATCGTTCTTCCAATACCATGAACCATCTTGGCAGAAGTTCTCCCGAACCAAAAGATCACAACCAGAATGCTCCTGAGTGGTACTCCATTCATATTGTGACTCTGCCAGTCCTACTTTTCTGCATGGGTTATCCGGAAGAAATATGTGGAACTCGTTCGACATACTAACCTATGCATCCGCAACTCAGAAAGATATATGTTCCTTTGAGTTGTCCCTTTTCAGTTGTTTTATGACCTTCGTCTATCAGTTGATAGTCAGGAGTAGTCGTGCACTTGTGTTCATCGATGCCTTTTACTCTTGTGGTCCGTCAAGCCATTCTATTCTGGAATGACTAGGAGAAACAAACTCCAGTACCTTATCCATATCCAGGATTGGGTCAAAGAAGTTGTACTTCGCAGATGAAGAACGCTAATCCAGCTTCTAAACTGTTCTATCCTGGAGTATTACCATCTTTATGTCAAGAATGTCATGGGAATTGCACAACCTCCTATGAACTCTTGATACAGTGATACTTCCCACCATCACCGTTCATTCCTCGGTTTCCGTGTTGTTGTAACCGGAATACTGACAAGTGAATCGTGATGTGTGAAATCAATACTCCTGGCAACTTTGTTGCTTGGTAGCAAATGGACGATAATCTCATTCTTAGTGTGTTGGTTACCAAATCACCATTTTAAGATCGATCGTGTTACTAGTCCATCTTTCCTGGTGCACTCCTTGATCAATCAGTTAGGATTGTGTCAATCTCTCGCTCCTTTGATCATATCATCTTGCCTTGAAAAGCAAGATTGTTCTCGAGCTTAGTAACATATTGGTGGTTCGTAATTTTCCGAATATCTTCTCGGAAGTATTACCAGGTTGTCACCTGACCGCTATGTTGAGTTCATGATCAAGTTGGTTCCTTATAAACCACCACTTCTCCAAGAATATGTGTTGGATACCCTGAACTGGTTGGCTAAGCTAAACAACAACTTGGAGAGTTGGAAGATAAAAGTTTGCCAGCTTAGTTCATCTCAAGGGGTATGTTTGCGGGTGTTGAAGATAGATGACATCTTCATCAGTTGATCCCCGTGATCAATTGCTGGATCTATTGTCTTGTCCAAAACTTTGATTTGAGTATGGGCTATCATCAATCAAATCAAAACCAATGATAATCATAATGTTGTCTTACTCGTGGGTGTCCCTTGAGCATACCTCATTAAATCTCTTGGTCTGACCAATGCTACCACCTTGTTCATATAAATTGTGGAATTCCATCTTCATGGATATCTCGATGACCGTTGTTGAGCCCATCAACATCGTTTATCTTGACCACGATTCATGCTGAACATTTAATTTAGTATTGGAAACTTCTCAAGCATGGCCTTCGTGTTCCGTTCATGAGGTATATGCTGGATGAGAGGAGAGATTTTCCCTAATTCACGTGTAAGTGATGTAAGTTGCCACCGTGAGTTTGAGAAAGTTGTTTTGGCTTCCTGTGGATTCATCTCAAGTCAGTCATGCATACGTGCGAAGTATTCTGTGGTTTGGAGACTTGCAACCTTCACTCTATATGTATTCCTAGCACCCCAAGCCAGTGATTGATTTTTTCAAGGAGAAAAGTTCCATCATAAGAACTAATCATATGACTTATGTAAGGACTTCGATATCCTAGACGATGGTTCCCAACCAGAACTCGGTAGTGTTTTATCATAAGACTGCTATGTGGTCATGCTTGTCTTGGACAACGTGTTCACAGGTTTGTAGCAGAACCAGCTCATGTTTTGGAGCTTGCTATCGTAGTTCATTCCCGGGAATCTCGCAACGTCGTCTCGACGAATTGTGTTGCAAACTTTCATTTTTCCTTCTAGACTAGATGAGTCTGGAATATCCTGACACCAACCAGAACTGAATCTCAGGCAGATATGATGGTTGGTGCATTTCCCAAGAGCTATAATATTGGTCTCTCGATTACCGGTAAAGTGGATGTCGTGGCCAACACACCTAGCCGGAAGACCTATCGTTGTAGAATCTTGATTGCAGAAGCTGGCCACCTCCCCATAAGGATTCGTAGAATTTACTCCCTAGTTGTTCCTTATGGATTCTTGTGCTTCCGAAGTCCGACCTTTACTTGATGTTCACGATACCAAACATATTTATGAATGGTTTACACTAGCACGTCAAGGAGAACATTAGAAGCGGAGTGCTAAATGTCTCTCGGTCGATCATCCAGATTTTGCCCTTTGACACCGCTAAGGTGAAATCTGAGAAAGTGTTATCTTTCTTTGCATCTGCATCGTCCACCGCTATACATCATGGTCGTATGTTGTGTTGCCAGGATCCTTGACACGGATATTGGTAAAACCTTGATGAATATGGGAATACTCAAGTTCTTGAGAGCACGCACAAGCACTAGGTGTTATCCTCGACACTAACCGGGATTGCTTCCAGTGATCTTGATTATTTTATACACCCTCAAGAGTAGATTTACTCTCTACTGTTGGGATTCTTCCTAGTTACCAGGATCATTCCCAGCAATTGCATTTTGTTCCCAGCTTGCACCGCCAATGTGCCAATTCTCCATGGGTTACCATTCTCAATCACTGCTGTTCAGGAATATCCTCAGGAGTGGAATTGCCATGGGTCCCATCCATCTCCGATGATAACCAAATCATCCCTTGTATTGTCCTTAACAAGATAGTCCACATCATCCATTCTGGACGAGTATGTCATTCTTTCGGACTCCGTCAAACGATCGATTGTGTTTGCCTTAGGCTGGTATAGGGAATCTCAATGATCTCTATATCAAAAGTAATTCTTTTTGCCACTTAAGGGAGTAACTCTACGAGTCACCTTCTCTAAGGTACCCCGCCTGGTGACATCGATCACCATCTTCTTAGGTGTGGAATTATTGCCACTAGGTGAACCTTCATAGTTTGTTTCATTCCATCCCCCTGGAGGTGTACTCCGTGTCTCAGCTTAAGAGATGTTTCAACGTCTCACTCCATAAGCTGATCTTGAATTGGTCGATCTTTCGGAAGATACATTTTGTAGAGTTTCTCTCATCGTCACCGTTTGGACAAAGATCTCGAAATCAAGGATGCCAAGATTTACATGATGCAATGAATCAACAATTTCGAGGAGGGAAACTGGATCGAGAAGATTGTGTTAGATAGTGTCCCCTCTGATTTCTTATCTCACGTCCTAAATCTCGGGACGAGATTCTTGTTTAGTAGGGGTGAGTTGTCACATCCCTAGTTCTGGTCTGCTTTGGTCCAGTTAGTCTTGTGTTGCATCATGTTTAAATTTCTCTTAAACTAAAATGGGGATGACTAAACCCTAGCACCAGATGAAACCAACTAGGTTCAATTAAAATATTTTTTCAATGAACCCAAAATGCCTTTGGAAAAGTTCATCATTTTTGGATTGGTTAAAGACCTCTGCCAAAAATGTTGCACATATTTCTAGGACCATTCTGGATTTTTGAGTTAATCCATATTGTATTTGAATTAGAGCATTTAAATTCTATAAATAGTTTAAATGCTCTAATAATTGTGAAACTAGTTGAGGGCTATTGAAATTAATTCAATATGTGCCCACAAATATTTTCATGAATTATGAAAATGCTCTAGCATTTTTAATAAAGCAAAACAAAAACAGAAAATAGAAAACAGAAACATAA
Source organism: Secale cereale (assembly GCA_902687465.1). NCBI lineage: Eukaryota > Viridiplantae > Streptophyta > Magnoliopsida > Poales > Poaceae > Secale > Secale cereale. The sequence goes on along the minus strand of LR738712.1, from coordinate 303,814,921 downwards.
TTAGAAAAAGGAGAAGGATTACCTGGCCTTACCTGCGGCCCACTGGCCGGCCCAGCACTGTGCTGGCCCAGTGCCAGTCATCCTCCTCCTCCCGCCAGGAGGACGAGGGCATGTGCCCGGCGCCCGCAGCCACGCGCCGGCCACCTCCAGCCTGCCTGCTTCCTCCCCGACCCCCCTGGAGGCGCCACGACACCCCTGGCACCCCCTGGACTTCTCCCACTCTCCTCGGTGCCCCCCCTCCTCTGTTCTCTCTTCCTCCCGCGTCCGAGCGGAGCTCGTCGCCGCCGTTTGCCGTTGCCGTGGCCACCAGCATCCCCACGCCCGGCCAGTTAGCCCATGAGCTCCGCCTCCGCTCCGTGAAGCTCTAAGACGACGCACGCGACGCCAGGTGCCCCGATGCCACCCCATCTTCGCCATTTTCATCGCCACGGCCGGCGATCGCCGCCGCTCGATTCGCGTCGTCGAGGACGCCCCCGAGCACACTGGCCTTCCCTACGGATTCTCTATGAGCTCCTGCTCCGAACCCCTCCCTTCCCCGCTTCTTTTGCACCGCGCAGCCCCGCTGCCACCGGAGCCGAAAGCTTCTCGCCGCCGGCGATGTTGCAGCCATGGCCACCGTCGCCCAGGGCGGCAATCGAGCACACAGACGTGCTCAGCGCAACACCAGAGGCCCAAAAAACCCTTCCGTTGCTCCTTCCGTGCCCCGTATCACCGAAACCACCGAGGCCCGATTCCGGCCGCCGCCCCTGAGCTCGCCGCCGATGATTCCGGCCACCCCAGCCTCCGCCAACGCCACCGTTGGATGCGCCACTCCGTCCTCTTCCCGTAGCTGCTCCCTGCGCGCCAAAAGAACCCCCGTAGGTGAAACCCGACGCGCTCCGCCGCGTCCAGCCTCGCCGGCGGCTAAACGCCGGCGGGATGACCGTTTTGACCGGCGAGGTTAACCTTCCCCGAGTCGCTGACATGTGGGCCCTGGGCCCTGTTAGTTTAATTTAAGTTTTGTTAAGCTTAATTAACCCTACTGACACTGACATGTGGGCCCTCGCGCCTAATTAGGTTAGTCTAAACTTTCCTGTTTAGCCTAGTACTAATCCGGTGGACTCCATACGGCTGTTTGACTTTGGCCAAGTCAACATCGACTGGACCCACCTGTCATGCACACAAACCAGCCCTTAGACACTGACCAGTGGGCCCCACTGGTCAGGTTTGACTGGACCAGCCCCTGTTGACTTGCTGATGTCAGCATGACTTAGTGCTGACACAGTAACTATTTTCTGGGATTTTAAATAAATCAGAAATGATTTATTTATTTTGGAAAATAGCCAAAACTTGTAAAAATCATATAAAATCAACCGTAGCTCAGATGAAAATAAATTATATATGAAAATTGATCAGAAAAATTCAAGGAATCTGTTTATGGCATTTTCATGCATGTTTGAACAAGTTAAACCTGCTGATCAGGTCAAATCAATTAAATGGCATTTAAATAATCACATATGAAGTTTGAATTTGAACCTTTGGTTCAAACCAACGTCATTTAATTGTGTTGCTAGTTGCATCAACTCAATCAACAGCATATTGCCATGTCATGATCATGCATCATATTGTCGCATTGCATTGATTGTGTTCTCTCTTGTTTGTCGGTGCTTGTCCCCTTTCAGTAGACGTGTTCCAACGATGTCATCGATGACACCGATGAAGACTCAATGTTATCTTCAGAAGTGCCAGGCAAGCAAAACCCCATTGAGCATTCTGATACAATCCCACCCTCTCGCTCTTGCTCCCCTTTACTGCATTAGGACAACAACGCTTCAATTGTTACCTACTGCGGTAGTTGAACCCCTTTCCACTGCATGACCCGTCATTGCCACAGTAAATAGTTGAAACCCACTAGTATGAGTAGGCGTTGTTTGAGCCATGTTGTGCCTACTCATTGATGCTTTCTGGTTATGCCTGCTATTGCTTAGAGTTGTGTCAGGTCTGATTCATCGGGGATGAATTGGAATGGTGACGAACATGTCCTAATGTGTGTGAGCTAAGTGTGTGAACACGATTTGGTAAAGGTAGCGATGAGAGGCCATGTAGGAGTACATGGTGGGTTGTCTCATTGAAACCGTCCTCAGGAACTGAGTTCTGTGTTGGTTGATCCAAGAAACAGCTACTACCACACATTGGGCCCTGAAATATGACCCCGCTCGACTTATTGACTGCCCTTGTTCTCCGTCCAGGAGTTGCAACTAGTTTCTGGTGTTTGTAGATTACTGGAGGTCGTGCGCAGTGCTGACCCTCGGGGTGGACTGTGACACGGCAGGTACGTGGCACGGTGTACCGGTCGCCCGTTTGGTGACGCGGGAACCCTGTACACATCGTTTGGGGCCGTGAGCGACACCCCGGCCGGATCTCCCCACGGATGGAACCCAAATAGGCGATAAACCTGGACGAGAGACTTGAGTGGTTGGTTAGGTCGTGGTCTACACCCACGTCGGCTTTCGCTTGAAGTCTGCCGAGCACATGTCGGGTGCAGACGCTAAGTGGTGGAAACATGTGTGAAGAAGTACACCCCTGCAGGGTTAAATATAATCTATTCGAATAGCCGTGTCCGCGGTAATGGACTTCTGGGTTGCCTATTACAGTTCATAGACAAGTGAAAGTGGATAATCTAAAACGCGCAAGATAAGCGTGAGTGCTATGGATGGCCTTCTCGTAGGGAGACGGGAGCGGATCCATAGTGGTGTATTGATTGGTGAATATGTGGACTCGTGTGCGCCACCTCAAAAGAGTTACTTACAGTTGTAGTTTAGGATAGCCACCGAGTCAAAGCTGGCTTGCTGCAGTCAAACACCACCACCCCCTTTGTTGATACTGATGCATATGTAGATAGATCTGATGTAAGTCTTGCTGAGTACCTTTGTACTCACGTTTGCTTAATTTATGTTTTTGCAGAGAGACCTCAGTCTCGCTAGTGGTTCCGCGTGGACTTCGACGTTTAGCTTGTTACCTCAGCTACGATCTTGTGCCCTTGGGAGGGTCTTGTAGATAGTCAGGCTTCTTAGTATTTTCCATTTGTAGATGTCTGTACTCAGACATGTAATGCTTCCGTTGCCTGTATGCTCTGTATGTTGGATCATGTGACCTCTGATTGTAATAAATGCTATGATGGCTCTTCTGGGCCTTTATCTATATGAGTTGTTGAGTTATGTTGTGATGCCTTGTTGTTCAGCACATACTTGCATGTTATGCGTACGTGTAATGTGTATTGCTATGTGTGGGATCCGACACCTAGTTGTTTACCTTTGGTAGCCTATCTTACAGGGAAATGTCTCCTAGTGCTTCCACTGAGCCTTGGTAGCTTGCTACTGCTCCGGAACACTTAGGCTGGCCGGCATGTGTCCTTCCTCGTTCCTGTGTCTGTCCCTTAGGGGAAATGTCACGCGTTGTTCCTTTAAGTCCTTGTATCTTGCTACGACTTGGGTTCATACGTTGATGACCGATACGTTCGTTGCTGGGTCATGTATGCCTGTCTCTGTAATTTAGTGCCACTTTTGGTTTATAACTAGTCATGTCGGCCTGGGTTCTCTGTCATATGGATGCTAGCGACACTATCATATACGTGTGCCAAAATGCGCAAACGGTCCCGGGCCAGGTAAGGTGGCACCCGTGGGGATACCGTGCGTGAGGCCGCAAAGTGATATGATGTGTTACAGGCTAGACCTGTGTGACTTAGGATCGGGGTCCTGACAGTACCGGGCCAGGTAAGGTGGCACCCGTGGGGATACCGTGCGTGAGGCCGCAAAGTGGTATGATGTGTTACATGCTAGATCGGTGTGACTTAGGATCGGGGTCCTGACAGCTTTGGTATCAGAGCCTGATTGCCTGTAGGATTACCAAGCCAAACTGGTCGAAGTCGTGTCTAGAAATTCTTTAGTTATATAAGGGAATTGATTGTGGAAGGGAACGTAAGGCTCTTTTTACTCCTTTACCCTATGCCCTTCTGATCTGAGTCATCCTTTTCTTCTACGAGATTAAGAAACTAGGCTTCTCATTCTATTTATCAGGATCACGTTAATATTGAATTCAACTTTCAATTTAGTCTCAAGTACTTCCATTTGTTAAACAGTTGATCTCAGAACCTTGACATTAGGATGTTGAGTGGTTATGCTACCTTTTGCGCGAACCTCAAATCATTTTCAAGCAATTACAGCCATTATGCTGTCCGAGTCATCCTAGGTTTCTAAACAATCTGATGCATTTGCAAATCTTCCCGATATCCTTTTGGGCCAGACTGATCACACTAATCAGTGTGTTGAGGTACTCTGTTGCCTCGACATATTTGTTGAAGCCATCAGGAAACTAGGACATCATAGATAGCCACCCAGTAAAACAACCTTGTGTTGTGTTCTCAGTATGATCATTCTGGTGATTATTCTCGAAAACATCTCGTGATGCCATTTAGTTGGTAGGTATTCTATCTCTAGGTCTTGAACCCAAGATTCACTCTACTTACTTCCTGGTGATAGTGTTTGCTCGTTCCTTTAGGATATTAGTAACCTTGTGATAGTCCTTGAGGTGTGTGGTTATCGTTCTTCCAATACCATGAACCATCATGGCAGAAGTTCTTTTGAACCAAAAGATCACAACCAGGGTGCTCTTGCGGAGTACTCCACTCATATTGTGACTCTGCCAGTTCTACCTTTCTGCATGGGTTATCCGGAAGAAATATGTTGAACTCGTTCGACATGCTAATCTATGCACCCACAACTCAGAAAATCATATGTTCCTTTGAGTTGTCCCTCTTTAGTTGTTTACTGACCTTCGTCTATCAGTTGATAGTCAGGAGTAGTTGCACATTCGTGTTCATCGATGCCTTTTACTCTTGTGGTCCGTCAAGCCATTCTATTCTGGAATGACTAGGAGAAACAAACTCCAGTGCCTCTTCCTTATCTAGGATTGGGTCAAAGCAGATGTATTCCGCAGATCAAAATGCCAACTCAGCTTTACTCCGTTGTACCTTGGAGTATTACCATCTTTATGCCAAGAATGTCATGGGAATTGCACCACCTCCCGTGGACTCATGATACAGTGATACTTCTCACCATCACTGTTCATTCCTTGGTCTTCGTGTTATCGTAACCGAAATACTGACAAGTGAATCATGATGTGTGAAACCAATACTCCTAGCAACTCCGTTGCCTGGTAGTTAATGGACGATAATCTCATTCTTAGCGTGCTGGTTACTGAATCATCATTCTAAGATTGATCGTGCTACCTAGTCCATTTTTCTGGTGCACTCTTCGATCAATGAGTTAGGATTGTGTCAATCTCTCGCTCTTTTGAGCATATCATCTTGCCCTCAAAAGAAAGATTGTTCTCGAGCTTCATAACATATCGATGGTTCATGATTTTCCGAATATCTTTTCGGAAGTATTACCAGGTTGTTCCCCGACCGCTATGTTGAGTTCGTGATCAAGTTGGTTTTCTTATAAACCACCTTTTCTCCAAGAATCTGTGTTGGATACCCTGAACTAGTTGGTTAAGCTAAATAACAACTTGGAGAGTTGGAAGATAAAAGCTTGCCTGACTTAGTTCCTTCCAAGGGATATCTTTTGTGTGTGTGTTGAAGAAAGATGATATCTTGATCGATTGATCCCTGTGATCAATTGTTGGATCTATTGTCTTGTCCAAAACTTTGATTTGAGTGTGGGCTATCGTCAAGTCAAATCAGAACCAATGGTATTCATAATGTTGTCTTACTCGTGGTTGATCCCTTGAGCATACACCGTTACATCTTTTGGTCTGACCAATGCTATCACCTTGTTCACATTGTCATGGAATTCCATCTATATGGAAACCTGGATGAATTATTGTTGAGCCTATCGACAACATCCTTGTCCTCTCCATGATTTTGTTGGACATTAAGCTAGTGTTGGAAATTTTATAAGCATTATCTTCATGTCCCATTCATGAAGCATATGTTCGAATGAAAGAAGTGACTTCCTCTAATTCATGAGCATTTGATGCAAATTGCCGCTGTCAATTCGAGAAAGTCAATGTTGCTTCCTCTGGAGTCATCCCAAGTCAGTCATGCATGTGCGAGGTACTCTATGGTTTGATAGGTTGGCCGCCTCCATTCTATATGTGTCCCTAGCACACCAAGCCACTGATTGATTTGTTCAAGGAGAAGAAGCTCCTTCTTAAGAGCTAACCAGGGCTTATACAAGGACTTCGATATCCTAGACGATGGTTCCTAACCAAAACGCAGTAGTGTTTTGTTGTAAGACTTCTATGTGGTCATGTTTGTCTTGGACAACGTGTTCACATGTATGTAGCAGAACCAGCTCATGTTTTGGAGCTTGCTATCGTAGTTCATTTCCTGAGAATCTCGCAACGTCATCTCGTCGATTTGTGATGCTACCTTCCTTTTTCAGACATGCTGTCTAAAATGTCCCGTTGCCGACCAGATCTGAATCTCAGACAGATATGATGGTTGGAACCAACATTTGCATTTTGTTCCTAGCTTGCACCACCATTGTGCCAATTTTCCATGGGTTGCCCTTCTCAGCCACTGCTGTTCAGGATTATTTCCAGAAGTGGACTTGCCATGGGTCCCATCCATTTTCGATGATAAGCAAAAATCACTCATTGTGTTGTCTTGAACAAGGTAGTCCACATCATCCATTCTAGTCTGAGTATGCCATTCTTCCATACTCCTTCGAACGATCATTTGTGATTTGCCTTAGGCTGGTATAGAGAGTTTCAATGATCTTTGTATCAAAAGTAATTCTTTTTGCCACTTAAGGGAATACTTCTACGAGTCACCTTCTTCAAGGTGCCCCGTTTGGTGACATTGTTCACCATCTTCTTAGGTGTGGAATTATTGCCTACCAAGTGAACCTTCATCATTTGTTTCACTCCATCCCTCTGGATGTGTGTTCCGTGTCTCAGCTTAAGAGATGTTTCAACGTCTCACTCCATGACTTGATTCTGAGTTGCTCGATCTTTCAGAAGATCAATTGTGTAAAGTTACTTTCATCGTCACCGTGTTGGACAAAGACCTCGAAAGCAAGGATGTCAATATCAACATGATGCAAGCAATCAACATTCTTATCAAGTGTAATTGGATCGAGAAGATTGTGTTAGCTTGTGTCCCCTCTAATTTCTTACCTCACGTCTTGAATCTCGGGACGAGATTCTTGTTTAGTGGGGGTGAGTTGTCATAGCCCTAGGTTAGCCTTTGTTTGTTTCTGCATGATCATCATGTCATCATGCCTGTTTTCAAAGGAAACTTGAAATAGGGATGGCAGAAACCCCCAGCACCCCCCCTTAAATCCAACTAGGGTTTACTCAAATCTTTTCAATGAGCCCAAAATGCCTTCATCAATGTTTGATAAATTTTGGCAAGGCTTTGAGACCAAAACAAAATTAGTGAACATTTTGTGGAAGATTTTGGACATTGAATTAAATCATACCTTATTTGCATTTGGGTATTTATTTTTTTAATATTATTTTAAATGTCCAAATATTCATGAACTGAAATGTTGGCTGTTGGAATTAATCCAAACAGTGGCCACAAGCAGTCTCATGATTTTTGAAAATGCTATGGCATTTTTAATAAAGCCAAAACAAATGTCAAAAATAGAAAACAGAAACAGAATTAGAAAAGAAAGAGAGAGGTAGAACTTACCTGGCGCTCACCTTGCAACCCATCTGGCCGGCCCAGCCCACCAAGGGCAAGGAGGACTTCTTCCTCCCGCTAGTCAGATGCACGGCGCGTGCCCGACGCGCGCACGGCCACCGCACACCACATCCTGCTTGCCGCCGAGCCCCTGGACGCGTGGGTGACTTCCTCGGTGCCGTCCCAATCCCTTCGGCTCACTCACTCTTTCCCCCTGCTCCCTTCCTCACCGTTCCCCACGTCACCGAACGCGCCCGCGCCGCCGACTAGCACCACCGCGGCCATCGCCTCTCCCTCGTCCCCTCCAGCTGTCCAAAAGCTCCGCCTAGTCGCCCTCGTCCTCTCCGCCGAGCCACGCAGCACCGGACGCCTCCGAACGTCGTCACCGTGGTTCTCTTGTACCTCGGGCAACCGAGATCGTCGGCGCCCGTTCGTCGTCTATGGTGCCTCCTCGAGCCCGATGAGTCCTCCATTGGAATCCCAGTGAGCTTATCCGTCTTCTCCCTCACTCCCCGTTCTCTATTTTGCGCTCTAGCCACCGCCCAGCGAGCACCCGAAGCCGCTGTCCGCCATTGCCGACAAGCTCGACGCTCTCGCGCGTCTCTGCTCGAACGCCTTGCACCACCGTGATCCTGGTGACATGAGGATGCTGTAGAGCCTACGCACGCAAGCAGCCGAGCACCCTAGCCTCGTTTTCGTCAATGCCGTGGCTTCGGCCACCGCCTTCGTCGTTGCTGCCGTCGCTGCGAGCCTCCCCTCGCCCAGCCGCCTGCTCTGTTGGACGGGGCAAACTCCCAGCTGCACAAAGAGCCATTCCGCCGCTCGAATGGTCGTCCGAGGCGGTTTTCCGACGCCCTCCGCCGTGTTCGGCCTCGCCGGTGGCTAACCGCCGGTCGTTTGACCTGTTCGACCGGGGGTTTGACCTCCCCCGGGTCGCTGAGAAGTGGGCCCTGGCCCTGCTAACTTTAGTTAAGTTTTTAATTAAGTTTAGTTAATCACTGACTCACTGACGTGTGGGCTCAGGCTGCTAACTGTTTAGGTTTAGTGTTAACCCAGTGCTAATTAACCATGTTAATTAGATGTGAGGCTGACGTGTGGGACCGCACTGTCAGGTTTGACCTGGAGCGGTCGTTTGACCTACTAACGTCACTGTGACGTAATGCTGATGCAATAAAACATTTTCTGGATTTAGTTTTTTCTAATAACCAGGAAATTCCAGAAAATGTTATATACATCAGAAAATCATAGAAAATAATCTATAACTCCGAATGAAATAATTTATATATGAAAAATTATCATAAAAATCCAAAGAATCTGTTTTTGGCATTTTCATGCATGTTTCAATAACTTACAGCCACTGTTTAGGACAATTTGAATAAATGGCATTTGAATCATCACATATGGAGTTTGAATTTGAATCTTTGATTCAAACCAACTTCATTTAATATGGTTGCTTGTTCCATTAGCTAAATCAACATCATATTACCATGTCATGATCATGCATCATATTGTCGCATTGCATTGATTGTGTTCTCTCTTGTTTGCCGGTGTTTGTCCCCTCTCAGTAGACGTTGTTCCGACGATGAGATCGATGACACTGATGAAGACACAATGATATCTTCAGAAGTGCCAGGCAAGCAAAACCCCATTGGGCATTCCGATACAATCCCACTCTCTCGCTCCTGCTCTCTTTTACTGCATTAGGACAGCAACTCTTCAACTGTTACCTGTTGTGGTAGCTGAACCCTTTTCCTCTGCATGACCTATCATTGCCACAATAAATAGTTGAAACCCACTAGCAAGAGTAGGAGTTGTTTGAGCCATGATGTGCCTACTCATTCATGCTTTCTGGTTATGCCTGCTATTGCTTAGAATTGTGTCAGGTCTGATTCATCGGGGATGAATTGGAATGTGGTCATCATGTCCTACTACTGAGAGCTAAGTGTGTGAACACGATTTGGTAAAGGTAGCGGTGAGAGGCCATGTAGGAGTACATGGTGGGTTGTCTCACTGAAACCGTCCTCAGGAGCTGAGTTCTATGTTTGTGATCCATTAACAGCTACTACCACACATTGGGCTCCGGGCACACCAAGCTCTCTTGACTTATTAATCAACCTGATCTCTCTCCAGGAGTTGCAATTAGTTTCTAGTGTTTGTAGCATACTGGAGGTCGTACGCAGCGCTGACCCTCAGGGTGGGCTGTGATGCGGCAGGTACGTGGCCCGGTGTACCGAGTCGCCCATTTGGTGTCTTGGAAACCCTGTACACATCGTTTGGGTCCGTGAGCGACACCCCGGCCGGATCTCCCCACGGATGGAACCCAAATAGGCAATAAACCTGGACTAGAGACTTGTGTGGTTAGTCAGGTCGTGGCCGACACCCTCGCTGGGCTTCTGCTTGAAGGTTGCCGACTACATGTCGTGTAAACATCGGTAAGTGGTGAGAGCGTGTGTGAAGAAGTACACCCCTGCAGGGTTATAAATGATCTATTCGAATAGCCGTGTCCGCGGTAAAGGACTTCTGGGTTACCTGTACAGTTCATAGACAAGTGGAAGTGGATACTCTAAAACGCGCAAGATAAGCGTGAGTGCTATGGATGGCCTTCTCGTAGGGAGACGGGAGCGGATCCATAGTGGTGTATTGATTGGTGAATATGTGGTCTCGTGTGCGCCACCTCAAAAGAAATACTTGCAGTCGTAGTTCAGGATAGCCACCGAGTCAAAGCTGGCTTGCTGCAGTCAAACTCCACCACTCCTTTTGTTGATACTGATGCATATGTAGCTAGTTCTGATGTAAGTCTTGTTGAGTACCTTTGTACTCACGTTTGCTTAATTTATGTTTTTGCAGAGAGACTTCAGTCTCATTAGTGGTTCCGCGTGGACTTCGACGTTTAGCATGTTACCTCAGCTATGATCTTGTACCCTTGGGAGGGTCTTGTAGATAGTCAGGCTTCTCATCCCTTTTCATTGTAGTTGTCTGTACTCAGACATGTTATGCTTCCGTTGCATGTATGCTCTGTATGCTGGGTCATGAGACCCATTGTTTGTAATAAATGCTATGATGGCTCTTCTGGGCCTTTATCTATATGAGTTATTCAGTTATGTTGTGATGCCATGTTGTACATGTGACACCACGAGACTGGTGCGCCAGGTGTCAGTCAGTTATTCATCGTTGTTGCCATGTCGTCTGCTTGCGTGTTGCATCTTGCCATGTCATCATGTGTGTTGCATCATCATGTTTTCAGAACTTGCATCCGCCCGAGTTCCCTCGTCCTCTCCGTTGTCCGTTCTAAGCCCAGACACACTTGCACGTGCCCGCGGCACCTCCGCTATTTATTTTATGAGTGACCGAAAAATGTTCTCGGAATGGGTTGAAACTTGGCGTGTGGTCTTATTGTAGCATAGGTAGACCGCTTGTCAATTTTCGTCGCGTTCGGAGTTCGTTTGATAGCCCAACGGTTAACCCCGTTAACCGCCGGAAGCCTTTTGTCTTTTGGCCCAACACCCCTTTCACACAGCCCACCAAGCCCATTCTAACCCCTCCATGCTCTTGGCCGTTCGATCACGATCGCGTGGCGGCGAACCGCTCCTCATTTGGACACTCCTAGCTCCCTATGCCTATATAAACAACCTCCTCCCCAAAATTCGCGGTGCAAACCTAGTCCTCTTCCTCCTCGCGCCGCCGGACATGTCCATCCGCGCCGGACATGTCCAGCCGGCCACCTCACCCCGACCAATCGCGGCCTGCCATGTCACCCCGCCGCCGCTCTCGCCCTATCCCGCAGCGCCACCTCAGCTCCACCACCTCCCACCCGTGCCGCAGGCCCGCCAGGCCCATCTGGGACCCGCCCGGGCCCGGATCCCGCTTCCTTCGCCCGCTCCGCCGGCCCCTCGTCGAAGCCGGGCACCACGCCGGCCGTCGCCTCGCCCCAGGAGCGCCGCCACCCAGGGAGCTCGCCGCCGGCCCCCCTGCTCCGGATCCGGCGCCCCCACGTCTCTGGCGACCAGATCCGGTCGCCTCCGGCACCTTCCGTGCCCCGTCGTCGTCGGCCTTCGCCAGCTCGCCACCGACCTTGCCCTTGTTCGGGAGGACGAAGACGGCTGCGCAGCGCTCCTCCTGGGCGGCCCAGCTCCCCGCGTCAGCCACCGGCCCGCCGCGGCCTGCTCCGCCCCACGGCCTACGAGCCCACCACTGCCGTCTCCAGTGGCCGCGGCCCAACCTCCCCGCGGTCCGCCTCCTCTGGCCCGCTTCGTCCCCTCTGCTACTGGGGTCACACTATAGTTATCTCTCGCTCACTTTTTCCCTGTGTAAAATGACTAAGTCCCCAAAACTTCATATTCTGATGCATACTTTGAGTGGTTGTAACTTTTTGTGCGTATGTCCGAATGGAGTGTATGTGACCGTGTTGATTTGCTCTACACTTTGTTCCATTGTACCATGCTTGTTTGAGATCATCTTGATGCCCTAATATCTGTTGCAAGAGTGCTACTTGTTATAAACTGCTGTTACTTGTTAATTTTATGCCATGTTTGAGATATGATAACTTGGTGCATGTTTATCCAAATGGAGCATATGATATGTCAAAATGTTCATTGTGAAGTGCTCTACATGTTGGTTCCTGTAGCATTCATGTTAGGTGCCATATTGCCATGTTAATCTCTGTTGCAAAAGTGCATTTGGCTGTTAAGTGCTGAAACTTGTTATGAGATGCTGATTTCACTTGCTCATTGCTATTGATGTGTTTGTCATCATGCCACATGCTTATATGTTTTATAAGCACAATCATATGGTCTTTGCTGTGGTGCAATTCACTTTCCATGATATGCCTTGAGGTGACTTAAACAAGCTTGTAAACATGCCATGTTGTTGTTGCTGCTTTATACTTAGTGAAAAAAGTGCTAAGTCTGGAATCTGTTATAACCTGATGCTATGTTTGCGTGATGCCCAACTCAAATCCATGCTTGCTTTGGTGTGCCTAATGATCACGTCTTGTTGTCCATGTTATTGACTATCCATTCATGCCCTCACTTGCTCATTTGGCCTGCTTTAGCTTATTAATTTCTTGCTCTCAAGTTGCTATAAAGTTTACGTGTCAGGATTTTATCAGCTTGTTCAATTTGGTGGAGCTTGTTGCTATTGATCCATGCCTCCTATGGAGTTGTTCAACTGGAGTTGTTTGCTGTATGCTATGTCCACTACATGTCCATGATCTTAATATGCTTAGTAGAGTTGATATGCTTGTTGTTTTGTGCCTCCTAAGGCAGCATCGTGATGATGTTTTTGCCTTCCCAGATTTTGACTAAGTCTGGATAATTTTATTGCAACTTGCCATGCTTGGTTAATTGTGTTCCAGCAAGCTTGTGGATGTGTTCTAAGTTCATGCTTGTTAAGTATCATGTCAACTTCACATCCATGCTTCTTGTTACCACGTTTGAGTGTTGTAGCATATATTTACCTTGCTCCAAAGATGCTATGTGGCTGTTAACTTCAGCTTTGCATTGTAACTTGTTTTGCTCGTATCTTTTAGCCCGTTGCTCCGTTTTGGGTGTGCCTTATATGAAACTTGTGTGATTTTGCATGTAGAATCATAATATCATGTTGTTTTCATGTTTGGAGTGAGTTTGCTTGATGTTTGGGTGCATTTTGCACCGTTGCCATGCTTGTCTTGTTTTGCTCATATCTTCTAGGCCGTAGCTCCGAATTAAACAAACTTTATATGAAACTTGACTAGAATTTTGTGTAGATCATCATGGTGCATGTTAACCTGCTGTTTAACAACTTTAACTTAAGGTTTGTTCAGATCTGCACTAATTTCAAATTATGCATATGAGGACTTACCGGATTTGTTATGTGTTGATTCCGGCCTCATTTAAACTTGTTGTTTTGTGTTGTTTTTGAGTGCTTCATACCTTGCCATGTAGTGCATCATATATAGACTTGTCTTGCATCATACTTGGTTGAGCATCTTGTCATGTTCTTGTGTTGTGTGTTTACCGTGTTGTGTGCTTTCTTCTCGCTAATTCTTTTCCGTTGCGATCGTGAGGATTCGTTCGTCTACATGTGGTTCGTCTTCAGGTCTTCTTCTTCGTCTACTCCATGGTATCGTTCTTCTTCCTTGCGGGATCTCAGGCAAGATGACCATCACCTTGGATACCTTTACTATCATTGCCATGCTTAGTTGTCTCGATGCTATCGTTATATGTCGCGCTACCCATCATTATTGTCAGCCCCTCTCCTTGTTGCCATGAAACCTCTAATCTTTGTCACCTTCCTAGCAAACCGTTGTTTGGCTATGTTACCCGCTTGCTCAGCCCCTCTTATAGCGTTGTTAGTTGCAGGTGAAGATGAAGATCGTTCCATGTTGGAACTTGTTGCTTTGGGAATATCACAATATGTCTTATATATCTTAACACACCTATATACCTGGCAATGGGTGGAAGGCTTGGCCTTTTGCTCGGTGTTTTGTTCCACTCATGCCACCTTAGGGGCCGATAAACCGGCATTATGTTCCTTGATTTTGCGTTCCTTACACGGTTGGGTATATGGGGACCCCTTGACAGTTCGTCTTTGAATAAAACTCCTCCATCAAGGCCCAACATTGGTTTTAATTTGCCTCATAATAACAACTTAATTAAATAATTAAATTTGCATAGGGGGTCGCGCCCTCGGTGATTCTTTTCTACATAGCAGGGGGGCCAGTGCTGATGGTGTTGGTCCCAAACGGGGGTGCTGCGGGGCCACCTGGGGGAAACCCGAGGGTTGGTTTTACTCGTAGCTTCGCCCATCCGGTCGTGGCCTGAGACGAGATACGCGCGGCTACTATCAGGGTGTCGACACTCCGCGAGGTCTTGCTGGACTTGTTTTACCATTGTCGAAATGTCTTGTGCACCGGGAATTCCGAGCCTGATCGGATTGTCCCTAAGATAAGGGCTGATAATATTATTATTACTTCTGCTGATCGTGAGAGCTTGTGATGGGCTAAGTCGGGACACCCTGCAGGGCTATGAACTTTCGAAAACCGTGCTCGCGGTTATGTGGCGGATTGGAATTTGTTAATATCCGGTTGTAGAAAACTTGACAGAGGATCCGAAGTAAAACACACAACTGTGTGAGTAACCGTGACTGTCTCTTTTCACTTTGAGAGGAGAACACGGTGGGGTTATGTTTGACTCGTAGGTAGTTCAGGATCTTTAGCCATCATTACTAGTTTGCGACCGCTTGCATAGATGCTCATCTTATTCTTGTAGTCGTAAGTTAGCCACCATACATATTGCTTAGCCGCTGCTGCAACCTCACCACTTTACCTCTTCCTACCCATTAAGCTTTGATAGTCTTGTTACCCATGGTTATGGGATTGCTGAGTCCTCATGGCTCACAGATACTACAACAACAATTGCAGGTGCAGGTTTCCGATGACTTGACGTGAGAGCGTTGTTACCTTTTGTTGGAGTTCTTTCTTCTTCTTCATCATCAGTCTTTGGTTTGGTTCCGGGTCGGCAGCCTGGGATAGAAGATGGATGTCGTTGTGCTTTTCATGTTTGCATCCGTAGTCGGATGCCTTGTATTGATGTTGTTGTATTCATGTGAATTGTATGTATTGTTGTATCCCCCATTTATGTATGTAATGGTGCGATGTAATGATATCCATCTTGCTAAGCGCCCGAAATGCGGTTGTGCCCCAATCACGTAAGTGTCACGTGATCGGGATAGAATTGCATCTTGGGCCTGACAAGTTGGTATCAGAGCCTTGACCGACCATAGGAGCCCCCTTGATTGATCGTAGTCTGGCCGTTGTCGAGTCTAGCAGGAAACTTTTTCGGAGTCTAGTTATATCGGAGAGTAGGAATTCTTTTTACTCCTCAGCCCCTTCGTCGCTCTGGTGAGGAATCTTGACGTAGGTGTTTTGAATTACTCCTCTTCCCCTTCAAATTTTTATAGGATCGCGTGGTTAGTTTTCGTTTGTTGCGTTTTCAGTCTCTCATCTGGTGCATCTCTCGTCAAGTGGATTCGACCCTCTTCTTCTTTGCAAGTTCAACCCTCAGCTCTTTTCAACCGACGGTGTTTCCCTGTCTGACGTGGTCTTTCTTTTTCCCTCCCGCCCACCCTTTTTGTTTCTCGGAGCCAGAGTCCTTAATCGAGTATCCATCCGACTCGTGTGAAGTCTTTGATTTCTTTCATCAATTATTCCAAACTGGTGAATTCTCGTCTAACTCGTCATCATTCTTCTCTTTTCTTCTCCGATGAATTCTTCTCTCGTTTGATATTCTTCACCTCTTATTCTTTACCGGTGGATTCAACTCAAGTATTCGGTGTTGTTCGTATTCTTTTCCCTTGGCTCGGATATTCCCCTTGCTCATTTACCTCTCGCCATTTAATTACTCCAGAATTCTGAAGACATATCAGGAGATTCGTCTGTGTTCTAATTCATTCGAGGTTGTCACCTCCTTCGAGTCTTTGAATTATTTCTGGTGCATCATCTCCTCTTGTAATCAATTCTCAACGATGGTTTTCTTTCAATGGGCTCATAACCCACAGGTTTTTCCCAGGATCTTACCTGACTCTTCTTATTTCCCGGAGTGTTCCGAAATTATTTCAAGTGTGACATAAGTATGGATTCCATCAGTCATATGCCTTCCGAAGATCGTTTGTAAATTCTTATCATCGTTGGTTCAACCTTTCTTCTTTCATTCTTCTGGAGTATTTCATGAATTCTTTTCTTTGTGTTCCTCCGAAGGCATTATTTCAGAAGATTTCTTCGTTCTCAGTTTGCAACTTCGTCCTCCAAATATTCTTCATTGATGCCTTTCCGTTCGTCTCACACTCGTCCGGTGGTTCGTTCAAGTATTCTTTAATCAGTTCGCGATCTCCTCGTTCTCTTGTATCTAAATTCCCCAAGTGCTTTATTCTTCCCGGCGATTCATTCTCTTTCATCACTCGATTTTTTATTTTTCTTGGTGGTTTGTTCTCTTTCATCACTCGATTTTTTATTCTTCACGGTGGTTCGTTCTTTTCTTCAACCGGTTTCAATTCTTACGGTGGTTCTCATCAAGAGTTCTTCTCCAGTGTTATCATATCAATCCATCTTTTTTTCCAATCCTACCGGTGTTTCATGAAGATTTTCGCAAGTTCGCGATATATCCCTCTTTTTTTCAATTTCAACGCGAATAAGTGGTATGTGAATCCATTGCTTCTCATCAATTTAATTGGTGGAGGATAAGCATAACATAATTCATATTCTTTTCATCAAGTTGATTTATTCCTTCCTTTGGAGTTTATTCTTGATGAATAAATTCTAGTTCCAAGTGCCTTCATCGTTTTTTCCCGGAGTTCATAGTTTCTCGTCCTTCTCGTCGAACCCTCGTCTAAATCATCGCAAGGCTTTAATCTTATTCTTTTCGTCCGTGATTTCTATATCATCATCCTTTTGGTTACCGGAGTTCCTCATGGCAGTTCTTCATGAGATAATTCATTCTTCAAACGTTCAGCTAATTCTTCCGGAGCAGCTCAAGCATTCTTATTCTTTTGCCTCTCGAGCGCAAATAATTCTCCGTATTCTTTTGAAGTGGAGTTTTGCGTTTCTTCCTTCACCTCATCTCTTCAATCTTTGGTTGCGGCATAATATCACCTCAAATTTTGGGATGATTCCATAAGTCCACGACAAGCTTATTCTTTTGTTGTTGATTTTCTCAACAACTCCGTTCAAGCTTTTCTTTTCAAGATGCTCTTTCAATTCATTCGCGCTTGAAGTTGTTCTTCTCTTATTCGTTCTTTTCATTCCAATCTTTCAATTCTTTCTGGAGGCATTATGTTGTTCCTCTCGTCAAATATTATTCAATCTCTCAAGATATTATTCTTTAAATTCATCTTCAACCGGTGTCCTATTCCTTCCATTTTCAGCCAGAGTGCTGCCTAAATTCATTCGTTCGAAGTTCTTTTCTATCTTTTCAACCGGAGTGGTTTCAATGTCTCTCTTGTCATTTATCCTCTTGGTTCTCGTCGTATGCCTTTTGCTTATTTACCGGAGCTTCACAAATCTCGTTCATCTCCGTTGTATCCTTTCTTTCCAGTTGTTCAACCTCTCAAGGTTCTTTCGTTTCACTTTGTTCTTCCTTTTTCCCTTCCGTCTCGTTCCTAAGATCTCGGGACGAGATCTCTTGTTAGTAGGGGAGTGTTGTGACACCCCGAGACCGGTGCGCCCGGTGTCAGTCAGTTATTCGTCGTCGTTGCCATGTCGTCTGCTTGCGTGTTGCATCTTGCCATGTCATCATGTGTGTTGCATCATCATGTTTTCAAAACATGCATCCGTCCGAGTTCCCTCGTCCTCTCCGTTATCCGTTCTGAGCCCAGACACACTTGCACGTGCCCGCGGCAACTCCGTTATTTATTTTATGAGTGGCCGAAAAATGTTCTTGGAATGGGTTGAAACTTGGCGTGTGGTCTTATTATAGCATAGGTAGACCGCCTGACAATTTTCGTCGCGTTCGGAGTTCGTTTGATAGCCCAACGGTTAACCGCGTTAACAGTCGGAAGCCTTTTGTCTTTTGGCCCAACACCCCTTTCACACAGCCCACCAAGCCCATTCTAACCCCTCCATGCTCTTGGCCGTCCGATCACGATCGTGTGGCGGCGAACCGCTCCTCATTTGGACACTCCTAGCTCCCTATGCCTATATAAACAGCCTCCTCCCCAAAATTCGCGGTGCAAACCTAGTCCTCTTCCTCCTCGCGCCGCCGGACATGTCCATCTGAGCTGGACATGTCCAGCCGACCACCTCACCCCGGCCAATCGCGGCCTGCCACATCACCCCGCCGCCGCTCTCGCCCTATCCCGCAGCGCCACCTCAGCTCCACCACCTCGCACCCGCGCCGCAGGCCCGCCACGCCCATCTGGGACCCGCCCGGGCCCGGATCCCGCTTCCTTCGCCCGCTCCTCCGCGCCTCCTCGTCCGGCTCACCGGAGTCAACCGCCGTCGCCTCGCCAGATTTCTCCTCTACACCAACCACCGCCGCCATCGGATCCCGGCCTCCGCCGGCCCCTCGCCGTCGCCGGGCACCTCGCCGGCCCTCGCCTCGCCCCAGGAGCGCCGCCACCCAGGGAGCTCGCCACCGGCCCCCCTGCTCCGGATCCGGCGCCCCCGCGTCTCCGGCGACCAGATTCGGCCGCCTCCGGCACCTTCCGTGCCCCGTCGTTGGCCTTCGCCAGCTCGCCGCCGGCCTCGCCCTTGTTCGGGAGGACGAAGACGGCCGCACAGCGCTCCTCCTGGGCGGCCCAGCTCCCCGCGTCAGCCACCGGCCCGCCGCGGCCTGCTCCGCCCCACGGCCTGCGAGGCCCACCACTGCCGTCTCTAGTGGTCGCGGCCCAACCTCCCCACGGTCCGCCTCCTCTGGCCCGCTTCGTCCCCTCTGCTACTGGGCCAGGCCCGCTAGGGTAAGCAACCCTTTTCCCTGCCCCGGTCACACTATAGTTATCTCTCGCTCCCTTTTTCCCTGTGTAAAATGACTAAGTCCCCAATAGTTCATATTCTGATGCATACTTTGAGTGGTTGTAACTTTTTGTGCGTATGTCCGAATGGAGTGTATGATATATCCAAATGACCGTGTTGATATGCTCTACACTTTGTTCCATTGTACCATGCTTGTTTGAGATCATCTTGATGCCCTAATATCTGTTGCAAGAGTGCTACTTGTTATAAACAGCTGTTACTTGTTAATTTTATGCCATGTTTGAGATATGATAACTTGGTGCATGTTTATCCAAATGGAGCATATGATATGTCAAAATGTTCATTGTGAAGTGCTCTACATGTTGGTTCCTGTAGCATTCATGTTAGGTGCCATATTGCCATGTTAATTTCTGTTGCAAAAGTGCATTTGGCTGTTAAGTGCTGAAACTTGTTATGAGATGCTGATTTCACTTGCTCATTGCTATTGATGTGTTTGTCATCATGCCACATGCCTATATGTTTTATAAGCACAATCATATGGTCTTTGCTGTGGTGCAATTCACTTTCCATGATATGCCTTGAGGTGACTTAAACAAGCTTGTAACATGCCATGTTGTTGTTGCTGCTTTATACTTAGTGAAAAAAGTGCTAAGTCTGGAATCTGTTATAACCTGATGCTATGTTTGCTTGATACCCAACTCAAATCCATTCTTGCTTTGGAGTGGCTAATGATCATGTCTTGTTGTACATGTTATTGACTATCCATTCATGCCCTTACGTGCTCATTTGGCCTGGTTTAGCTTATTAATTTCTTGCTCTCAAGTTGCTATAAAGTTTACCTGTTAGGATTTTATCAGCTTGTTCAATTTGGTGGAGCTTGTTGCTATTGATCCATGCCTCCTATGGAGTTGCTCAAATGGAGTTGTTTGTTGTATGCTATGCCCACTACATGTCCATGATCTTAATATGATTAGTAGAGTTGATATGCTTGTTGTTTTGTGCCTCCGAAGGCAGCATCGTGATGATGTTTTTGCCTTCCCAGATTTTGACTAAGTCTGGATAATTTTATTGCAACTTGCCATGCTTGGTTAATTGTGTTCCAGCAAGCTTTTGGGTGTGTTCTAAGTTCATGCTTGTTAAGTATCATGTCAACTTCACATCCATGCTTTTTGTTACCGCGTTTGAGTGTTGTAGCATATATTTACCTGGCTCCAAAGATGCTATGTGGTTGTTAACTTCAGCTTTCCATTGTAACTTGTTTTGCTCGTATCTTTTAGCCCGTTGCTCCGTTTTGGGTGTGCCTTATATGAAACTTGTGTGATTTTGCATGTAGAATCATAATATCATGTTGTTTTCATGTTTGGAGTGAGTTTGATTGATGTTTGGGTGCATTTTTCACCGTTGCCATGCTTGTCTTGTTTTGCTCATATCTTCTAGGCCGTAGCTCCGAATTAAACAAACTTTATATGAAACTTGACTAGAATTTCGTGTAGATCATCATGGTGCATGTTAACCTGATGTTTAACAACTTTAACTTAAGGTTTGTTCAGATCTGGACTAATTTCAAATTATGCATATGAGGACTTACCAGATTTGTGATGTGTTGATTCCGGCCTCATTTAAACTTGTTATTTTGTGTTGTTTTTGAGTGCTTCATACCTTGCCATGTATTGCATCATATATAGACTTGTCTTGCATCATACTTGGTTGAGCATCTTGTCATATTCTTGTGTTGTGTGTTTATCGTGTTGTGTGCTTTCTTCTCGCTAGTTCTTTTCCGTTGCGATCGTGAGGATTCGTTCGTCTACATGTGGTTCGTATTCAAGGCTTCTTCTTCGTCTACTTCATGGTTTTGTTCTTCTTCCTTGCAGGATCTCAGACAAGATGACCATCACCTTGGATACCTTTACTATCATTGCCATGCTTAGTTGTCTCGATGCTATCGTTATATGTCGCGCTCCCTATAATTATTGTTAGCCCCTCTTCTTGTTGCCATGAAACCTCTAACCTTTGACACCTTCCTAGCAAACCGTTGTTTGGCTATGTTACCCGCTTTCTCAGCCCCTCTTATAGCGTTGTTAGTTGCAGATGAAGATGAAGATCGTTCCATGTTGGAACTTGTTGCTTTGGGAATATCACAATATGTCTTATATATCTTAACACACCTATATACTTGGCAATGGGTGGAAGGCTTGGCCTTTTGCTCGGTGTTTTGTTCCACTCATGCCACCTTAGGGGCCTATAAACCATCATTATGTTCCTTGATTTTGCGTTCATTACACGGTTGGGTATATGGGGACCCCTTGACAATTCGTCTTTGAATAAAACTCCTCCAGCAAGGCCCAACATTGGTTTTAATTTGCCTCATAATAACTACTTAATTAAATAATTAAATTTGCATAGGGGGTCGCGCCCTCGGTGATTCTTTTCTACATAGCAGGGGGGCCAGTGCTGATGGTTTTGGTCCCAGTCGGGGGTGCTGCGGGGCCACCTGGGGGAAACCCGAGGGCTGGTTTTACTCGTAGCTTCGCCCATCCGGTCGTGGCCTGAGACGAGATACGCGCGGCTACTATCAGGGTGTCGACACACCGGGAGGTCTTGCTGGACTTGTTTTACCATTGTCGAAATGTCTTGTGCATCGGGAATTCCGAGCCTGATCGGATTGTCCCTAAGGTAAGGGGTGATAATATTATTATTACTTCTGCTGATCGTGAGAGCTTGTGATGGGCTAAGTTGGGACACCCCTGCAGGGTTATGAACTTTCGAAAATCGTGCCCGCGGTTATGTGGCAGATTGGAATTTGTTAATGTCCTGTTGTAGAAAACTTGACAGAGGATCCGAAGTAAAACACACAACTGTGTGAGTAACCGTGACTGTCTCTTTTCAGTTTGAGAAGAGAACACGGTGGGGTTATGTTTGACTCGTAGGTAGTTCAACATCTTTAGCGATCATTACTAGTTTGCGACCGCTTGCGTAGATGCTCATCTTATTCTTATACTCGTAAGTTAGCCACCATACATATTGCTTAGCCGCTACTGCAACCTCACCACTTTACCTCTTCCTACCCATTAAGCTTTGATAGTCTTGTTACCCATGGTTTTGGGATTGCTGAGTCCTCATGGCTCACAGATACTACAACAACAGTTGCAGGTGCAGGTTTCCGATGACTTGATGTGAGAGCGTTGTTACCTTTTGTTGGAGTTCTTTCTTCTTCTTCTTCATCAGTCTTGGGTTTGGTTCCGGGTCGATAGCCTGGGATAGCAGATGGATGTCGTTGTGCTTTTCATGTTTGTATCCGTAGTCGGATGCCTTGTATTGATGTTGTTGTATTCATGTGAATTGTATGTATTGTTGTATCCCCCATGTATGTATGTGATGGTACGATGTAATGATATCCATCTTGCTAAGCGCCCGAAATGCGGTTGTGCCCCAATCACGTAAGTGTCACGTGATCGAGATAGAATCACATCTTGGGCGTGACAGTACATCACATACTTGCATGTTATGCATACGTGTAATGTGTATTGCTATGTGTGGGATTATACACCTAGTTGTTTACCCTTGGTAGCCTATCTTATGGGGAAATGCCTCCTAGTGCTTCCACTGAGCCTTGGTAGCCTGCTACTACTCCGGAACACTTAGGCTGGCCGGCATGTGTCCTTCTTCGTTCCTGTGTCTGTCCCTTAGGGAAAATGTCACGCGTTGTTCCTTTAAGTCCTTGTAGCTTTCTATGACTTGGGTTCATACGTTGATGATCGACACGTTCGTTGCCGGGTCATGTATGTCTGTCTCTGTAATTCAGAGCCACTTTTGGTTTACAACTAGTCATGTCGGCATGGGTTCTTTGTCATATGGATGCTAGCGACACTATCATATACGTGAGCCAAAATGCGCAAACGGTCCCGGGCCAGGTAAGGTGGCACCCGTGGGGATACCGTGCGTGATGCCGCAAAGTGATATGATGTGTTACATGATAGATTGGAGTGACTTAGGATCGGGGTCATGACAGTATCATTGCTTTCTACCTCGATAGACTCGTTGTCACCGTTCTGGGATTGGGCGTACCCAAACTTGCTTGCCTACGGCTCGATACGCGGGCTAATCGATGGCATGGTACGGCCCAGCTGAAAGGACCTCAAGATAAGACCCTCGCGAGATCCCCAGGCCTCGTGAGGCAAGCGACGCCAAGACCTCCCGTGGAGCGGCTCCTCAAGCCTGCCTCCCGAGGAGCGGAGATTTCTATGCAGGTACCCAGCCTCATGAGGCTCCGGATGACGTGAGCCGTGATGATCAAGGCGAGGCGGGCGCTAGCGAGCGCAGAGGGGGCAGTTTGCTCTTTGGTGCTAAGGGGGAGTCGTCAGGCGCATTTTCCTGAGGAATGCCCCAAAGTTTTCCATTTTGGTGCAACAAGATCGAGACCACGAGCCCAGCCGGTCGGGCGTCATCTCCGAGCCCACTGTTGTGTGCTACCTCTTGAGCTTGCGTTGGTTTTTCCGTTGTAGAGGAAAGGGTGATGCAACAAAGTAGAGTAAGTATTTCCCTCAGTTTGAGAACCAAGGTATCATTGCTGTAGGAGACAATGCACAAATCGCCAAATACCTGCACAAACAATCAACCAACTTACACCCAACGCAATAAAGGGGTTGTTAATCCCTTCACGGTTATTTGCAAAAGTGAGATCTGATAGAGATGGATAAACTGTAAAGAAAATATTTTTGATTTATAGATTGGAAAGTAAAATATTACAAAATAGTAGATCGGAAACTTATAAGATGGAAAATAGACCCGTGGGCCATAGGTTTCACTAGAGGCTTCTTTCATGATAGCAAATATTATGGTGGGTAAACAAATTACTGCCAAGCAATTGATAGAAAAGTGCAAAGTTATGACGATATCTAAGGCAATGATCATGAATATAGGAATCACGTCCGTGTCAAGTAGACCGACTCCTGCCTTCATCTACTACTATTAGTCCACACATCGACCGAAACGATTCTGCATCTAGAGTATTAAGTTCATAAAGAACATAGAAACACATTAAGTAAGATGACTTGATGTAGCAGAATTAACTCAAGCCATACGATGAAAACCCCATCTTGTTATGCTCGATGGCAACAATACAATAAGTGTCATGTCCCTTTCTGTCACTGGGATTGAGCACCACAAGATTGAACCCAAAGCAAAGCACTTCTCCCATTGCAGGAAAAACCAATCTAGTTGGCCAAACAAAACCAATAGTTCGAATAGAATTACTAAGATATCAAATCATGCATCTAAGGATCCAGGAAAGACTCAAATAATATTCATAGATAATCTGATCATAAATCCACAATTCATCGGATCATGGCAAACACACCACGAAAGAAGATTACATCGAGTAGACCTCTAAGAACATCGAGGAGAACATGGTATTGAGAATCAAAGAGAGGGAAGAAGCCATCTAGCTACTAGCTATGGACCCGTAGATCAATGGTAACCTACTCACACTTCATCGGAAGGGCAATGGTGTTGATGTAGATGCCCTCCGTGGTCGAATCCCCCTCCGGTAGAGTACCGAAAAAGGCCCTCAGATGGGATTTCGCGAAAACAGAAGGTTACAGCGGTGGAAAAGTGGTTTCGATACCTCCTCTATGGTTTTTGGAATATATGTGAATATATAGGCAGAAGAAATAGGTCGGTGGAGCAGCAGGGGGCCCACAAGGGTGGGAGTCACGCCCTACCCCCCTAGGCACGCCCTCAGTCTTTGTGGCTGCCTCGTAGCTCCCCTGATGTGCACTCCAAGTCCTTTGGATGTCTTCTAGTCCAAGAAAAATCCTCGTAAAGGTTCATTCCGTTTGGACTCCGTTTGGTATTCCTTTTATGCAAAACTGAAAAATTAAGGAAAAATAGAGGCACCGGGCTCTAAGTTAATAGGTTAGTCCAAAAAATAATATAAAATAGCATATTAATGCATATAAAACATCCCAAACAGATAATATAGTAGCATGGAACAATAAAAAATTATAGATACGTCGGAGACATATCAAGCATCCCCAAGCGTAATTCCCGCTCGTCCTCGAGTAGGTAAATGATAAAAACAAAATTTTGATGTGGAATGCTACCCAACATATTTTATCAATGTAATTTTTCTTTATTGTGGCATGTATGTTCAGACCCATAAGACTCAAAATAAAAGTTCATCAATGTTAAAACAGTAATACTTCGAGCATACCAAAAGTAATCTACGAAGCTTCAAAAATAACATGGCTAAAGAACGTTATCCTTACAAATCATATAGTCCTTATGCTTCCTTTTCTTAACACAAGATACCCCTCATGCACATCCCGGAGTCAGCCAAGCAATTGCTTTCATACTCTACTTTTTCAAGCCTTTTTTCAACTCTTCATGCAATATATGAGCGCGAGCCTTGTACATAGCACTATAGGTGGAATAGAAGGTGTTGATAGGCAAAAGGTGGGAGAAACTCTCACATCAACTAGGCAAATCAATGGACTATCGAGATGTCCATCAATCGATATCAATGTGAGTGAGTAGGGATTGCCATGTAACAGATGCACTAGAGCTATAAGTGTATGAAAGATCTAAAGAAAACTAGTGGGTGTTCATCAACTTGCTTGCTCATGAAGATCTAGGGCATTTGAGGAAGCCCGTCGTTGGAATATACAAGCCAAATTCTATAAAAAAAATCCCACTAGTATATGAAAATGAAAACATAGGAGACTCTCTATCATGAAGAACATGGTGCTATTCTGAAGCACAAGTGTGGAGAAAGATAGTAACATTGTCCCTTCTCTCTTTTTCTCTCATTTTTTTCTTTTTTTTCTTTTTTTGGTGGGCTTCTTTTGCCTCTTTTATTTTTTTGGGCTTCATTGACCTCTTTTATTTTTGATAACCTCACATGGGACAATGTTCTAATAAAGATGATCATCACACTTTTATTTACATACAACTCGATACTAGAACATAGTATGACTCTATATGAATGCCTCTGGTGGTGTACCGAGATGTGCAATGATATAGAGTGACATGTATAAAAATATGAATGGCGGCTTTGCCACAAATACTATGTCAACTACATGATAATGCAAAGCAATATGAAAATGATGATGCATGCCATAACAAACGTAACGGTGGAGTTGCATGGCAATATATCTCAGAATGGCTATGGAAATGCCATAATAGGTAGGTATGGTGTCTGTTTGATGAAGGGTGTAAGGTGGTTTGATGCACCGGCGAGAATTGCGCGGTACTAGAGTGGCTAGCAAGGTGGAAGGGTGAGAGTGCGTATAATCCATGGACTCAACATTAGTCATAAAGAACTCACATACTTATCGCGAAAAATCTACTTAGCCCCCAAAGCAAAGCACTACGATGCATGCCCCTAGGGGGGAGGTTGGTAGGAGTTAACCATCACGCGCCCCCACCTTCCCGCAAAGATGAAACAGTCAAGATACAATGCGCGCCAATTTGGTTACATAGGCCATACGTGCATGCTACGAGAATCACAAACCTTAACACAATTATTTCTTTAACCTCACAAACTACCACTAGCATGACTCTAATATTATCATCTCGACATCTCAAAACAATTATAAGGAGTCAAAATTTTCATAGTATTCAATGCTCTATATATGAAAGTTTTTATTATATCTCCTTTGGATGCCTATCATATTAGGACTAAATTCATAACCCAAGAAAATTAACATGTTGTGTTTAAAGACTCTCAAAATAATATAAGTGAAGCAAGAGAGTTCAACAATTTCTATAAAATAAAACAACCATCGTGCTCGAAAAAGATATAAGTGAAGCACTAGAGCAAAATTGCCTAGCTCAAAAGATATAAGTGAAGCACATGGAGTATTCTAATAAATCATGATTGAAGTGTGTCCCTCTCAAAAGGTGTGTACATAAAGGATGATTGTGGAAAACTAAAAAGCAAAGACTCATATCATACAAGACGCTCCAAGCAAAACACATATCATGTGGTGAATAAAAATATAGTCTCAAGTAAAGTTACCGATAGAAGAAGACGAAAGAGGGGATGCCTTCCCGGGGAATCCCCAATCTTAGGCTCTTGGTTGTCCTTGAATTGTACCTTGGGGGTGCCTTGAGCATCCCCAAGCTTAGGCTCTTGGCACTCCTTATTCCATAGTCCATGAAATCCTTACCTAAAACCTGAAAACTTCACAACACAAAACTCAACAAAAATCTCGTGAGCTCCGTTAGTAAAACAAAGCAAATAACCACTCAAGGTACTGTTGTAATCTTATTCTTATTTTATATTGGTGTAATATCTACTGTATTTCAAATTTTCCATGGTTCATACCCCCCGATACTAGCCATAGATTCATCAAAATAAGAAAACAACACATAGAAAACAGAATCTGTCAGAAATAGAACAGTCTATAGCAATCTGAAAACTTTGCATACTTATGTAACTCTAAAAATTCTGAAAAATTAGGACGATGTGGGAAATTTGTATATCTATTTTGTGTAGAAATTTCAGAAGGTTTTCACGTTGGAGCAAATTATTGAATGCACTGGGCGCAAAAGTTTCTTTTTTTGCAGCAAAATCAAATCAACAATCACCGTAAGCCATCCCAAAGGTCTTACTTGGCTCAAACACTAATTAAAACACCAAAACACAATTACTACAGAAGTAATAATGTGTGAAACTTGAAAACCAGAACCAAAAAGCAAAAATAAAAAATAAAATTGGGTTGCCTCCCAACAAGCACTATTGTTTAACGCCCTTAGCTAGGCATAAAACGCGAATAGATCTAGGTATTGTTATCTTTGGTATGCAATTCATAAGTAGCTCTCGTAATAGATTGATAAGGCAATTTAATTTAGTTTTTGGAAAGTGTTCCAAGCCATTCCTTAATGGAAATTGAAATCTAATGTTTCCTTCTTTCATATCAATAATTGCGCCAATCGTTCTAAGGAAAGGCCTGCCAAGAATAATAGGATATGAATGATTGCAATCTATATCGAGAACAGTGAAATCTACGAGCACATAATTCCTATTTGTGACAATAATAACATCATAAATCCTTCCCATATGTTTCTTAATAGTGGAATCCGCAAGATGCAAATTTAAGAACACTCATCAATTTCACGGAAACCTAACACATCACATAAAGTTTTTGGAATCGTAGAAACGCTAGCACCCAAATCACACATAGCATGGCACTCATAATCTTTAATCTTGATCTTAATAATAGGTTCCCACTCATCATAAAGTTTTCTCAGAATAGAAACTTGCAATTCAAGCTTTTCTTCAAAATATTGCATCATAGCATCAACAATATGTTTAGTAAAAGCTTTATTTTGATTGTAAGCATGAGGAGAATTCAACATGGATTGCAACAAGGAAATAGAATCTATTAAAGAACAATTATCATAATTAAATTCTTTTAAATCCAAAAGAGTGGGATCATTGCTACTTAAAGTTTTGATCTCACCAATCTCTCTTTTATCAATATTTTCATCAAGATCTAGAAACTCTGAATTATTGGGACACCTTTTAGCTAAAGTTGACTCATCTCCAGTCCCATCTTTATCAGGACTTATATTGGAAAACAAAGATTCAATAGGAGTCACATCAATCACTTTAATATCATCATTATTTTCACAGAAACTAGAAGAACATGTTTTTATAAACCAATCTTTTTTAGCACGCATCTTAGCGGTTCTTTCTTTGCACTCATCAATGGAAATTCTCATAGCTTTGAGGGACTCATTGATATCATGCTTGGGTGGAATAGATCTAAGTTTCAAAGAATCAATATCAAGAGAAATTATATCCATGTGCCTAGCCAAATCATCAATCTTAAGTAATTTTTCTTCAATCAAAGCATTAAAATTCTTTTGAGCACTCATAAATTCTTTAACACTATTCTCAAAATTAGAGGGAATCTTATTATAATTTCCATAGGAATTGTTGTAAGAATTACCGTAAGTGTTAGAAGAATTACTAGGAAAAGGCCTAGGATTAAAATTTCCTCAATATGCGTTGTTACCAAACTTGTTCCTACCAACAAAATTCACATCTATAGATTCATTATTATTCTCAATCAAAGTGGAAAAGGGCATATCATTAGGATCAATATTTTCCTAGCAAATAGTTTTATAAGCTAATCCATCTTTCCGCTCAAAACATTAATCTCTTCAATTGCATGCCCTTTTTTACTAGTGGAAGATCTTTTGGTATGCCATTGAGAATAATTAACCATTATATTATCTAGGAGTTTAGTAGCTTATCCTAAAGTTATTTCCATAAAAGTACCTCCCGCGGCCGAATCTAAAATATTTCTAGAAGCAAAGTTCAATCCGGCATAAATTTTTTGTATAATCATCCATAAATTCAAACCATGAGTAGGGCAATTTCTTATCATAAGTTTCATCCTCTCCCAGGATTGTGCGAGATGCTCATGATCAAGTTGTTTAAAGTTCATAATATCGTTCCTAAGGGAGATGATCTTAGTGGGAGGGAAATACTTGGCAATAAAAGAATCGTTACACTTATTCCATGAATCGATACTATTTTTAGGCAAAGATGAAAAACAAGTTTTAGCCCGATCTCGTAGTGAGAATGGAAATAGTTTCAATTTAACAAGATCATTATCCACATATCCTTTCTTTTGCATATCACACAATTCAAAGAAATTATTCAGATGGGATGCGGCATCTTCGCTAGGAAGGCCAGAAAATTGATCTTTCATAACTAGATTCAATAAAGCAACATTGATTTCACAAGATTCGGCATTAGTAGCGGGAGCAATCAGAGAACTAATAAAATCATTATTATTGGTGTTGAAAAAGTGACATAATTTTGTATTTTCTTGAGCCATCGTGACAAAGCAAGCAATCCAACACACAAGCACACAAAAAGTGAGCGAACAAGACGAACGGAAGAAGGACGAAGAAAAGGCAAATCTTTTCAAAAATTGTTAAAGAAGTGGGGGAGAGGAAAACCAGAGGCCAATGGCAAATAATGTGAGTGCGAAAGATGAGATTTTTATGAAGGGTACTTGGAATGTCATGACTGGGCGTAGATTTCCCCCGCAACGGCGCCAGAAATTCTTCCTGCTACTTCTTGAGCTTGCGTTAGTTTTTCCCTTGAAGAGGAAAGGGTGATGCAGCAAAGTAGAGTAAGTATTTCCCTCACTTTGAGAACCAAGGTATCAATCCAGTAGGAGACAACACACAAATCGCCAAATACCTGCACAAACAATCAAACAACTTGCACCCAACGCAATAAAGGGGTAGTCAATCCCTTCACGGTTATTTGGAAAAGTGAGATCTGATAGAGATGGATAAACTATAAAGTAAATATTTTTCGTATTTTTGGTTTATAGATTGGAAAGTAAAAGATTGCAAAATAGTAGATCGGAAATTATAAGATGGAAAATAGACCCGTGGCCATAGGTTTCACTAGAGGCTTCTCTCATGATAGCAAATAGTACAGTGGGTAAACAAATTACTGCCAAGCAATTGATAGAAAAGCGCAAAGTTATGACGATACCTAAGGCAATGATCATGAATATAGGCATCACGTCCATGTCAGGTAGACCGACTCCTGACTGCATCTACTACTAATACTCCACACATCGACCGAAACGATTCTGCATCTAGAGTATTAAGTTCATAAAAAACAAAGTAACGCATTAAGTAAGACGACATGATGTAGTGGAATTTACTCAAGCAATATGATTAAAACCCCATCATGTTATCCTCGATGGCAACAATACAATACGTGTCATGTCGCTTTCTATCACTGGGATTGAGCACCACAATATTGAACCCAAAGAAAAGCACTTCTCTCGTTGCAAGAAAAACCAATCTAGTTGGCCAAACCAAACCCATAGTTCGAAGAGAATTACTAAGATACCAAATCATGCATATAAGGATTTAGAAAAGACTCAAATAATATTCATAGATAATATGATCATAAATCCACAATTCATCAGATCTTGGCAAACACACCGCAAAAGAATATTACATTGGATAGATCTTCATGAACTTCGAGAAGAATATGGTATTGAGAATCAAAGAGAGAGAAGAAGCCTTTTAGCTACTAGATATGGACCCGTAGGTCTGTGGTAAACTACTCACGCTTCATTGCAAGGGAAGTGGTGTTGATGTAGATGCCCTCCATGGTCGAAGCCCCTCCGGCGGAGTACCGGAAAAGGCCTCCAGATGGGATCTCGAGGAAACAGAAGGTTACGGCTGTGGAAAAGTGTTTTCGATGCCTCCTCTAGGGTTTCTGGAATATATTTGAATATATAGGCAGAAGCAATAGGTCGGTGGAGCAGCAGGGGGCCTACAAGGGTGGGGGCGCGCCCTACCCCCTGGGCGCGCCCTTCGTTCTTGTGGCTGCCTCACAGCTCCCCTGACGTGCACTCCGAGTCCTCTAGATGTTTTTTGGTCCAAGAAAAATCATCGTAAAGTTTTGTTCCATTTGGACTCCGTTTGATATTCCGTTTCTGCAAAACTCAAGAACAAGAAAACAATCAGAAACTGGCAATGGGCTTTAAGTTAATATGTAAGTGCCAAAAATAATATAAAATAGCATATTAATGCATATAAAACATCCAAAATTGATAATATAATAGGATGGAACAATAAAAAATTATAGATATGTTGGAGACGTATCATTGTGTCATGGCGAGAAACTTTGTAGGCGAAGACCACTTTCGTCAAGATAAGATGTACATCTTGCCCCCCTTCAAAATTGTCCATTATGGGATGCCTTCCCGCCTAAACGATGAGGGAAGAGGACCATGACCACTATAAATATAGGCCAGCTACCATCGTAGAGGGTGCGGCTCCTAGATCGATCCCTCCTCCCCAACTGAGCCCTCACGAGGTCGCTCTTACACTGTACTAGTTCATCCTCAACCTCCTCGTGAGGCCAATCCACCAAAGGCAGGAGTAGGGTTTTACACCGCAAGGTGGCCCGAACCTGGGTAAATCTCTTTGTTCTTCCTTCCCGTCCGATCATCTTACACGACGTGATTGAGCCATGGGTATAGCGAGCTGAGTATTTAGGTGAAGCAGAATCCTTCATACACACCCCAAAGTTTGAACTTCTTTGGGTCCGCGGAGCCCTGATTCCGACATTTGGCGCGCCTGGTAGGGGCAGTCGGAGCTCCGTTTCTTCACCGACGACGCTCCACCTTCGCTTCATTGTCCGCATGGCGGAAGCCACCCTGCAAGCATGACCGCCTGAAGCCTATGGGAGCACTGCGGGCTTCCCGGCCCTCAACCCCGGCTTGCACCGGGTGAGGTGGCCATTGAGGTCAGGCCAACGCTGCCCCCACTTTACAACATCGTTGCGAACCCCGAGGTGTTCCTTCAGTTGTACGTGTGCTACCTCTTGAGCTTGCATTGGTTTTTCCCTTGAAGAGGAAAGGGTGATGCATGATAGTAGAGTAAGTATTTCCCTCAGTTTGAGAACCAAGGTATCAATCCAGTAGGAGATTACGCATAAACCGCCAAATACCTGCACAAACAATCAAACAACTTGCACCCAACGCTATAAAGGGGTTGTCAATCCCTTCATAGTTATTTGCAAAAGTGAGATCCGATAGAGATAGATGAACTAGTAAAGTAAATATTTTTGGGTTTTTGTTTATACATTGAAAAGTAAAAGATTGCAAAATAGTAGATCTGAAACTTATAAGATGTAAAATAGACTCGGGGGCCATAGGTTTCACTAGAGGCTTCTCTCATGATAGCAAATTACAGTGGGTGAACAAATTACTATCAAGCAATTGATAGAAAATCGAATAATTATGACGATATCTAAGGCAATGATCATGAATAAAGGTATCACGTCCGTATCAAGTAGACCGACTCCTACTTGCATCTACTACTATTACTCCACACATCGACCAAAATGATTTTGCATCTAGAGTATTAAGTTCATAAGAACAGAGTAACACATTAAGCAAGATGACATGGTGTAGTGGAATTAACTCAAGCAATATGATGAAACCCCATCTTGCTATCCTCGATGGAAACAATACAATACATGCCATGTCCTCTTTGATCTCTCTTTTTTGGTGGGCTTCTTTGGCCTCTTTTATTTATTTGGGCTTCATTGGCCTCCTTTATCTTTGATAACCTCACATGAGACAATGTTCTAATAATGATGATCATCACACTTTTATTTACTTACAACTCGATAATAGAACCAAGATATGACTCTATATGAATGCCCCCGGTGGTGTACCGGGATGTGCAATGATCAAAAGTGACATGTATGAAAAATACGAACGGTGGCGTTGCCACAAATTCTATGTCAACTACATGATCATGCAAAGCAATATGACAATGATGAAGCGTGTCATAATAAACAGAATGGTGGAGTTACATGGCAATATATCTCAGAATGGATATGGAAATGCCATAATAGGTAGCTATGGTGGCTTTTTTGATGAAGGTATAAGGAGGGATTTATGCACCGGTGAAAGTTGCGCGACACTAGAGTGGCTGGCAAGGTGGATGGGTGAGAGTGCGTATAATCCATGGACTCAACATTAGTCATAAAGAACTCACATACTTATTGTGAAAAATCTATTAGCTCTCGAAGCAAAGTACTACAACGCATTCCCCTAGGGGGGAGTTTGGTAGGAGTTAACCATCGCGCTCCCCCGACCTTCACGCAAAGACAAACACTTCAAAATACAATGTGCTCTAATTCGATCACATAGTTAGGAGACCATACATGCATGCTACGGGAATCACAAACCTTAACACAATGATTTCCTTAACCTCAGAAAATACCACTAGCATGACTCTAATATTACCATCTTAACATCTCAAAACAATTACAAGGAGTCAAACTTCACATAGTATTCAATGCTCTATATTTGAAAGTTTTTATTATATCTCCTTTCGATGCCTATCATATTAGGACTAAATTCATAACCCAAGAAAATTGCCATGTCGTTCTTAATAACTCTCAAAATAATATAAGTGAAGCAAGAGAGTTCAATAATTTCTATAAAATAAAACCACTGCCGTGCTCTAAGAAGATATAAGTGAAGCACTAGAGCAAAATTGCCTAGCGCAAAAGATATAAGTGAAGCACATAGAGTATTCTAATAAATAACGATTGAAATGTGTCCCTCTCAAAAGGTGTGTAGAGCAAGGATGATTGTGACAAACTACAAATCAAAGACTCATATCATACAAGACGCTCCAAGCAAAACACATATCATGTAGTGAATAAAAATATAGCCTCAAGTAAAGTTACTGATGGATGAAGACGAATGAGGGGATGCCTAACCGGGCATCCCCAAGCAT
This sequence comes from Secale cereale, assembly GCA_902687465.1. Taxonomy (NCBI): domain Eukaryota; kingdom Viridiplantae; phylum Streptophyta; class Magnoliopsida; order Poales; family Poaceae; genus Secale; species Secale cereale. The sequence continues at coordinate 303,780,491 of LR738712.1, read as the reverse complement.
AAGCTCTTGGCAGTCCTTGAATTTTACCTTGGGGTGCATTGGGCATCCCTATGCTTAGGCTTTTGCCACTATTTATTCTATAGTCTATCAAATCCTCACACAAAACTTGAAAACTTCACAACACAAAACTGAACATAAATCTTGTGAGCTCTGTTAGTAAAACAAAGCAAATAACCACTCAAGGTACTGTTGTGATCTTATTCTAATTTTATATTGGTGTAATATCTACTGTATTCCAACTTTTCCATAGTTCATACCGCCCGATACTAGCCATAGATGCATCAAAATAAGCAAACACCACATAGAAAACAGAATTTGTCAAAAACAGAAGAGTCTGTAGCAAGCTGAAAACTTCGCATACTTCTGTAACTCTAAAAATTCTGAAAAATTAGGAAGACATGGGGAATTTGTATATAAATTTTTTGTAAAAATTTCAGAAGGTTTCAACATTCTAGCGAATTATTGAATTTTCTTCACTGGGCGCAAAAGTTTCTGTTTTTCTGCAAAATCAAGTCAACGATCACCGTAAGCCATCCCAAAGGTCTTAATTGGCTCAAACACTAACTAAAACACAAAAACACAATTACTACAGAAGTAATAATGTGTGAAACTTGAAAAAGAGAACCAAAAAGTAAAAAAGCAAAAATAAAATTGGGTTGCCTCCCAACAAGCACTATTATTTAACGGCCTTAGCTAGGCATAAAACACAAATAGATCTAGGTACTATCATCTTTGTTATGCAATCCATATGTAGCTCTCATAATAGATTCATAAGGAAATTTAATTTTATTTCTTGGAAAGTGTTCCATGCCCTTCCTTAATGGAAATTGAAATCTAATGTTTCCTTCTTTCATATCAATTATTGCACCAATCATTCTAAGGAAAGGCCTGCCAAGAATAATAGGACATGCATGATTGCAATCTATATCAAGAACAATGAAATCTACGGGAACATAATTCCTATTTGTGAAAATAAGAACATCATTAATCCTTCCCATAGGTTTCTTAATAGTGGAGTCCGCGAGATGTAAATTTAAAGAACACTCATTAATTTCACGGAAACCTAGCACATCACATAAAGTTTTTTGGAATCGTAGAAATGCTAGCACACAAATCACACAAATCATGGCACTCATAAGCTTTAATCTTGATCTTACTAGTAGGTTCCCACTAATCATAAAGTTTTCTAGGCATATATACTTCTAATTCAAGCTTTTCTTAAAAAGATTGCATCATAGCATCGATGATATGTTTAGTGAACACTTTATTTTGATTATAAGCATGGGGAGAATTCAACATGGATTGCAACAAGGAAATACAATCTATTAAAGAGCAATTATAATATTAAATTCCTTGAGATCCAATCTAGTGGGTTCATTGCTACTTAAAGTTTTGACTTCATCAATCCCACTTTTATCAATTTTTGCATCAAGATCTAAAAACTCCGAATTATTGGGACATCTTTTAACTAAAGTTGGTTCATCTCCAGTCCCATCTTTATCAAGATTTATTTTCTAAAACAAAGATTCAATAGGAGTCACATCAATCACTTTAAGATCTTCATAATTATTTTCAGACTCTGGTTTAGCAGCCATCTTATTTACTAAGGTGGCTTGCTTATCAGAGATTTGGCCAACTAAATTTTGAAGGTGAGTAAACTGAGATTTCAGACCATAAAATTCCTTAGACATATCATGAAGTTCTTTATTCATGTATTCCAAAATACTTTTCTGCTCTTTGAGCTCATTCCTAAAGAAATTATTGTGCTCAAATTGCAAAGACATGAAGCTTCTAACATTATTTTCAATTTCTTCCAACTTTCTAAAGCGAGTTCAATGTTTTTTGGTTGAGCCATTGTGTGAACAGTCCAAAACTCAAGCACACAAAAAGCAAGCGAACAATATGATTGAAAGAAAGGCGAAGAAAAGGCAAAACTTTTCGAAAATCATTTTAGAAGTGGGGGAGAGGAAAACGAGGGGCGAATGACACATAATGTATATGCGATAGATGAGAGTTTAATGAATGGTACTTGGTAGGTCTTGACTTGGCGTAGATCTCCCCGGCAATGGCGCCAGTAATTCTTCCTGCTACCTATTGAGGTTGCATTGCTTAATCCCTTGAAGAGGAAAGGGTGATGTAGCAAAGTAGAGTAAGTATTTCCCTCAGTTTGAGAACCAATGTATCAATCCAGTTGAAGATTATGCACAAATCTCCAAATACCCGCAGAAACAATCAAACAACTTGCACCCAATGCTATAAAGGGGTTGTCAATCCCTTCACGGTTATTTGCAGAAGTGAGATCCGATAGAGATAGATGAACTAGTAAAGTAAATATTTTTGGGTTTTTGGTTTATAGATTGAAAATTAAAAGATTGCAAAATAGTAGATCTGAAACTTATAAGATGTAAAATAGACCCGGGGGCCATAGGTTTCACTAGAGGCTTCTCTCATGATGGCAAATATTACGGTGGGTGAACAAATTACTGTCAAGCAATTGATAGAAAAGTGAATAATTATGACGATATCTAAGGCAATGATCATGAATATAAGCATCACATCCGTATCAAGTAGACCGACTCCTGCCTGCATCTACTACTATTACTCCACACATCAACCAAAACGATTCTGCATCTAGAGTGTTAAGTTCATAAGAACAGAGTAACACATTAAGCAAGATGACATGATGTAGCGGAATTAACTCAAGAAATATGATGAAAAACCCATCTTGCTATCCTCGATGGCAACAATACAATACGTGTCATGTTGTCGGATCTTGGGTTCCGGCAAAACCCTTGTGGTTCAAACTCTGGGGTGCGCACGAAGATCTCTCCTTCCTCCCTAGATCGTCTACTCGCCGATCCCTAGGCCTAGCTCGTCAGATCTGAATAACAAGGGACACAATGTTTATACTGGTTCGGGCCATCGTTGTGGTGTAATACCCTAATCCAGTGTGGTGTGGTGAATTGCCTTGTAGGCTAAGGAAGAACTACATGGGGTGAACAGCCTCCTGAGGAGAGGTGTTCTTGTGCTCGAGTGAGCTTGTGGGTGTGTGGCCTTCTATCTGATCAACTCAAGATGAGATCTCTCCCAATGGTAGTGGCTAGTTCTATTTATAGTGGCCTGGGTCCTCTTCCCAAATATTGAGCGGGAAGGGATCCCACAACGGCCAAATTTGAAGGGGGACAGCTAGTACGAGCTATCCTGACAAAAGGTGGTCTTCGCCTGCCAAAGGCTCAGGTGGTGACGCCACCGTGGGCTCCGCGATGACATCCGCTCTACCGTCCAGCTGGTCTTGGTCTCATTGGACCGACATGGAAACCTTTGCCTGATGCCTCGGGACTCCTCGCCTGCACCTGCTCCTTTAGCACCAAAGAGGAAACTGGCACTCTGCGCCCGCTGGCACCCGCCTGGCCTTGGTCGTCACTGCTCACGTCATCAGGACCTCGCGAGGTACCCCTTGTATTGATATCTCCAATCCTCATGAGCTAGCCTAGTGAGGCCGCCCCAGGGGATGTCTTGCGTCGTTCGCCTCGCGAGGCTCGACCCATTGCGAGGGTCTTGAGTGTTTGCTGAAGAGGTTGGGCCGTACCAGGCCGCCTGGTGAGCCATGCCCTTGGCCGCAGGCAAGCAAGTCTGGGTACCTCTGTTCCCAGAAAACCGACACATGTCCCCTACTGTCACTGGGATTGAGCACTGTAAGATTGAACCCAAAGCAAAGCACTTATCCCATTGCAAGAAAAACCAATCTAGTTGGCCAAACCAAACCGATAGTTCGAAGAGAGTTATTAAGATATTAAATCATGCATATAAGAATTAAGAAGAGACTCAAATAATATTCATGGATAATCAGATCATAAACCCACAATTCATCGGATCTTGATGAACACACCGCAAAATAAGAATACATTGGATAGATCTCCAAGAACATCGAGGAGAACATGGTATTGAGGATCAAAGAGAGAGAAGAAACCATCTAGCTACTAGCTATGGACCCGTAGGTCTGTGGTGAACTACTCACACTTCATCGGAAGGGCAATGGTGTTGATGTAGATTCCCTCCGTGGTCGAATCCCCCTCCAACGGAGTACCAGAAAAGGTTTCCAGATGGGATCTCACGAGAACAGAAGGTTACGACAGCGGAAAAGTGGTTTCGATGGATGTTCTGATGTTTCTGGAATATTTGGGAATTTATTGGCGAAAGAAGTAGGTCCGTGGGGTCTCGAGGGCCCACAAGGTAGGGGGCGCACCCAACCCCCCAGGTCGCGGCCTCCATCCTTGTGGCCACCTCGAGGCTCCCCTGGCATGTACTCCAAGTCCTTTGGATGTCTTCTAGTCCAAGAAAAATCCTCGTAAAGTTTGGTTCCGTTTGGACTCCGTTCGATATTCCTTTTCTGCAAAACTCAATAACAAGGGAAAAACAGAAACATGCATTGGGCTCTGAGTTAATAGGTTAGTCCCAAAAATCATATAAAATAACATATTAATGCATATAAAACATCCAAAACATATAATATAATAACATGGAGCAATAAAAAATTATAGATATATTGGAGATGTATCAACGTGCATGCCATCCAAGCGGCGGGTGGCGATGACAAGGCAATGGCAAACTGGCTCCCTTTGGCCCTCTCGGAGATGCCACGCTAATGGCTGTGCGGCCTCCCCGAGGCCTCGGTGTCCTCTTGGGAGGAGCTCTACGATCAGTTCGTCGCGTGCTTCGCAGACCCTGGACCCCATGCGGACGCCTATGCCTTGGCACGTCGTAGGGGCCTGCGTCCGGTCGCCACGTTAAACAATTTCTCTGCCAGCCATCTGCCTCTCGGCCGCAGCCCGAGGCCTCGCAAGGCTGCGCGATGCCGGAGAACGACATCACCTTTGACTGCAGGGACCACCCAAGGACTGCGGCTGTAGCTGGTGCGCTCCCCATGCCGTGCACGCCCACCATCAACAATGTCACGGTCACCAAGACCCTCATCGATGGCGGCGCCGGCCTCAACATCCTCGCCTTAGAAGCCTTCGACATGCTCCAGGTGCCCTACGACCAGCTTGCGCCTACCAAGCCCTTCCTAGGGGTGACCGAAGGCTCCGCCACCCCGTTGGTGCGGGTGCGCTACCCCGACAATTTTGGGACACGTGACAACTACCACACCAAGCTTATCGACTTCAACATGGCCCGCATCGCCCTCCCATACAACGCCATCCGGGGGTACCCGGCCCTCGCCAAGTTCATGGCGGCGACGCACCCGGGCCACAACACCATTAAGATGCCCGGCAGCAACGACATCATTGCTGTTGTCGCGGACATGAAGGACGCAGTCTGGGTCCTCAGACACGTCTACAGGGCCGTGTCGGCCTCGTGCCCCATGCCAAGGGCGCGCCAGAAGCTCCGGAGGCCGCACCCACAAATAAGAAACAATTTTTTCTCAAGACCGAGCGGAAACGAAGCAGGTACCTGTTGATAGCGAGGGCTCGAGCCCCACCTTCACCATCTGCTCCGGCCTTCCCCCAGATCAAGAGAAGGCGTTGGTCGATTTCCTCCAAGCAAACAAGGACGTGTTTGCGTGGGAGGCATCTGACCTGGTGGGCATACCGAGGGAGGTCATGGAGCACCACTTGGTGGTTTGCCCTTGTGCACGCCCAGTGAAGCAGAAGGCACGGTGTCAGGCGCAGGAAAAGCAAGCTTTCATCATCCAGGAGGTGCACATGCTATAGGAAGCCGATGTCATTCAGGAGGTGCGGCATCCGAACCTGCTGGCCAACCCGATCGTCGTCCCCAAGAAGGGTGTGAAGGTGCACACATGCGTCGACTTCACGAACCTCAACAAGGCTTGCCCTCAGGATCCCTTCCCGCTCCTGCGCATCGACCAGATCGTGGATTCCACCATCGAGTGCGATCTGCTATGTTTTCTGGATGCTTTCTTAGGTTATTATCAAATGAAGATGGCAGTGGAGGATGTCAAGAAGACGCCCTTCATTTCCCCATGCGGCATATATTGCTACATTTGCATGCCCTTCGGGCTGCGAAACACTGGTGTGACCTTCCAGTGGCTAATGCACATCACGCTGGGGCAATGGACCGGGAGGAACGCGGAGGCATACATCGATGACATCGTGGTCAAGTCACGAGAGGCTAGGACCCTGATCGAGGACGTGGCGGAGACGTTCGCCAACATGCGCCAGGTGAACCTGAGGCTCAACCCAGAAAAGTGCGTGTTCGGGGTCCTGTCCGACAAGCTGTTGGGTTTCCTTGTGTCCCACCGAGGGTTTGAGGACAATCCTGAGAAAGTCAAGGCAATTGAAAAGATGCATCCACCTCAGACCCTCAAAGAGATGCAATTGCTCGCGGGCTGCGTAACCTCCCTAGGACGTTTCATCTCCAAGCTCGGCGAGCGCGCCCTCCATTTCTTCAAGATGATGAAGAAGAAGGGCCCTTTCAAGTGGACTCCAGAAGCTGAGGCAACCTTTGAGGACCTCAAGAGATACCTCACAAGCCCACCTGTCATGGTGGCCCCTCGCCCTCGCGAGCCCCTGGTGATGTACCTGGCGGCCACCCTCCACTCGGTCAACGTAGAGCTCATGGCGGTTCGAAAGAGCGCATCGACGCAGGCGCCGGGCAAGGCAACTCGTGAGGGGTCGCACAACATTCACCACCTCAGGACGACGCTCTTGAAGTCCTTGGTGCTTCACCAACCAGCGGGGCTCGCGAGTCCCTCGTGCCCCGCGTGGAACAAGGCGCCATCGACACTTCGTCCTTCATTGAACGTCCGATGTATTTCGTCAGCATCATGCTGCGAGATGTGTGCTCGCGCTACCCTATGCAGAAGAAGCTCGTGATCGCGCTCCTTGTCGCCTCAAGGAAGTTGTGTCATTATTTCCAGGGCGAGCCCATCAAGGTCGTCTCTGCATACCCCTTGGAGAAGGTGATACGCAACCCTAACGCAGACGAGAGAGTCGCCGAGTGGAACATTAGGCTGTAGGCATTCTAGCTGGAGTTCAGCACGACCAGTGTCATCAAAGGCGCGACCCACACCGATTTCGTGGCAGAGTGGACGCACCCTCCCAACTTGGGACTGGATGAGGGCCAGTCCCTCACGCCTGGGAGCAAGGCTGCCGATGGTTGGGTTATGCACTTCGACGATGCCTTCACGCGGCAGGGCGCGGGGGCTGGAGTTGTGCTCATCTCGTCGACCAAGGACATGTTCTACTACATCGTGTAGCTCTACTTCTAGCATGGTGAGAAGGTCTCCAACAACATTGCTGAGTACTAGGGCTTGATCACCGGCCTCAGGGCCATGGCTGTCCTGGGGATCAAGCGCCTCACCGTCAAAGGCGATTCCTAGCTCCTCGTCAACTTCTCCAACAAGGAGTACAAACTGAAGGATGAGAACATGGAGGCATACTTGGAAGAGGTAAATAAAATCGAAAGAGTTTCATAGGTTTGGAATTATAGCATGTCCCGCGCGGCATGAACAAGGAAGCAGACGACATCGCCAAGAGGGAGTCACACCGCGAGCCTCAGAAGCCCAACGTCTTCAAGGAGAGGCTATTCGGACCATCGGCGGCGCCCTTGCCGCGGGTCCGGCAGTGCTTCGGAAGGAGCTACCACCGACCCCGTCCTCAGGAGCCCCGACTCGCCGCCTAGCCTCAGGAGCCCACCTGCTCATCACACTAGAACCTCAGGCAGGCGACTGGACTACGGAGCTCAAGGCTTACCTGCTCCACTGTGCCTTGCCGGAGAAGGAGGAAGACGCAGAACATGTGGCTCGTAAGGCCACTGCATATTACTTGCAGAACGGCGAGCTGTACCAAGGACGCCCCGATGACATCTTGCTGCGGTGCATATCCGAGGAGCAAGGGCGCGAGTTGGTTGTCGACATCCATGGTGGAGATTGCGGGCACCACTCCTCATCGTGCACTCTCGTGGGATAGTGTTCTGCAGCGGCTTGCCAGTTCCTGCGCCAAGCAGATTCATCAGCCCACGCCGGGTCTTGAGACCATCCAGCTATCGTGGCCCTTCGCGGTCTGGGGGCTGGATATACTGGGCCCGTTCCCTCGGGCGACCGACGGTTATCGCTACCTCTACGTCGTCATCGACAAGTTCACCAAGTGGGCGGAGGTGGAACCCGTGCGCACCATTCCCGCCAGATTGGCCGTCAAGTTCACACATGGCTTCATGAGCTGTTTCAGTGTCCCCAACTGTATCATTACTGACAATGGCTCCCAATTCACAAGCAACCGATCTAGGGCATATAGTACTAACCATGGAATGCAGATATGCTATGCTTCGGTGGCGCACCCATAGAGCAACTGCCAGGTCGAGCATGCCAATGCAGAGGTCCTAAGGGGCCTCAAGACAAGGATCTTCAAGAAGAAGCTTGAGGCATGCGGTAGGGGTTGGCTCGGTGAGCTTCAGTCCATGTTGTGGTCCATCCGCACCACTTTGACTAAGCCCACTGGCGAGACCCCATTCTTCCTCATCTACGAGACTGAGGCGGTCCTCCCACACGAGGTCAAGCACCACTCCCCGCGAGTCTTGGCATTCGACGAGGCATGTCAGGATGCCTCACAGGGATCGGATCTTGTGCTCGGAGAGGAGGCCTGCCGCCAGGCCTCTCTCCAACGGCAAGGTACCAGCAGGCACTACGGCGCTACCATTGCCGCCACATCCGCTCTCGGATCCTCGAGGTCGGAGACCTCATCCTGAGGCGGGTTCTCTCCAAGGAGGGCCTTCACAAGCTCTCGCCCATGTGGGAGGGCCCGTTAAGGGTCACCCGCGTCTCCAGGCCTAGTGCCACACGCTTGGAGACGAAGGACGGGGTCCCCGTCCAGAATGTCTGGACCATCCAGCATCTCCACAAGTTCTACCCGTGACACTCTCACGTAATAATAAGAGGGGCTGTACATGCCTCGGAGTCTCCCGGTGCATCGCTCATCGGTCCCGTGGGGGCTCCCACCCACGCCCATGTGGAAGCCCCATGCTCTATGCTGGCGGACAACACGGTCTTACAATGACTGTGCTCACGCTTAGTGGAGGCACCATGCTCCGCGCTGGTGGGAAGACTAGTACAGTCACCAGGCGCTGCTGTTCTTTTGCTCTCTTTTTGTAACCTAGTTTGCTTCTTATTGGAATGAACTTGGAAATTCTTGCGTCTCTATTCAAAAAAGGGTGGGAATGTTTTCTCCTTGCAGCATTTTTTCTCTTAGGTCTCATTTTTCAGAGGAGTGGCGGTTGCCCGTCCCCCCCCCCCCCGCGCGTGCCGCGAGAGGGGGCTGGGCACGGTGTGTACGCCTAAGCTGGACCAAGCCACATCCATGGGTCCGCCCACACGCACACCTCGCCAAGGCCTTGGCATTCGAATCCTCATGCGATGCTCCCGAGTGAGCCAACATGCATAATTGCCTTTGGTCCCCGAACCTTAGGAGCGCCCATATCCTGGCCTTCTAGGGCATCACGACCTGACATATCAGCGACAATCGGTCCTCGCTCAGGGGCTCTAGACACAGAATGAGCGTCAAGGAAGGGTGGCTGAAGAAAAGCATCCATGGTCCGGTTGCTACTAGGGAGCCCTGCGTGAAGTGCTTATTACATCCCCGTGAGGTTCGACGCCTAGCAGAGGTGTCCTCGGAGGCTCTGAACGCTCACGAGCCCCCCCCCCCCCGAGACTCTGGACCCACCTGGTCCAGGAGGAGCCCCTCCTACAATCTCTTTAAGCTACCTCAGCGCCCCAGCAGCATCGTTACCAGAACAATGAGCGCACACAGGATGAAAAAGTCCGAAGGAGTGCACCCTGATGAAGCAACAACCCGCCACGGGCCACTGAGCGCACCAAGCTAAGTTATCCTAATCGCGCCGGGCAAGAGCCCTTCAATTAGCAATAGTATAAATGCTAGAATATGAATGAGAATGACTGACAAAAGGCGCAAGCACTGCAGGTCATTACACACCCCCGCGGGGTTCTTCACGGTTCTTAATCCAGGAAGCAAGTAAAAACACATAACAAAGAAGCGGCCTCCCATGGACCGCTGCTCCTAAGGCGTGGCTCCGGCGCCGCCCACGCTCAGCCAGAGTCCTCCTCCTACTTGATGGGGGCGCGGCGGCATGGCGGCTCGGCGTCCTCCTGAGCGGGGGCATGGAGGAGCAGCGGCTCACCGTCCTCCTTGGTCCGGGTGTGCGATGACGCGGTGGCTCGTCGTAGTCGTCGTCGCTTGAGCTCTATCTCGAGGAGGTGCCACTTCTGCTGGAGGAGTCGCGGTCATCACTGAGGGAGAGTTCACTGCCGAGGATGTCACCATCGCGGCGGCGGGGCTCTGTTCAAGTGATCACAAGAAGACAGTAAAATCAGCCATGAAAAGGGTAAAGGACCAAACCAAACATAAAGGGAAAGGAAGAACGCGACACTTACGTGGATACGGTCGGCCTGGGCTTAGGAACCCTAAGAAGGGCCGCCTTGGCGGCCGCCTCCTGGCATTTTGTGGTGTCGACCGAGGCCTTGGGCTTCTTGGGCCGGCCGCCAGGCAGCCCTGTGGTGGCCCGGCGTTGCGATCCGTCGGCTGTGGTTGGCGGCGCCATCGAGGAGCTACTGCCCCCAATTGGGTCTGCCTCTTAGACGCGAGGCGGCACTTCGTCCTCCTCGTCGTCGTCTGGCCAGTCCCTGACGCCGCCTCCAGATGAACCGCCTGCTGGCTGGCCTCCGCCACTTGTGACCTCCTCCTCCTGCATGGCGGCCGCCCCTAGATCGGGGTCGCTTGTATCGCTGCATCAACGGAGCGGGCCGGCATCAACGGGCGGACCGACTGCCCTGAGCCTGACTCCAGCTGGCCTGGGAAGAGCTGCAGAGCGGTACAAAGGTCAGGCGGCGGTATTAGGCAGAAGAAGGAAAAAAGAAAGGAGAAGGGGGCTCACCACAGGCGGCGGGTTGCTGAGGCTATACGGTGGCTTGCCGAACGCCCATCCCGAATCAGACATCTTGCAATTGGAGATAGAGTTCACTAGATGGGCCACCTCTGCGTACGGCATCCGCTTGGTTCACGGCTCGAGTCCCGGGGCCCACTCATGTCGCAGATCAGATGTGGGCGGGACTGCAGCGGCATCACCTGGCGCTCTGCAAAGGTGGCCAGGAAGTCTGAGAATACCAGGCCCTCCATTTCCTTCATCTCCCGATGGAGGCGCCATGCATGAGGGAGGCAGGCCGGAACTTCCAGGAGGCGCGGGGCTCGGCAGGTCGACTAGCGGCGTAGTCTGGCAGGTTGATGTAGTCGTGCTCCGGGTCGACGTTGGAGATGTAGAAGTACGTCGTCTGCCACTGCTTCGCCGAGTGCACGAGAGCGAGCTTCGGGAAGTAGTTCCTCGCCCCGGTGCACCGCACAGCGACACACCCGCCGCACTGGGCAGCTTCGCCTTGGAGTGCTGTGCCGAGCTTCTAGTAGAAGAGCTCGCTCCACAGCTCAAGCATGGGGAGCACCCCGAGGTACCCCTCGCAGAGGACGACGAAGGCAGAGAGCGTCACCACCGTGTTTGGCGTGAGATGGTGACTGTCACATCCCTAGTCAGTGCTTGCATTAGGACTAGCTATAGTGTGCATCATGTTTACTTTTCAAAGAAACTTGAAATGGGAATGACAGAAACCCCAGCACCCCTCTTCTAACAACTAGGGTTTGATAAAATATTTTCCAATGTACCCAAAATGCCCTTCAAAAATGTTCATCATTTCTGCCTTGGTCTTAAACCTCTGCCAAAAATGGTACACAATTTTCTAGGACATCCAAGGTCTCTGGATTAATTCATATGGTATTTGCATTTGGGCATTTAAATGCTATAAAGTATTTTATGTGCCCAAATAATCATAAACTAAAATGTTCCATACTGTTCATATTATATAAAGTGGGCATGACTAGTTTCATGAGTTACAAAAATGTTCTGGCATTTTTTTAATTCAACAAAGTTGCAAAAGAAATGAAACAGAAAGTAAATAGAAAAAAATAGGAAGGAGCAGACTTACCAGAGCCCACTTACCTGCCTAGCCAGACGGCCCAGCCCACCAGGGGCATCCCCGTCTTCTTCGCCGCGCCAGCGCACGAAGCAGCTCGGTGGCGAGCGCCGCCGACGCGCCGGCCACCCCCTACCTGCCTGGCTGGCCCTTCGACCCTCTGGATGGAGCCGGACAACGCCACGCAGACCCCCTCGACCGTTTCCCCTCTCCCCAGAGTCTTTCCCCACATCTCTCCCCTCCGCCGAGCTCCACCGAGCGAGCTCGTCGCCGTCGATCGCTGCCACCGCGCCCTATGCCACTCCCTCGCCTCCCCGACGCACCATTAGCTCCGCCGCATCGCCCCGAAGCTCCCCACCGACGCACATGACGCCAGAAGCCCTGCAACGTCCTCCCCGCCGTCGTCTTCAACCTTCGGCACCGGAGATTGCTGCAGCCCGTACGCCGCCGTCCGACCTCCCCCGAGCTCGCTTCGACGCCCTCTGCGACCGCTGTGAGCTCACCCTTCGAACCCCTCTCTCCACGGGCTTGATTACGCCTTGTAGCCGCCGCCCCCTTGCTGACCGTAACTCACCGCCGCCGGCCACCTCGCCACCGTGGCCACAGGCACCGTGCCTCGCAGCTGAGCACGCCGTGAGGATCAGTAGATCACCAGCAAGCTAATGCCAGCTTTAACTTCTCCTACCGTGCACCACAACGCCGTCCCGGCCAACTCCGTGCAAGCGCCACCGCGGACGAGCTCGTCGCCGTCGACTCCGGCGACCTTTCGACCAACCAGTGGCACCGTTGGATGCGGTGCATCACCAGGAGCACGTAGAGCCCATCCGCGCGACAAATGGTTGCCGGAACAAGGATTCTGACGAGTCACCGCCGTGCGATATGGTCGCCGCCGGCCAAACTCCGGCGGGCTGACAGGGCCTGTTAATTAGGAGCTAACAGTAATTAGATTAACCACCACAGTCACTGACAGTGGGCCCCATCGCTTAGTCAAACCTAGTCAACTCTAGTTTTGACCGGAATTAGCTCCAGAGACACTGACATGAGGGACCTACCAGTCAGGTTTGACTTGGACGCCTGTTGACTGGCTGACATCAGCATGATGTCATGCTGACGTAGTAAAGGATTTTCTGGGATTATTTGATTTAAAAACAATTCAGGAAATTCCAGAAAATGCTTTAAACTTCAAAAAATCATATAAATTCAATAGTAGCTCAGATGGAAAAGATTTATATATGAAAATTGATCAGAAAAATCCAATCTTTCCAATGGTTTCATGCATGTTTCAGCAAGTTAACCTTGTTGTATACTCTAAAACATGATAATGCACTTAAATAAATAATAGTTTGAGTTTGAATTTGAATCTTTGATTCAAATGGGCTCAAACCCTTCTGGTTATAGTTGCATTAGCCCAAAACACATGCATCTTGTCATATCATGAGCATGCATCATATTGTTGCATTTGTTTGGTTATTGATTGTATCACCGATATTCTCCGTGTTAGGTCCTGCTCCCGAGGATACTTCTGCGTATCCAGCTGAAGAGCAGTACCCGACAACCACTCTGTGAGGCAAGCAATCATTGATCATTCCGATACAAACCCATCTTCTCGCTCCTGCTCTCTTTTACCGCATTAAGGCAACAGCGTGTGAACTGCTACTTGCTGCGGTAGTTGAACCCTATTCCCTTGCATGAGCTGTCATTGCCACAGTAAATAGTTGAAACCCACTAGCATGTGTAGGAGTTGATTGAGACATGTGATGTGTGATCCACCATGCTATTTGTTTATGTTGCCTGCTATGCTTAGAGTTGTGTCAGGTCTGGTTCATCTGGGTGATGGATCAGAGTGAAATGATCATACTCGATAAAGAGAGGGAAGTGTGGAACATGTTTGGTAAAGGTATCGATGAAAGGCCGTGTAGGAGTACATGGTGGGTTGTTTCATTGGAATCGTCCATAGGACCTGAGATCTGTATGTGTGATTCAAGTTACAGCTACTACCACGCATTGGGCTCCGGGCGCTCCAAGCCCTCTCGGCTTATTAATTACCCTTGATCTCTGTCCAGGAGTTGCAACTAGTTTCTGGTGTTTGTAGTTTACTGGTGGTCATGCACAGCGCTGACCCTCGGGGTGGGCTGATGCGACAGGTACGTGGCACGGTGTACCGGTTGCCCGTTTGGTGACTCGGGAACCCTGTACACATCGTTTGGGGCCATGAGCGACACCCCGGGCGGATCTCCCCACGGATGGAACCCAAATAGGCGATAAACCTGGACGAGAGACTTGTGTAGTTAGTCAGGTCGTGGCCGACACCCTCGCTGGGCTTCCGCTTGAAGGTTGCCGAGTACATGTCGAGTAAACGACGGTAAGTGGTGGAAGCGTGTGTGAAGAAGTACACCCCTGCAGGGTTATCAATCTATTCGAATAGCCGTTGTTCGCGGTACAGACTACTTGGTTACTCTTACAGTTCATAGACAAGTTGATGGATACTACTAAAAGCCTCAAGACAAGTGTGAGTGCCGTGAATGGCCCTTCCGTAGGATGACGGAAGAGGATCCTCGGTGGTGTATTGTTGTGGTGAGTAGAGGACTCGTGTACGTAGTAACATCTTGCAATCTGTTGAGAGTCGTAGTATAGGTTAGCCAAGAGTCAAAGCTGTCTTTCTACTATGAACTCCACTACCCCCGTTGATAATGTTGCATGTATGATAGGTTCTGTTGTAAGACTTGCTGAGTACCTTTCTACTCATGTTTGCTTAATAACTTTTGCAGAGGAGAACCCTGCCCCTTCTGATGGGTTCTACATAGACGTTGACGTCGACGAGTAGCTTGCTACCCAGACGGAGATCTGGAGCTTGTGAAGGGCCTTGTAGATAGTCAGGCTACACCAAGCCTGTTTTATTTTTCCAAGTTGTCTGTACTCAGACATGTTAGCTTCCGCTTGTGCTTGTATGACTGCATGACTTGAGTGTTGGGTCATGTGACCCCTACCTGTATGGATATGTTATGTATGGCTCTTGGAGCCTCTTAAATAAAGTACTTTGAGTCATAGAGTTCTGTTGTGATGAAATGCTTGGTATGTGTGGGATCCGACACCTAGTTGTTTTCCTTTGGTAGCCTATCTTACATGGAAATGCCTCCTAGTGCTTCCAATGAGCCTTGGTAGCTTGCTACTGCTCGGAACACGTAGGCTGGCCGGCATGTGTCCTTCTTCGTTCCTGTGTCTGTCCCTTAGGGGAAATGTCACGCGTTGTTCCTTTAAGTCCATGTAGCTTGCTACGACTTGGGTTCATACGTTGATGACCGACACGTTCGTTGCTGGGTCATGAAGCCTGTCTCTATAATTTAGTGCCACTTTTGGTTTATAACTAGCCATGTCGTCCCGGGTTCTCTGTCATGTGGATGCTAGCGACACTGTCATATACGTGTGCCAAAATGCGCAAACGGTCCCGGGCCAGGTAAGGTGGCACCCGTGGGGATACCATGCGTGAGGCCGCAAAGTGATATGACGTGTTACAAGCTAGATCGGTGTGACTTAGGATCGGGGTCCTGACAGCGTTGGCATCAGAGCCGGACTGCCTGTAGGTTTCTCAAGCCAAACTGGTCGATGTTGAGTCTAGAAAAATTCTTAGTTATATGTAGGGGAATTGATTGTGGAAGGGAACGTTAGGCTCTTTTTACTCCTTTACCTTATGCCCTTCTGATCTGAGTCAGTCTATTCTTTCCATGGGGATTTAGGACTAGGCCTCTTATCCTTACTAGGTTCACGTGTTACTAATCCGTAGACTCTTAGGATTGTGGTTTCAAGCCTCAGTTCAGTTTCTACCCTTTTAGTAGATGATTTGTTGGACCCGGAACCTTGTTATGATAATGTTGAGTGGTTATGCTATCATTTGTATGATGTCTCAAAATCTTTTTTGAGCATTTACAGCTGTTATGCTGCCCGATTTCTTCCAGAAACACTAATGCCTTTGCATTACTTCGTGTTTCAGATGTCTGGCCGCACACCTCACCAAGTGGTTCGTTTGACTCGGTGCATTAATGTGCCCGGTCACACGGCCATGCTAGTCCGTGTGTTGACTGAGACCGGTTACCGCTGGTATCCTGAGTACACCATGGAGGAACAGTACCGGGATTTCAATCAGAGTCAGTATTTCTGCACAGTCCGGATATACCCCTCATATCCCGGAGCTAACGACCCCATCCATTGGTCTTATGGACTCGGGGTTACTATCGAGATGGCAGTACAGGATGCCGCTTATTCGATGATGACCATCCTCCGGGCTAGGCATGCCCTGTTGCTGAACACTGAGTTCTGTTACATGCCAGCCTCATTTCCCGGAGAGGAAGGCTACTACACTGGTCTGTATACTGATGCTGCTCATGAGGAGCCACTGCTTCAGACTACTATTCAGATGCTGGAGGATAGGGACCGTGAGGTCCGTGCCCTCCGGATGGAGCTGTATAACACTCGAGCCGCCCACTGGACTACTTTGACACGGCTTGCACCTGTTGTGCATGCCGGATATCTGGATATGCGGGATTTGTACCCTGTGCGGACTCGTCTACCTGATCGTATGGATTGGCGTGACGTTGGGGGTATTACACCTCCACGTGGGCGTCGGTTACCACCAGCATCATGTCCGATGCCACATCCATGTCCCTATGGTCCACAGCCTTCGAGTGCTAGAGAGTTTCAAGATCCATCTGTTCCACTCCCAGGCTACGGTGGTAATGTTTACGAAGATTACTACGGGAATGTCTGAGCTAGACCGTGGCAGTAGTAGTATTGTAGTAGTTGTATTCCCACAGTCCTGCGCGTCTTGTGGAATATGACTTAGCTAGTACTGAGTTCCGGAGGTGTAGTTAAATAATGTATATGAGCTTGGAATGCCTCTGATGGGATGTATCGTCTTTCATCGCAGTTGTACTTTAGCCTTGGCTTGTACTAAACTATGTATGGTGTGTATGACCACTGGTGTATATATGGCAGTTTCTATATTACCATGTCGTACGGATGAACATCTCTGCATTCCGTGTCATCCATTACATTCTACACTCCTATGTCAAGTTTTTGCCATCCTTGTCTAAACCGTTGTTATGTTTCTCCTAGGATGGTCAACACTCGCAGCACTCCTGCTGCTCAGGAGCAGGGTGAGGCTAGTGGGGCTAGAGATGAGAATCTGCCCCAGCCACCCTCCTTGGCTGAAGTTATGCTCGAGGCAGAACAGAACAAGAGAGAGACCAACCGTGTGCTGGAACGCATAGAGCCGAACACTGGGTTCCGTCAGAGGAATGACGTGGTGTCAATCAACGACTTTATCAAGATGTGCCCACCTAAGTTCCATCACTCCACTGAACCTCTGGATGCGGATGACTGGCTTCGTAGTATCACCCACAAGCTACACTCTGCCCGTGTGGCCGAAGCTGACAAGGTTACCTACACCGCCTACCATCTTGAGGGCCCTGCCAGTCTCTGGTGGGAGAACTTTGAGGCTATGTGTCCTGCTGGCCAAATCACTACTTGGGCTGAGTTTAGTGATGCATTCCGTGAACATCACATTCCGGAAGGTCTCATGGATCGCAAGCGGGAGGAATTCTGCAATTTTACCCAGGGCCGATTAACCGTGGATGGCTATAGTCGCGAGTTTGGCAACTTAGGACACTATGCACCTGAGGAAGTATCCACCGATGCCAAGAAGCAGGCGAGGTTCTGAAAGGGACTCAGCCCTGAACTCCGCCGAGATCTACGTCTGCACGAGTGCACTTCCTTCCAGAAGTTGGTGAACAAAAGCTATCAGTGCTGAGACGGGCCAGACTGATTTCGAAGCCACACGCAAGCATCCTCGTGATTTTGGTTCCTCATCCGGCTCTGGCTCTCACAAGCGCCGTGTGTGGGTTCCTAACACTGCTCTGCCACCCAAGTACACACCGAGGCCATCCTATGAGGTGCCTCGCCCAACTCAACAGTATGCACCTGCCAAGACTTATGGAGGACCACCTACCAACTTTGCTCCACGCACTGGCACTGTGACATGCTTCAAGTGTGGAGAACCGGGGCACTACATGCGTGAGTGTCCCCAGAACCAGCCAGGAAAACCCGTTGGCCGTGGTAAGCCAACCGGCAAGGTGAATTATGTCAATCCACTTCCCACTACACGTGGTCATGTCAACTATGTCTCTGCTGAGGAAGCTTATGAGGATCCTAACGTCGTCCTTGGTACGCTTCTCGTTAACTGCCATCTGGCATCTGTTCTTTTCGATACTGGAGCATCCCATTCGTTCATATCTGAGAGCTATGCTCGAATGCACAACATGACTTTTTGTGACATGCCTACTTCCATGGTTATTCAAACTCCTCGTTCAAAGTGGCAAATCTATAGGGTAAGCCATGGAAATGAAATTCTTGTCGATAGACTTGTTTTCCTTGCATCACTAATCGCTCTCAAGTCCTCGGACATAAACATCGTCTTGGGTATGGATTGGATGACAACTCATTACGCCAAGATTGATTGCTACACTAGGACCGTTCAACTTACACACCCATCCGGCAAGAGAGTCAATGTCTTGACTCGAATGGCTGAGCGTCAGCTCTACTCCCTTAATGCCAGCCCTCTACCAGAGCTCGAAGATATTCCGGTAGTCCGTGACTTTCCGTATGTTTTTCCAGAAGAACTGCCAGGTGTTCCACCTGACAGAGATGTCGAGTTCGTGATAGATCTTATTCCTGGAACTGTCCCAATCTCTAGGAGACCCTATAAGATGGCACCGCTAGAATTAGCTGAGATTAAGAAACAACTCGATGAGTCCTTGAAAAAGGGTTTCGTCCGTCCTAGTTCTTCCCCTTGGGCTTGTCCCGTCCTCTTCGTCAAGAAGAAGGATGGAACGGAACGGATGGTTGTAGATTACTGACCTGTCAATCTGGTCACCATAAAGAACAAGTATCCGCTCCCCAGGATCAACGACCTGTATGATCAGCTCGCTGGATCCTTAGTCTTTTCCAAAATGGATTTGAGGTTGGACTACCATCAAATCAAAATCAAGAACGAGGACATCCCCAAGACGGCTTTTGTTACTCGTTATGGCCAATACGAGTACACCGTCATGTCCTTCGGATTAACCAATGCCCCAGCCACCTTCTCCCGGCTAATGAATTATATATTCATGGAGTATTTGGATAAATTCGTCGTGGTATATCTCGATGATATACTCATCTACTCCAAGAACAAGAAAGATCATGCCGAGCATCTAAGGCTGGTATTGACGAAACTTCGAGAGCACCGCCTTTATGCCAAATTCTCTAAATGTGAATTCTGGTTGCCAGAAGTGACCTATCTAGGTCATGAGATCTCTGGCAAGGGTATTGCTGTCAATCCCGAGCGAGTTCAAGCCGTCCTTGATTGGACTCCCCCTGAATCGGTCTAGCAAGTTAGGAGTTTCCTTGGCTTAGCGAGCTATTGCTGACGCTTTGTCGAGAATTTCTCCAAGGTTGCTAAACCTCTAACTGAACTCCTCAAGAAAGATAAAAAGTTTGAGTGGACCTCACAGTGCGAGTCCAGCTTTCAGGAACTAAAAAGACGCCTGAAATCTGCACCCGTACTGGTACCACCAGACTTTTCCAAGGATTTTATTATCTACTTCGACGCCTCGCGACAAGGACTAGGTTGCACATTCATGCAAGATCGTCAAGTGATCGCATACGCATCTCGACAGTTGCGTCCACATGAGGATAACTATCCTACACATGATCTAGAGCTTGCAGCCGTAGTCCACGCACTCAAAACATGGCGACATTACCTTCTTGGTAATCGCTGTGAAATCTTCACTGATCATCAAAGTCTGAAATACATCTTCACCCAACCGGATCTAAATCTCAGGCAAAGACGTTGGGTTGAGTTGCTCACACATTACGACTTAGTAATCGCTTAAACCCCTGGGAAGGCCAATGTCATGGCTGACGCACTAAGTCGTAAGTCTTATTGTAACAACCTGATGTTACAACAAGGACAACCACTTCTTCACGAGGAATTTCGTAAGCTTAACCTACACATTGTTCCTCGAGGATTCCTTTCCACCTTGGTGGCGAAACCTACCCTTATGGATCAAATCATAGCTGCGCAGAAGCAAGATACAGGGATTTCCCGAATTAAGAGAAACATTCACAAAGGAGTTGCAGGTTGTTTCTCCATTGATAACAGAGGTGTTGTTTCCTTCGAGAACCATTTAGTGGTTCCCAAGAACCGACATCTACGGCAGTTAATCCTTAAGGAGGCTCGTGAATCTCCTCTCACGATTCATCCCGGTAGTACCAAAATGTATCAGGACCTACGTCAGAGATTCTGGTGGACTAGGATGAAGAGAGAAATTGCTCAATTTATTGCTAACTGCGATGTTTGTCATCGAGTTAAAGCAGAGCATCAGCGGCCTGCTGGCACCCTCCAACCTTTAGCTATTCCTGAATGGAAATGGGACAAGATCGGTATGGACTTCATTACCGGGTTTCCCAGGACCAGGAAAGGGAATAATGCTATCTTCATCGTTATCGACCGCCTCTCCAAAGTAGCCCACTTCCTACCTGTTCGAGAGAGTATAACCGCTAGCCAGCTAGCAGACTTGTATATCTCTCGGATAGTATCACTTCATGGTGTGCCGTTGGAGATCAACTCAGACCGTGGAAGTCTTTTCACTTCATGATTTTGGGAAAGTTTCCAGAATGCTATGGGAACTCATCTCTCTTTCAGCACCGCCTTCCATCCTCAGTCAAGTGGTCAAGTGGAACGAGTCAATCAAATTCTGGAAGATATGCTTCGAGCCTCTGTCATCTCTTTCGGTATGGACTGGGAGAAGTGTCTTCCATTTGCCGAATTCGCTTATAACAATAGTTATCAAGCCAGCCTGGGCAAGGCTCCCTTCGAAGTTCTACATGGACGAAGGTGTCGAACACCTCTTAACTGGTCAGAAACCGGGGAAAGACAATTCTTTGGTCCGAATATGATCCAGGAAGCAGAAGAGCAAGTTCGCATCGTTCGTGAGAAATTGAAAACAGCCTAGTCTCGCCAGAAGAGCCAATATGATAGCCATCATAAGGCTGTGACTTTTGAAGTTGGCGATATGGCTTACCTTCGGGTTACTCCTCTTAAGGGAACCCATCGCTTCGGTATCAAAGGCAAATTGGCCGCTCGTTACATCGGTCCTTTTCGCATTCTTGCCAAACGAGGAGAAGTTGCCTACCAATTGGAACTACCTCTGCACCTTTCCAGAGTTCATGATGTCTTCCACGTTTCTCAACTCAGGCGTTGCTTCTCGGATCCTATCCGCGGAGTGGACCACGAAACGCTTGATCTCCAGGACAATCTCACATATCGAGAATACCCCGTTCGTATTCTTGATCAAACCGAGGGTACCACTCGACGTCACAATATCAAGTTTCTCAAGGTTCAATGGTCACATCATTCTGAGAGTGAATCTACTTGGGAAAGGGAGGATCGTCTTCGACTTGAGTACCCCACCCTCTTTCCGGAGGAACCCGAATCTCGGGACGCGATTCTTTTCAGTGGGGGTGAGTAGTCACATCCCTAGTCAGTGCTTGCATTAGGACTAGCTAGAGTGTGCATCATGTTTACTTTTCAAAGAAACTTGAAACGGGAATGATAGAAACCCCAGCACCCCTCTTCTAACAACTAGGGTTTGATAAAATCTTCTCCAATGTACCCAAAATGCCCTTAAAAAATGTTCATCATTTCTGCCTTGGTCTTAAACCTCTGCCAAAAATGGTGCACAATTTTCTAGGACATCCAAGGTCTCCGGATTAATTCATATGGTATTTGCATTTGGGCAGTTAAATGCTATAAAGTATTTTATGTGCCCGAATAATCATAAACTAAAATGTTCCATACTGTTCATATTATATACAGTGGGCATGACTAGTTTCATGAGTTACAAAAATGTTCTGGCATTTTTTTAATTCAACAAAGTTGCAAAAGAAATGAAACAAAAAGTAAATAGAAAAAAAATAGGAAGGAGCAGACTTACCTGTGCCCACTTACCTGCCTGGCCAGACGACCCATCCCACCAGGGGCATCCCCGTCTTCTTCGTCGCGCTAGCGCACGAAGCAGCTCGGTGGCGAGCGCCGCCAACGCGCCGGCCACCTCCTGCCTGCCTGGCTGGCCCTTCGACCCTCTGGATGGAGCCGGACGACGCCATGCAGACCCCCTCGACCGTTTCCCCTCTCCCCAGAGTTTTTCCCTTCCTCTCTCCCCTCCGCCGAGCTCCATCGAGCGAGCTCGTCGCCGTCGATCGCTGCCACCGCGCCCTACGCCACTCCCTCGCCTCCCCGACGCATCATTAGCTCCGCTGCATCGCCCCAAAGCTCCCCACCAACGCACACGACGCCAGAAGCCCTGCAACGCCCTCCCCGCCGTCGTCTTCAACCTTCGGCACCGGAGATCGCCGCCGCCCGTACGCCGCCGTTCGACCTCCCCCGAGCTCTCTTCGACGCCCTCTGCGACCGCTGTGAGCTCATTCTTCGAACCCCTCTCTCCACGGGCTCGATTACGCCTTGTAGCCGCCGCCCCCTTGCTGACCGTAGCTCACCGCCGCCGGCCACCACGCCGCCGTGGCCACATGCACCGTGCCTCACAGCTGAGCACGCCGTTAGGATCAGTAGATCACCAGCAAGCTAATGCCAGCTTTAACTTCTCCTACCGTGCACCACAACGCCATCCCGGCCAACTCCGTGCGAGCGCCGCCGCGGACGAGCTCGTCGCCGTCGACTCCGCCGACCTTTCAACCAACCAGTGGCACCGTTGGATGCGGTGCATCACCAGGAGCACGTAGAGCCCATCCGCGCGACAAATGGTCGCCGGAACAAGGATTCCGACGAGTCACCGCCGCGCGGTATGGTCGCCGCCGGCCAAACTCCGGCGGGCTAACATGGCTTGTTAATTAGGAGCTAACAATAATTAGATTAACCACCACAGTCATTGACAGTGGGCCCCATCGCTTAGTCAAACCCAGTCGACTCTAGTTTTGATCGGAATTAGCTCCAGAGACACTGACACGAGGGACCTACCAGTCAGGTTTGACCTGGACGCCTGTTGACTGGCTGACGTCAGCATGATGTCATGCTGACGCAGTAAAGGATTTTCTGGGATTATTTGATTTAAAAACAATTCAGGAAATTCCAGAAAATGCTTTAAACTTCAAGAAATCATATAAATTCAATAGTAGCTCAGATGGAAAAGATTTATATATGAAAATTGATCAGAAAAATCCAATCTTTCCAATGGCACTGGTTTCATGCATGTTCGAGCAAGTTAACCTTGCTGTATACTCTAAAACATGATAATGCACTTAAATAAATAATAGTTTGAGTTTCAATTTGAATCTTTGATTCAAATGGGCTCAAACCCTTCTGGTTATAGTTGCATTAGCCCAAAACACATGCATCTTTTCATATCATGAGCATGCATCATATTGTTGCATTTGTTTGCTTATTGATTGTATCACCGATATTCTCCGTGTTAGGTCCTGCTCCCGAGGATACTTCTGCGTATCCAGCTGAAGAGCTGTACCCGACAACCACTCTGTCAGGCAAGCAATCATTGATCATTCCGATACAAACCTATCTTCTCGCTCCTGCTCTCTTTTAATACATTAAGGCAACAGCGTGTGAACTGCTACTTGCTGCGGTAGTTGAACCCTATTCCCTTGCATGAGCTGTCATTGCCACAGTAAATAGTTGAAACCCACTAGCATGTGTAGGAGTTGATTGAGACATGTGATGTGTGATCCACCGTGCTATTTGTTTATGTTGCCTGCTATTCTTAGAGTTGTGTCAGGTCTGGTTCATCTGGGTGATGGATCAGAGTGAAATGATCATACTCGATAAAGAGAGGGAAGTGTGGAACACGTTTGGTAAAGGTATCAATGAAAGGCCATGTAGGAGTACGTGGTGGGTTGTTTCATTGGAATCGTCCATAGGACCTGAGATCTGTATGTGTGATTCAAGTTACAGCTACTACCACGCATTGGGCTCCGGGCGCTCCAAGCCCTCTCGGCTTATTAATTACCCATGATCTCTGTCTAGGAGTTGCAACTAGTTTCTGGTGTTTGTCGTTTACTGGTGGTCGTGCACAGCGCTGACCCTCGGGGTGGGCTGTGATGCGACAGGTATGTGGCACGGTGTACCGGTTGCCCGTTTGTTGACTCGGGAACCCTGTACACATCATTTGGGGCCGTGAGCGACACCCCGGCCGGATCTCCCCACAGATGGAACCCAAATAGGCGATAAACCTGGACGAGAGACTTGTGTAGTTAGTCAGGTCGTGGCAGACACCCTTGCTGGGCTTCCGCTTGAAGGTTGCCGAGTACATGTCGAGTAAATGGCGATAAGTGGTGGAAGCGTGTGTGAAGAAGTACACCCCTGCAGGGTTATCAATCTATTCGAATAGCCGTTGTTCGCGGTACGGACTACTTGGTTACTCTTACAGTTGATAGACAAGTTGATGGATACTACTAAAAGCCTCAAGACAAGTGTGAGTGACGTGGATGGCCCTTCCGTAGGATGATGGAAGAGGATCCTCGGTGGTGTATTGTTGTGGTGAGTAGAGGACTCATTTACGTAGTAACATCTTGCAATCTGTTGAGAGTTGTAGTATAGGTTAGCCCAGAGTCAAAGCTGGCTTTCTACTATGAACTCCACTACCCCCGTTGATAATGTTGCATGTATGATAGGTTCTGTTGTAAGACTTGCTGAGTACCTTTGTACTCATGTTTGCTTAATAACTTTTGCATAGGAGAACCCTGCCCCTTCTGATGGGTTCTACATAGACGTTGACGAAGACGAGTAGCTTGCTACCCAGACGGAGATCTGGAGCTTGTGAAGGGCCTTGTAGATAGTCAGGCTACACCA
This sequence comes from Secale cereale, assembly GCA_902687465.1. Taxonomy (NCBI): domain Eukaryota; kingdom Viridiplantae; phylum Streptophyta; class Magnoliopsida; order Poales; family Poaceae; genus Secale; species Secale cereale. Next base: position 303,755,595 of record LR738712.1, on the reverse strand, counting down.
AGCCTGTTTTATTTTTCCAAGTTGTCTGTACTCAGACATGTTAGCTTCCGCTTGTGCTTGTATGACTGTATGACTTGAGTGTTGGGTCATGTGACCCCTACCTGTATGGATATGTTATGTATGGCTCTTGGAGCCTCTTAAATAAAGTACTTTGAGTCATAGAGTTCTATTGTGATGCAATGTTGTATTTGCACATATTGAGCATATTGTGTGTATGATTGAAATGCTTGGTATGTGTGGGCTCCGACACCTAGTTGTTTTCCTTTGGTAGCCTATCTTACAGGGAAATGCCTCCTAGTGCTTCCAATGAGCCTTGGTAGCTTGCTACTGCTCGGAACACGTAGGCTGGCCGGCATGTGTCCTTTTTCGTTCCTGTGTTTGTCCCTTAGGGGAAATGTCACGCGTTGTTCCTTTTAGTCCATGTAGCTTGCTATGCCTTGGGTTCATACGCTGATGACCGACACGTTCGTTGCTGGGTCATGAATGCATGTCTCTGTAATTTAGTGCCACTTTTGGTTTATAACTAGCCATGTCGGCCCGGGTTCTCTGTCATGTGGATGCTAGCGACACTGTCATATACGTGTGCCAAAATGCGCAAACGGTCCCGGGCCAGGTAAGGTGGCACCCGTGGGGATACCGTGCGTGAGGCCGCAAAGTGATATGACGTGTTACAAGCTAGATCGGTGTGACTTAGGATCGGGGTCCTGACAGTGAGGCTGCACGCCGTAGAAATCGAGGAAGGAGCGGAAGAACCCGCACGTGGGAAGCCCGAATCCGCGGAGGAAATGAGAGCGGAAGACGATGCACTCGCCCAGCCGTGGCGCCGGCCTAAGCTCGATCGACGGCGCGAGGCGCACGGCGACCTTCTCGGCGGGGGGCAACCGCCGCGACCGGCGGAGAAAGTGCACATGCTCCTAGGTGATGTCGCTGCCGTCCCACTCGCTGGAGCGGTGGACCTGTGCTTCCGCGGCCATGGCTCGGGGGGGTGCGAATTCTGGAGGAGCAGTGCATGCGACGGGGGCGAACTGCGCAAGAAGACGCGAGGAAGAAAAAGATGGAGTGGGGGTGTGCGTGTGAGCTGCGCTCGCCCCCTCCCTCGCCTACTTATAGGGCCGAGACGACAAAGCCAAGGGGGCGGGGGCTTGGGATTAACTGCGCCACGCCCCGCATGACCCGTGCCTTTTTCGCACCTAATCCACGCGTATTTAATGCGTCTGGGAAGGGCAATCGATTGCCTCTGCCACAACGGATCAACGCGCACGCCGAGGCCCTGTAGTGGTGGGCCCCGTCCTGCCGCTGCGTCCCATCGCACGCGTGGGCTGGCAGGACGGCTTGACATGATAACGACGCATGGCACACCGCCTATGGGCAGCAAACCGCACCACGGCCCGCCATCCGCGCGCTGCCTTCTCCTCAAAGATTCAACGATAAATGCCCGACTGCCAGAAGCTGGCTTTTCCAAAAGACGGGTCAGACAAAGTACCAATCCTCACTTATAGAGGGAAGCTGCTGGAACCTCGCACTCACACTCACGACTGCGGAGCTCCACCAGCTTCGGGGACTACTGTTGGAGATATTGACCACGGGTGTCTTCGTCGACCACCCATGGCGTTTCAAGACAAATAAGGGCCGCCTGTCATCCTCTGGCCGCCTGTGCATCGGGCCGCCTCCTAGGGCTGCAACGCCTAGGAGCCGGCTGCCAGCAGGTGGCAGAGCCCTAACAGGTGGCAGCCTAGCGGACAACATCTAGAAGATGGCCTCATACCTCCCTCTCGGGGTATGCGCTTGAGATCTACGACGAGACTAAGGCATGGCTACAGTTAAGCCTGTCCCAAAAGAATCCACGGAAGCATGGCTATAGTGAGAGTGTACCCTGCGGACACTCCCTGATCGGCGTATCACGGTAGCCATGTTACCAATGACCTAGCCTTGGTAAGAGGAAGCCATGATCCCACTACCCGTAGGTGGAGTGGCCAGCAGGTGGCAGGCCCCACCCGCCAGCGAGCCACCCAGAAGCAAATGACCTTTGGCAGGCGGCCTGGGGGACGGGCCGCCCTGTAGCAGGCGGCTGACCGTCCCCTAGGAGTCTGAACCCCATCAAGATGACAAGACAAGACATGGCAGCAGTGTACGACCAAGAGGCGGCGACACTGTAGCCACTTCTCCCCTGACAATGCTTCCGTTAGCAGAAGGAGGCCAACAGTAAAATACAATCACACGGGCCCACAAACGGCAGGGTCCAAATGCCGGCGGAGAAGCCGGCGCCCAGAGACACTGACGGCCAGGGTCCACCCAGCCCATATTACCATTGTACCCCTGGGGGGTAGGCCTATATAAACCCCCCAGGGTCCTCCATGCAGGGGGGTTAGACTTTGAGAGAGACACACCGATAGTGAGAAACCCTAGCGACAACTCGCGTTCCCTAGAGAGAAGGTAGAGAGGTAGCCTTGCCCTTCTTCCTCCTCTAGACGACACAGCTCAAGGAGCAATCTTGTAGCTACCATATTGACATTAGTCATGACGCGGAGTCCCCGTAGAGCAGGATTAGGGGTGTTATCTCCACAGAGATTCCCGAACCTTGGTAAGATTCGTAGGCGTCCTAAGTATCGCCTTATCCTGCTTCCAGGGCCCAGCGACGTACTCTTGTCCCCATGCATGATAAGCCATCCTTTGGCATATGTCACACCAAAACCCCGACATGAATCAACAATGTAAGATCTGAATTTATCGCAAGCAAACACAACTGCTAAGAATTCTTTTTCAGTGGTAGCATAATTCTTTTGAGCACTGTCTAGAGTTTTACTAGCATAATGAATAACATTTATTTTCTTTTCAATTCTTTGTCCTAGAACAGCACCAACATCATAATCATTAGCATCACACATAATTTCAAAAGGTAAGTTCCAATCAGGTGGTTGAACCATAGGTGCAAAACTTAAGGCTTTCTTAAGTGTTTCAAAGGCATCAATGCAATCATCATCAAAAACAAAAGGAACATCCTTTTGTAACAGGTTACTGAGAGGCCTAGAAAATTTAGAGAAGTCTTTGATAAATCTCCTATAGAAACTAGCATGACCTAAGAAACTACGAATACCTTTGATATCCTTAGGACATGGAATTTTTCTCAATTACATCAACCTTAGCTTTGTCCACTTCAATACCCTTTTCAGAAATCTTATGGCCCAAGACAATACCTTCATTAACCATAAAGTGGCATTTCTCCCAGTTCAAGACAAGACTTGTTTGTTCACATCTCTGCAAAACTCGATCATGATTACTTAAACAATCATTAAAATACTTCCCATAGACAGAGAAATCATCCATGAAAACTTCAACAATATTTTCACAAAAGTTAGAGAATATAGCAGTCATACATCTTTGAAAGGTAGCACGTGCATTGCATAAACCAAAAGGCATACGTCTATAAGCATAAGTTCCAAAGGGACAGGTAAAAGTAGTCTTTTCTTGAACAGGTTGAGAGACAGGTATTTGTGAAAACTTAACCAGAGTATCCATCAAGGAAGCAAAGGTGTGTGCTTTGATAATCTTTCTAGCATTTGATCAATGAAAGGTAGATGGTAATGATCTTTTCTAGTTGCTTTATTTAATTTCCTAAAATCAATTACCATTCTATAGCCTATAACAATTCTTTGTGGAATAAGTTCATTCTTATCATTAGGAACAACAGTAATACCTCCTTTCTTAGGAACACAATGAACGGGACTTACCCATCTACTATCAGCTATAGGATAGATTATACCTGCTTCTAGAAGTTTTAATACTTCCGTTCTTAACACTTCTTTCATCTTCGGATTTAACCAACGTTGATGATCGACAACAGGTTTAGCATCAGGTTCCATATTAATCTTATGCTGACATAGAGTGGGATTGATGCCCTTTAAATCATCAAGAGTATATCCAATAGCATCTCGGTGCTTGCTTAGATATTTCAATAATCTTTCTTCTTCATGTTCTGAAAGGTTAGCACTAATAATAATAGAATATATCTTCTTTTCATCAAGATAAGCATATTTCAAAGTGTCAGGCAATTGTTTTAATTCAAACACAGGATCACCTTTAGGTAGATTGTTTTTAAGTAGAGGACGTTGTTCAAAGAAAATATCATCTATTTCATTTCTTTCATGCATATGTAAATCATTTTCATGGTCTAGCAAATATAGTTCTAGAGGATCAGTAGGAGGCACATCAATAGAAGCAAGACCAATAATTTCATCTTTACTAGGCAATTCTTTTTCATGAAGTTTTCTATTAAAGTTGGAAAAATTAAATTCATTAGATTCGTCACCAAAACTAACACCGACAGTTTGTTTCTTATAATCTATTTGAGCATTAACGGTGTCCAAGAAAGGTCTAGCAAAGGTAATGGGACAGAAGTCGTCTTGTGGGGAACCAAGAACATGAAAATTAGTGGGGTATTTTATTTTCCCACACAAGACTTGAACATCTCTAACAATCCAAATTGGTGATATAGTGTCTCTATTAGCTAGTTTAATGGTGACATTAATATCTTCTATCTCTGCGGGTGCTATGTCATTCATAATTTCTTGGTATAAAGAGTAAGGAATAACACTCACACTAGCACCTATGTCACACAAACTATGATAGCAGTGATCTCCTATTTTGACTGAAACAACGGGCATGCCAACAACAGGTCTGTGTTTATCTTTTATATCAGGTTTGGCAATTCTAGCAGCTTCTTCATTAAAGCAAATAACATGCCTATCTACATTTTCTTCCAAGAGATCTTTAACCATATCAATATTAGGTTCTACTTTAATTTGTTCATCCGGCTTAGGTGTTCTGATATAACTTTTGTTAACCACAGTTGATACTTTAGCATGTTCCTTTATCCTAATAGGGAAATGTGTTTTTTCAATATAAGAAGTAGGAACAACTGGATCAACATTATAAAGTATGGTTTCTTCTTCAACTGGTACCGGTTCTTAATTTCTTATTTAATAGGTGGGTGATATTTAAACCACTTATCTTTAGGGAGATCAACATGAGTAGCAAAAAAATCACAAAAGGAGGCTGCTATCTCAGAGTCAAGTCCATATTTAGTGCTAAACTTTGAAAAAGCATCGGTATTCATAAAAGATTTAACACAATCATACTTGAGTTTAATACCTGACTATTTACCTTCATGGAGTTCCCAATCTTCAGAGTTGCGTTTAACTCTTTCCAAAATATCCCACCGGAATTCAATAGTTTTCTTCATAAAAGAACCAGCACAAGAAGTATCAAGCGTGGATCGATCATTGCGAGAAAGCCGAGCATAAAAGTTATGAATGATAATTTCTCTTGAGAGCTCATCATTGGGGCATGAATATAACATTGACTTAAGCCTCCCCCGAGATTGAGCGATACTTTCTCCTTCACGAGGCCAATAATTATATATGTAATTCCGATCACGATGAACTAGATACATGTGATTTTTTTTGGTGAAACTGCATTTTCAACCGGTTCGAGTTCCAAGATCCAATATCATCGCATAGCCTATACCATGCTAATGCTTTTCCCTTCAAAGATAAAGGAAAACCTTCTTCATAACTTGATCTCCGGGTAAACCTGCAAGCTTAAACAATCCACAAATTTGTTCCACATATATCAAGTGCATATCAGGATGTTCGGTTCCATCTCGTACATAAGGATTAGCTACCAGTTGTTCTATCATACCCGAAGGGATTTCATATTCAATATTTTCAGTAGGTGTAGCGGGTTGAGGGGTAGCTAATTGTGGTTCCGGGCGATATGAAGATACTCTCCGGTCGAGATGAAGATACCCCGAACAAACCCCTCAAAGGATTGTTCTCCATAGTAACAAGTGACAATAAATTTCAGCACAGTATATGAATGTTTCCATACCAATTTCCACTTACCAGAAGCGCTTCACTCCCTGGCAAGGGCGCCAAAAAATATCCTCGATGACCCACAAGTATAGGGGATCAATTGTAGCTCTGTTCGGTAAGTAAGAGTGTTGAACCCAATGAGGAGCAGAAGGAAATGATAAGTATTTTTCAGTAAGGTAGTATCTGCAAGTGCTGAAATTGTAAGTAGAAGAGTAGTTTGATAGCAAGATAATTTTGTAATGATCAAGTAACGATAGTAGTAGCAAAAGTGCAGCAAGGTATCCCAATCCTTTTGAGGCAAAGGATATACCAAAACATTTTCTTATAAGAAGCAAAACGTTCTTGAGGGTACACGGGAATTTCATCCAGTCACTTTCATCATGTTGGTTCAATTCGTGTTTGCTACTTTGATAATTTGATATGTGGGTGGGCCCGTGCTTAGGTGATGTTCTTACTTGAAAAAACATCCTACTTATGATTAACCCTCCTGCAAGCATCCGCAACTACGAGAAAAGTATTAAGAATCAATTCTAACCATGGCATTAAACTTTTGGATCCAATCGGTCCCTTATGGAATAGCGCATAAACTGGGGTTTAAGTTTCTGTCACACTCGCAACCCACCATCTAATTACTACTCCACAATGCTTTCCCTTAGGACCAAATATGGTGAAGTGTCATGTAGTCGACGTTCACATGACACCACTAAGGGAATCACAACATTCATACTATCAAAATATCGAACACATATCAAATTCACATGATTACTTGCAACATGATTTCTCCCGTGACCTCGAGAACAAAGGTAACTACTCACAAGTGATAAACATGCTCAAGATCAGAGAAGTATTAAATAGCATAATGGATCTGAACATATAATCTTCCACCAAATAAACCATATAGTAATCAACAACAAGATGTAATCAACAGTACTAGTCACCCACAAGCACCAATCTATAGTTTAGGTAACAAGATTGAACACAAGAGATGAACTAGGGTTTGAGATGAGATGGTGCCGCTGAATATGTTGATGAAGATAACCTTCCCCAAGATGGGAGAGTTTTTGGTGATGATGATGATGATGATTTCCCCCTTCGGGAGGGAAGTTCCCCCGGTGGAATCGCTTCACCGGAGGGCAAAAGTGCTCCTGCCCAAGTTCCGCCTCGAGAGGCAGCGCGCCGTCCCGAAAGTCTTCTCATTATTTTTTCTAGGTCAGAAGGCCTTATATAGCAGAATATGGCCACCAGAGATGGGCCTAGGTGAGCACAACCCACCAGGGCGTGCCTGGGGGCACTGGCGCGCCCAGGTGGGTTGTGCTCACCTGGTGGGCCCCCTCTGGTGGTTATCAGCTCTAGTATTTCTTAAATATTCCATAAAAAAAGTCCCCATGAAGTTTCAGCTTGTTTGGAGTTGTGCAGAATAGGTGGCCTGACGTAGCTTTTTCAGGCCCAGATTTCCAGCTGCCAGAATCCTCCCTCTTAGTGCATTCCTTGCAAATTATGAGAGAAAAGGCATTAGAATTACTTCAAAAAGCATTATTATGCATAATGACAACATAGATAACAGCAAGAAAACATGATGCAAAATGGACGTATCAGGGTGCGTTGGTGTAAAAGACAGAGAGGGATAGCGTGCGGGCTAGCTGGTCTCCGGGCGCGGGGTTTGCCGGGCCGGCCTTGTGGCTGAGGCCTAGGTGGAGCTGCTGCTGCTGCTCTTCTTTTCCACCTTCTTTTCTATTTTCTTCGAACATAAATAAAAGGAAAAGCACAGGGAGATAGGGAAGGAGTTTGAGGAATTTAAAAATATCCTCCTGACCCTGGGAAAATGTATTATTTGAATAAATTGCCTTGGGCATTTTTAGAGGCAGTAAAATAAATCAAGTTTGAATTTAGTTCAACTTGAGGCATTTTGAACCTAACCAAAACAAGGCCAAATGGCATGAAATTTGGCAGAGAGGTAAGTGGCAGGGTGTATGATTTGTGAGGCAAAGTTGTACATTAAAGGAGTGATGATAGAATGATCTTGCAAAAAGAAAGGAAGAAAGGGATAGGAAATGGTGGTGATGCTTGGGTCCACGTAGAGCATGCAACAACATATCATGCATGAATATGACAATGCACAACAACATAGAAAGGAACATGATGCATCACTTGAGCAACATGAATGATCAAACACAATATGACAAGTTAAGCACAATGCCACACTTGATATGACCATGATGCAACATATGATGTCATGGCAATGCAATAATAAGCAACAAGCAAAACAAAATAAACCAAAAATGAAGGACCCACAAGGAATTGAATGAGGACCAAGTTGTATACATTGCCAAATAAGGAAGTTTTACATCCAGGGTGTTACAACTCTCCTCCACTACGGAAGGATCTCGTCCCGAGATCTAGGAAAGAAAGAAATCGGGATACTCGGAACGGAGATGATCCTCACATTCCCAAATTGCTTCTCGGTCGGTATGATGTGACCACTTAAATTTTAAGAACTTGATCGACTTGTTGCGGGTCTTGCGCTCGGTTTCTTCAAGGATAGCAATGGGGTGCTCACGATAAGACATGTCTTGCTAAGGATCAATCTCTTCAAAACCGATAGTGCGTTCAGGTGCCTTGAAGCATTTATGAAGTTGTGACATGTGAAACACATCATGCACATTGGCAAAGTTGGAAGGGAGCTCAAGTTGGTAGGCAAGATTGCCTCTTTTGCCAACTATCTTGAAAGGAACCACATATCTCGGAGCCAACTTGCCCTTGATACTAAATCTTTGAGTGCCTTTCATTGGAGAGACACGGAGATAGACATGATCTCCAATCTCGAAAGCCAAGTCACGGTGCTTGCCATCATAGTAACTCTTCTGACGCGATTGCGCGACTTTGAGATTTTCGCGTATGACTTTACACATGTCTTCGACCTCTGAGATCAAATCGTTGCCAAGGAGTTGACGTTCACCAGTCTCGGATCAGTTGAGAGGAGTACGACACTTTCTGCCATGTAGAATTTCAAATGGGGCCTTGCCCGAACTTGCTTGGAAGCTGTTGTTGTAGGAGAACTCGGCAAATGGAAGACAATGTTCCCACTTCATGTCTAAAGAGATGACACATTCCCTAAGAATATCTTCAAGAATTTGATTAACCCTTTTGACTTGGCCACTTGTTTGAGGGTGAAAATCTCTGCCGAAGCGGATCTTGGTACCCATAGATGTCTGGAAAGAGTCCCAGATCTTAGAAGTGAATATGCTTCCACGATCTGAAGAGATGACTTGCGAAATACCGTGCAACGAGAATATTCTGGAAGTATACAACTCTGCTAGTTGAGCTGCATTGATAGATTCCTTGACTGGAAGAAATTGAGCCACTTTTGTGAGCTTATCAATGACCACAAAGATATCATCATTTCCGCTCTTGGACTTGGGGAACCCAGTGACGAGATCCATCTCAATGTGATCAAATTTCCACTGGGGAATAGGTACAGGTTGAAGGAGTTCGGCTGGACGTTGATGCTCTGCTTTCACTCTACGGCATACATCACACTCGTTCAAGAATTGAGCAATCTCCCGCCTCATGCAAGTCCGCCAGAAGGTTTGTTTGAGGTCATGGTACATCTTGGAACTTTCTGGATGTATCGAGAGAAGGGAACTTGGAGCCTCGTTCATTATGACCTTCCGTAGGTCACCTTTTGGAACCACAATCCGATCCTCAAAGAATAATGTGTCCTTGTCGTCAATGCGGTAGCACTTGTACTTTGGAGTACCTTTGGCAATACCATGCTTCACTTTCTTCACCATAGCATCCAGAAGTTGCGCTTCCCGGATTTGGTCTTCCAAGGTTGGAGTGACATGAAGGTTGGCAAGAAATCCTTGCGTAACAACTTGAAGGTTGAGCTTCCTGAATGCTTCACAAAGATCAGGTTGGAAAGGTTTGAGGATGAGACTGTTGCAATATGCCTTTCTAATCAAAGCGTCTGCAATCACGTTGGACTTTCCTGGAGTGTATTCAATGCTTTGGTTGTACTCTTGAATCGTTTCGACCCAACGAGTCTGACGGAGGTTGAGGTTTGGTTGGGTGAAGATATACTTCAAGCTCTTGTGATCGGTGAAGATGTCGACTTTTCTACCCAATAGAAGGTGTCTCCATGTGATCAAGGCGTGGACAACTGCCGCTAACTCAAGATCGTGAGTGGGGTAGTTCTTCTTGTTTGGCTTCAACTGACGCGAACTGTATGCCACAATCTTCTTGTCTTGCATGAGAACACCACCGTGACCTTGCAAGGAGGCATCACGGAACACTTGGTAGGGCTTGGAATCATCAGGAGGAGTAAGGATTCGAGCTGAGACAAGCTTCTCTTTGAGTGTATTGACCGCGACGTCACACTCAGAAGTTCAAGAATACTTGACATTATTCTGGAGGAGGTTGGCCAAGGGCTTAGCAATCTTGGATAAGTTCTCCATGAATCTTCTGCAATAGCTTGCGAGCCCGAGGAAATTTCGGAGTTGCTTGACATTTCGTGGAGGCTCACATTTCACAATTTCCTCAACTTAGTTAGGATTAACAGAGATGCCCTTTGTAGAGATGATGTGACCAAGATAGAGAACTTCATCAAGCCAGAATTCGCATTTGGAGAACTTTGCATAAAAGCGATGCTCTATGAGCTTGTCGAGGACCAAGCAGAGGTGTACCGCATGATCTTCTTTGGTCTTGGAGAAAACCAAAATATCTTCGAGGTAAACAAGGACGAACTCGTTGGTGTACGGGTTGAATACATAATGCATCATCCGAGAGAAAGTTGGGGGAGCATTGGCAAGACCAAAAGACATGACCGTGTACTCATATGAGCCAAAACTTGTCCTAAAAGCGGCTTTGGAATACCTTCTTCACGGATTTGAATTTGATGGTAGCCCATTCGGAGATCATGTTTTGAAAATACCTTGGCGCCTTTGAGTTGCTCGAAAAGTTTGTTGATGTTTGGAAGATGGTATTTGTTCTTGATTGTCTTCTTGTTCAATGGATGGTAATCGTCGCACAGTCGTTCCGTGCCATCCTTCTTCTTGACAAACGGAACACCACAACCCCATGGAGAAGAGCTTGGTCTGATCAGAACCAGACGTTCTTGCTCGTCCAGCTACTTCTTCAATTCTTTCAGCTCTTTTGGGCCCAGATTGTATGGACGCCTACAAACCGGTTCGGTGCGAGGCTCGAGTTCAATGACGAATTCCACCGGACAGTTGGGAGGCATCCCTCGCAGCTCTTCAGGAAATACGTCCTCATATTCACACACGACTGGAATCTGCGAGATGGCATTAATTTCGCCCTTCTCGTTCAGAGAGAATAACTGAATGGTGTTGTCCTGATTTGTAAATATGATTACATCTTTAGAAGGATGAGTCATTTTCACCTCTTTGTTGGCACAATCGCGAAATGCATTGTGCTTATAAAGCCAGTCCATTCCAAGAATAAGATCAATGTCGGAGTTGCCGAGAACCATAGGCGAGGCTAAAAATTTATAATCGCCCATCTTGATGGAGACATCCGGAGCCATCATCTTAGTATGCATGAACAAACCCGGAGAGGAAACTATTATTGGCTTAGGTATCTGAACCGAATGCAAATTATGCATGGATGCAAATGGCTTTGAAATGAACGAAATAGAGCACCGGAATAACACTTTAGCAGGAATACAATTGCTCGGAAGAGTACCCATTATCACATCAAAAGACTCCTCTGCTTGAGCTGCGTTCATCATGTTCACTCTTGCAGTCTTGGGATTGTGCTTCACCAGAGCATTGCTTGGAGGCCTGACAGGAGGAGGAGGCGGAAGGCGCCTTTGGTTGGGGCACTTGTTTGCATAGTGACCTTCTGACCACACTTGTGACAAGTAACCTCTGAGAGCGGGCGCTGAGGAGGACTGCTTGACTTTGGAGCTTGGTACTGAGACTTGGACTGGTTTCTTGGGTAGGGTGGGTGGGAAAATCCATGGCCGCCTGACTGCTTGCTTGGAGGGCGAACCAGAGGAGGAGGCAGAATCCAGAACTTCTGCTGTTTTGCGACCACTTGTGAGGAAGAGGAGTGAACAACATCTCTTACCCTCTTTTTGGAAGTCTCACACTTGAGTTGAGCTGCCTCCTGCTTGAGAGCCATATTGTAGAATTGAGCAAACTCATTTGGCTCGAATAGAGTGAGAGCAAGTTGACGTTCATCCTTGAGACCACCCCTGAACTGATATCTTGATCTTCTGGTCAGGAATGTCTTGCTTCGCATACCGAGCCAGATTCTGGAACTTCGCATTGTACTGGTAGACAGACATGTTGCCTTGCTTGAGGTTGCGGAACTGCTCACGCATGCCTTCAATGACACTGGTAGGGATGTGGTGCGCACAAAAATCACGACAAAAGTCGGTCCAGCTGACCACTCGACCTTCCCTAGAGTCTTTGTACTGTTGCCACCAATCTGCAGCTTAGTCTTTGAGTTGGAATGCGGAAAACTTGAGATAATCCTCAGGTCTGACATTGCTGCACTCGAAATGCTTCTTGATGTCTATGAGCCAATCCTCCGCATCGAGCGAATCAACACAGTAGCTGAAGTACTTGGTCTGATTTGCAAGGAATTGGTTGACCAAGGCAAAATGCGGTTGATTGAATAGATTCCCTTGGCCTTGGTTGTGACGCCCGAAGACCGACGCTCCAAAAGATTCCAGATGTTCCGGGTTTTCCCGTGTGTTTCATTTGTGCTTGCTTTAATTTTTTTTGCATTGCATCGTGTCATCATGCCATCATGTCATTAATCTTTGCATCTCAACTAAATAAATTGTGTGGATCTTCAATCCATTTAAATCGAGGGAAGGATGACTTCTCTTTATAACATATCCTCCTACTACCTCCTTTCCGGTTTATAAGGCTTGCGCGTATTCCTAGGTCTATAATTTGACCAACATAAAATAAGTTGTATAGCCTAAAAATTACACCATTAGAAAGTAGAAGATCTGAAGTTTCTAATGATATATTCTGTGTGACACATAACTTGTATTACGATGGTTTATTTGTCAACCTAGATATACGCGCAAGCCTTATAAACCGGAAAGGAGGTAGTAATATTTATGGAGCTATTATGATAAATATTCCATTGCCTTGGAATTTACCTCAACACACTTGCAAATATTCCCATGCCTCTTTTACTTCAAGTTTCACAGTCAAAACATTATCTATATTTCTTTACCCGTTTATCGAGGTTCCTCCGAAAACCTCAACATTTTTGGACACTTCGAAAATCAAGTCTTAGTTCAAAACCATTTGAAGTAAATTCAAATATGTTTGAATTATATCTTTCGATCATGCCACTTATATTTTTCTTGAATTGCGCTCATTTTGATGAGCCCGAGAAAAATAACCTCATGTGCAAATTCCTTCCCAGACCTCCCTTTCTTTTCTTTCTCTTTTTCTGTTTTCTAGTTAAGAGAGAAGAGAGAGGATCTGAGAGAGGACCTGGGCCATCTAGGCCCAACCGGTGCGAGGCAGCAGCCCGCCGGCCACCCTGGCCATCTGGGCCTCCCAGCCGCCAGCTTCCCCCTAGGCCCATCCTCGCTCCAGCCAGGCGGCCGCACATCGAGGCCCAATGCCCAACCGCCCCTCCAGCGCTAACCCTAGCCCCGTCGCTCCCATCTCTCCCTCTCGTCCTCCACAGCCGCCGCACCCCATCTCCCTCTCGACCCCCTTTGTCCTCCTTCCATCGACCCCGCGCCCGACGCCGCTTGTCTCCTCATGCCGGCCTCGACGCCAAGTCCCATCGCCGGAGCTCGCCTTCGTCCCGACTCCGTTCGGATCAGGCCCTGCTCTCCCGCCTCCTCCCTGGTCGAGGACAGCCACCGCCGTCAGTCCCGTCGTCGCCGCCGCTCCGCCCATTCTGCATCGGCCTCCACCGCGCACTGCCGCCCCGGGTCCGGCCGGATCGAGCCGCCTCCGCGCAGGGCGTCAAAGCCGCTGTCATCCTCGCCTCTGGCCTCACCGTCCGTCCACGTCCAGCGTGCCGCCATGCTCGGCCCGAGCTCTGCCTCCTCCCTCCAGCGCCAGGAACAACACCGCGCGCGGCCGTGCCTGTGTCCCTGTCCTCGCCGTCGCCTCTTCCTCCTCCGCGTCGGGCGCCGTGAGCCGCCGCCGGCGACCTCGACCGCCTCCCTCGGCTTCGCTCGTCTCCTTGCTGCTACCCAACAGGGGGCCCAACTCTGGAGGCCTCGACGCCCCTCCTCTGCTTCCTTCCACGTCGCCCTGCCATGTTGCAATATTAACCAAAGACCTTGCTGCCCCTTTGTCATTTCCATGTTCAAAAATGAGGGACCCAAGTCTGCCAAGTACCACGACGACCATCTCTTGACAAGTTCAACTACCGTCGCCAAGAACCGAGACCGGCAAGTCCGAAGACCCAAGTACCACGACCAAACGACTACAAACGTTGACCCCAAGTTCCTCTTCGGAAATGTACGACTACCCCGAAGACCCGTGGATGCGCCAAGTACCCGTTCGGACCGAAACGCCAAGTACCACTACGACCGTGTGCCACTACCGTCGACCCTCGAAGACCTCGTGGACGTCAAGTACATCGACAACCGATGCCAAACGACCACCATCGCTGTGTACCACTACTTCCACTACCGTCGCGAGAACGTCTACTTCCTTCTACATCGCATCGAACTCGAACCGCTTCGAAACCCACGCCTCAAAGGTATAACCCAGAGACGACGCCAGTGGATAAGTGTTGCATGTTGTGTTGTATGAGATGCACCCTTTGTTGCACCGTGTTCAAAGTACCCCTCATTGCCTTGTCGCCGAACCGTGGGAACCCGGCAATGGGATCACCCCATCTTCTTGCATGACACGCTTCTGTCGTCCTTCATTTGCACCGATATCTCAAAGAGGTGTCGAATCACCGGAACGTTGCCGTGGCACCGTTTTCGGTATCGCTGCCATGGCACCCCTTTCTTTCCACCACGGTGACAAATACTTCATATCTCTTCAGGTTAACTTTTACTAAAAATTGCATAAAACTTGATCATGTCATCCGCATCATGATAACAACCTTTGAATATTAAATTGTTGTTGCTTTAATAATTGCTAAAATTGTTGTTGCTTTAATAATTGCTAAAAGTGGCCTGAGACGAGATACATGCGGCTACTATCAGGGTGTCGGCACGCCGGGAGGTCTTGCTGGACTTGTTTTACCATTGTCGAAATGTCTTGTGCATCGGGAATTCCGAGTCTGATCGGGCCTTCCCTAAGATAAGGGGTAATATTATTATTATCTCTGCTGATCGTGTGAGCTTGTGATGGGCTAAGTTGGGACACCCCTCCATGGTTATGATCTTTCGAAAGCCGTGCCCGCGGTTATGTGGCAGATTGGAATTTGTTAATGTCCGGTTGTAGAAAACTTGTCAGAGGATCCGAGATAAAACACACCACCACGTGAGTAACTGTGACTGTCTCTTTTCACTTTGAGAAGAGAACACGGTGGGGTTATGTTTGACTCGTAGGTAGTTCAGGATCTTTAGCGATCATTACTAGTTGCGACCGTTTGCGTAGATGCTCATCTTATTCTTGTACTCGTAAGTTAGCCACCATACTTATGCTTAGCCGCTGCTGCAACCTCACCACTACCCTTTTCCATACCCATAAAAATTTGCTAGTCTTGATACCCATGGTTATGTGATTGCTGAGTCCTCGTGGCTCACAGTTACTACAACACCAGATGTAGGTACCACTGAGATCAGTGCAGGAGATGGTTCAGAACTTCACTGGGTGCTCGTTGAAGAGAGTGGCCGTATGTATGTGACGTTTTTCGACGATCAATAGTGGTTCCTACTAGGGGCGACCGGACCTTGTGTTTATGGTGTCTTTCTCGTTTGGTTTTTGTCCGTAGTCGGACCCTGTGTTTTGGATGATGTATGTTATTGTATTCATTGTGTGACGTGGCGAGTGTAAGCCAACTATCTTTCTATTTCATCCCTGAATTTTACATGAGATGTGCAAAGATACCATACTTGAGATCATTCTAGTATGCGCTTATGTCTTTAAGTCGTGCCTCGAAACGTGGGAGACATAGTCGCATACCGGGCATTACAAGTTGGTATTCAGAGCCTTCTCCGACCTAGGAGCCCCCTAATTGATCGAACCGCTGATGGTTGAGTCTAGGCACACACATGAAAATGTTTTAAGTCCTATATATATATCGGAGAGTAGGATTTCTTTTTACTCCTCATCCCTTTATCACTCTGGTGGGGACTCCTGACGATGTTCTATCTCTTCTACTCTCAAAAATTCACTAATTTTTTTTAGGATCACGCGAGTATTGTTTGGATTGTTCCGATATCTTTGTGACGAGAACATTGTTCTCGATGCCTCCTGTCATTTAGGGGTTGTGGCAGTGTCCCGGGGAGTTGAGCTCTGAGGTGTTGTCATCACAAATCTATCGCAGCAGTTCTGGAATACTTAAGACGGCCGACATCGAAAACTCTTCTATGCGGTTAGTGGTGAGATAACCCCGACGTCACCCAGTACCGGGGAGGTAGTTCGGGAGTATTGCCACAGCTAGTATAATGGATGCGTTTCGAAGATCCGAGGTAAATGGTTTTCGAAGATGACTGGTTATGTGTTGACGGATGGATACAACTGGATGTAGGTTTAGAGTTGAGTGCGCGGTGCTTCCCCTGTATTCCCAACACCAGATTGCATAACCAAAAACTTTCGGAAATTAATAGGTGGGTTCATCTAGTAGCTCGTAGGCATTCTTACAAAGAATGCATGATATGGAGTTCGGGGTTCTACATTGAGTGAAGTGGGTTTATGGGCGTTGTTCCGATTGGGAGTTGCATCTTTAAGGGTCCTTGGATATGCTGATCCGGGGATTGCAAAACCCTTTTGTAACACGTTCCATGAGCATTCAGCACGAACATGTGGAACGAAGCTTCTATCTTGTATTTGTTCTATCTGCTCCTTGTTATTTTATTTACCTTTTGTTCTCCCAAGTGGCTTCTCGAGAAGATTGTTGTACCATTAAACTGTGGAATTCATTCGTTCAATTCTCTGTTCGAATGATATTGTGAAGATTATGTTGCAACATATCTATCCTTTGTTTTTGTTTTGATTCTAGTACTCGAATTGCTTCAATGTCAAATGTTGATTCCATACCTTTCCTAATCGGTGTTCTCATATTTCTATGGGGTGCTAATCCTTCTTGATCATCAAGATTGTCATGTGAAATTCTTTTTTCAACTGGTGCGTTTTCTCTTGAAGTTAAACCGATCCTTATAATATGTGCAAGACCAAGTCTTGGGTTTTTCTCAATGGTGTCTATTTCATTCATCCCAAGTTGTCTTTGTTTCCCCACCCTCTCACCCTTCTTCTTCTCGAAGCCAAAAATCTCAAATAAAGTATCCATTTTATTCATGTGAGGTTTCTTCATTCATTTCCTTCAATGTTCTTATCCGGTGATTTATCGTGAAGATGCTCAAGAGCTTCAAGTTCATCATTCTTTATTCTAATATTCTTCTCCGGTGGACTAAATCCAAACTTTCGTATCGATAATATCTGTGCTTCTTGTTTCACATGTTTTCACATGTTGAAAATTCTTATCCAAAGTCTCTCTTGTTTATTCAACTCTCTCTAATTCTTATTCGGAGTGTACAAGACAACTCAGAAGATTCATATTTCCATTCTTAATCCGTTTAAACTATTTTGAGGATCGTCATCTTATTCAAGCCATGTAATTCAACTAGTGCAATATCTCGTAAGCAATCTTTTTCAACGGTGATGTCTTTCGAATGGGCCCTAACCCACAGGTCTTTTCCCAGGATCTTACCTGACTCTTCTATTTTTTCGGAGTTATTCTCAAATTCTTTTCAAGTTTGACAGAAGAATGGATCTCTCATCGGCAAACGTATCCTCCAAGATTGCTTTCATTCATTATTGCTTCAACCTTTATATTTTCATTCTTTCGGAGTATATCAAAATTCTTCAAGGTGTATCTCATCGTCATTCTAAAAATTGTGAAGACTAGAGAAGAGTTTCTCTTAAATATTGGCCCGTTCTCTTGAAGATTCATGGTTCTAGCTTCATGCCATCCTCATTATTGTTCCGATTGTGAGCAATTCTTTTATACCATCCGAAGCATTTCATGAATTCTTTCCATTGTGATCCTCTGAAGGCCATCATTTTAGAAGATTCTTTGTTCTCAGTTTTCAACTTCGCCCTCCCACTATTCTTAGTTGATATCTCTTCGCTCGTCTCCATATTCTTACGATGGTTCGTTCAAGATTTCTCTTCCTTTGTTATCGTATTAATTCATTTGTTCTTTGCATAATCCTACCGGTGAGTCATTCAAGATTTTTCTCTAGTTTGGCTATATCTCTCTCCAATCCTTTTCAAGAAGAATAAGTAGTAGGCCAAATCCGTTGCTTGTCATCAATTTAATTTGAGGAAGGAGAAGCATACAGTAAATCTTATTCTTATTTCCTCGAAGTGATTAATCTTTTTTTTCCGGAGCTTGTTCATCATATTTTTATCCTTGGTTCCAAGTTGTTCATCTTGTTTTCCGGAGCTCCAAGTTATTTCAATTATATCATTTCAAAGCTCCATCGAATTCATCGCAGGCCTTGAATCTTATTCTTTTCATCTTTCACTTCTCATGCTTTCATTACCGGAGTTCTTCATGGTGGTTCATCATGATTTAATTCATCCTCGAAGCCTTCATCAAGATTCTTGTTGGAGCTCAAGCATTCTTCATCATGCATTCCAATATCAATCCTTTCTACCTTATCTTTTCAGATGGTATTATGTCATTCTTGAGAATTTCCTTCATGTTTCATGATTCACAAGTTATCAAGAATGAGATATTTAATCCCGTCAATTTCTTCGTTGGAGTTATCTTGTGTTGTATTTCACCTAAAAGCTTTCCTTAAGGTTTGTTGCTATTATGGTGATTATAAATGACCCAAGTTCTTCATTTATCCTCCCGGTGAAATAAGTTTTTCGTCTCCTTGTTGATCTCAACCCAATTAAATGTTTTATTCAGTGGCCGGTTGTCACCTTATAGTTTTGAGATGTTTTCCATAAGCCCACAACAAGCTTATTCTTTTGTTGTTGATTAATTTCAACAAATCTGTTCAACCCTTCTTCGTAAGGATGTTTTTCTAATTCATTTGTGGTAGAAGTTATCATTTTCTTCTACTTTATTTCTTCCTAACGTTCTAGCTTCTATTCCGGAGGTATTGTAATATTGATATCTTCGTTCCATCATCTCTTTTTGCCAAGATCATGTTCTTTTCCTTTCTGGTCCATTTAACGAGAGTGTCGTGTCCTCCATTCAAGTTTTCTCATCTGATCAAGTTTTGCCTCGCTTTTCAACCGGAGTGCTATCTGAAATCTTTCTTAACCTTGTGCCATTCTTTTTATTGTTTCAGAGGCAGTGTGTGTTGATTTCATCAATTATCATCCCATCTTCTCAAGTTCTTGTTCAATTCCTTCCATTTTACCGGAGTGCTGTCCAAATTATGTCATTCTTATTCCTTGGCTATACCGTTGTAGTTTCATATTCTTTTGGTTCGTAAGCTCTTGTTTCATGTCTTTCAACGTACAAGGTTCTCATAATGTTCCTTGTTCCTCTTTTCTAACGGAGTGTTTTCATCTTCGTTCATCTCCATTGTATTGTTTCTTTAACTTGTTTAACCTCTCAAGGTTCAAGGTTTCACTCATTTGTCAAAGAAGCAACTTTGTTTTACCTCTTCCTTTATCCTCTTTTATCCGGTGCCATCTCTAGGATCTCGGGTCGAGATCCTCTGTTAGTGTGGGAGAGTTGTGACGCCCGAAGACCGACGCTCCAGAAGATTCCAGATGTTCCGGGTTTTCCTGTGTGTTTCATTTGTGCTTGCTTTATTTTTTTTGCATTGCATCATGTCATCATGCCATCATGTCATTAATCTTTGCATCTCAACTAAATAAATTGTGTGGATCTTCGATCCATTTAAATCGAGGGAAGGATGACTTCTCTTTATAACATATCCTCCTAATATTTATGGAGCTATTATGATAAATATTCCATTGCCATGGAATTGACCTCAACACACTTGCAAATATTCCCATGCCTCTTTTACTTCAAGTTTCACCGTCAAAACCTTATCTATATTTGTTTTCCCGTTTATCGAGGTTTCTCCAAAAACCTCGACATTTTTGGACACTTCGAAAATCAATTCTTAGTTCAAACCCATTTGAAGTAAATTCAAATATGTTTGAATTATATCTTTCGATCATGCCACTTCGATTTTTTCTTGGATTGCGCTCATTTTTATGAGCCCGAGAAAAATAACCTCATTTGCAAATTCCTTCCCAGACCTCCCTTTCTTTTCTTTCTCTTTTTCTGTTTTTTAGTTAAGAGAGAAGAGAGAGGATCTGAGAGAGGACCCGGGCCATCTAGGCCCATCCGGTGCGAGCCAGCAGCCCGCCGGCCTCCCTGCCGCCAGCTTACCCCTAGGCCCATCCTCGCTCCAGCCAGGCGGCCGCACCTCTAGGCCCAAGTCCCAACCGCCCCTCCAGCACTAACCCTAGCCCCGTCGCTCCCATCTCTCCCTCTCGTCCTCCATAGCCACCGCACCCCATCTCCCTCTCGACCCCCTTCGTTCTCCTCCCATCGAACCCGCGCCCGACGCCGCCCTGTCTCCTCACGCCGGCCCCAACGCCAAGTCCCGTCGCTGGAGCTAGCCTTCGTCCCGACTCCGGTCGGATCAGGCCCTGCTCTCCCGCCTTCTCCCTTGTCGAGGACAACCACCGCCATCGGTCCCATCATCGCTGCCGCTCCGCCCGTTCGGCATCGGCCTCCACCGCGCGCTGTCGCCCCGGGTCCGGCCAGATCGAGCCACCTCCGTGCAGGGCGTAGAAGCCGCCGTCATCCTCGCCTCTGGCCTCACCATCCGTCCACATCTAGCGTACCGCCCTGCTCGCCCCAGCTGCGCCTCCTCTGCCTCCTTCCTCCAGCGCCAGGAACAACACCGCGCGCGGCCGCGCCTGTGTCCCTGTCCTCCCCGTCGCCTCTTCCTCCTCCGCGCCGGGCGTCGTGAGCCGCCGCCGGCGACCTCGACCGCCTCCCTCGGCTTCGCTCGTCTCCTTGCTGCTACCCAACAGGGGGCCCAACTCCGATGGCCTCGACGCCCCGCCTCTTCTTCCTTCCATGCCGCCCTGCCGTGTTGCAACATGAACCGAAGACCTTGCTGCCCCTTTGTCGTTTCCAAGTTCAAAAACGAGGGACCCAAGTCTGCCAAGTACCAAGACGACCATCTCTTGCCAAGTTCAACTATCGTCGCCAAGAACTGAGACCAGCAAGTCCGAAGACCCAAGTACCACGACCAAACGACTACAAACGTTGACCCCAAGTTCCTCTTCAGAGATGTACGACTACCCCGAAGACCCATGGATGCGCCAAGTACCCCTTCGGACCAAAACGCCAAGTACCACTACGACCGTGTGCCACTACCGTCAACCCTCGAAGACCCCGTGGACGTCAAGTACATCGACAACCGATGCCGAACGACCACCATCGTCGTGTACCACTACTTCCACTATCGTTGCGAGAAGGTGTACTTCCTTCTACACCACATCGAACTCGAACCGCTTGGAAACCCATGCTTCGAAGGTATAACCCCAAGAGGACGCCCGTGTACTAGTGTTGCATGTTGTGTTGTATGAGATGCACCCTTTGTTGCACCGTGTTCGAAGTACCCCTCGTTTCCTTGTCGTCGAACCGTGGGAACCCGGCAACGGGATCACCCCATCTTCTTGCATGACACGCTTCTGTCGTCCTTCATTTGCACCGATATCTAAAAGAGGTGTCGGATCACCGGAACATTGCCGTGGCACCGTTTTCGGTATCACCGCCGTGGCACCCCTTTCTTTCCACCACGGTGACAAATACTTCATATCTCTTTAGGTTAACTTTTACTAAAAATTGCATAAAACTTGATCATGTCATCTGCATCATGATAACAACCTTTGAATGTTAAATTGTTGTTGATTTCATAATTGCTAAAATTGGTCATGGGGATATTCTGGAATTGTTGTTGTTATTTCCGGACTCATTTAAAATGCCTAGATAGTGTAGTTTTACTTAGGCTTCACCTCTTTCCATGTTTAATAAAAACATTTAATCTTGTCTCGAAGATAAACGAGAGTCAACTAAATAAATCTAACATTGTGTTTTGTCGATATGCAACTCGTTGCATATTGAGCTCCACTTAAATTGTAGTATTGCTTGTGCACCTTGCCATGCCATGCATATTTTAACCGGACATGCATCATACTTGGTTGTGCATCATATGCCGTGGTTATGATATGTGTGTTCACCATATTGTTTGCTTCTTTCCGGTATGCTTCTTCTCATTAGCTTCGGTTTTGCTCTGGAGTTGTGAGGATTTGTTTGACTACTTCATGGACTTGTTCTTCTTCCTGCAGAATCCCAAGCAAGATGACCATCACCTTGGATGCCTTTACTATCTTTGCCATGCTAGTTGTCTCGATGCTATCGTTATATGTCGCGCTACCTATCTTTTGTTGTCAGCCCCTCCTTGCTGCCATGAAGCCTCTAACCTTTGACACCTTCCTAGCAAACCGTTGTTTGGCTATGTTAACCGCTTGCTCAGCCCCTCTTATAGCATTGTTAGTTGCAGGTGAAGATGAAGATTGCTCCATGTTGGAACTTGATGTTTTGGGAATATCACAATAGAACTTATATA
>LR738712.1:303706563-303732851 GCA_902687465.1 Secale cereale | reverse complement strand
AAAATTGTTACCAAAAACAACACAAAAAAGTAATGCGGTTCACTTGGTGATCAAAAAAATAAAAACACATCGGAAAAGCAGCTCACTTCTCAAATATGAAAATGCAAAAAAAAAAAATAGCGGAATCTCAAAAAAAATTTGTTACCAAAACAACACAAAAAGAGTAATGTGGTTCACTTCGTGATAGAAAAACAAAACACACATCGGAAAGCAGCTCACTTCTCAAACACTTCTCAACGCGCGAAAAACGGCCGCTGCAGTTCGTAGTCAGCCGCACGATTTTCAAATTTAACTAAAAACCGTAACGAATCTCGAAAACATTTCAACATATGAAACTTGCGCCTCGTTCGTAGCTTTCCAACGGTATATTACATGCCTTGTTCCGACAAACGGTTAAAAAACTAGAGTGAAAACAATACCGAAAATTTGAAAAAATTTGAAAAAAACAATTCCGCGATTTAGTAAATTCAAAACTGCTCTTAAACCGTAGCGAATTAGAAAAAATAATAGATACGAAAAAGATGCGTGGCGACGATACCTTTCCAACGGTGTATCATATGTTTCGTTCCGGCGAGCGGTTTAGAAAAAAAAGCCAAAAAACGCTCGCTGCCATTCGTTGTGAGCCGCACGATTTTCGAAACTGCTCTTAAACCGTGCGGAATCTTGAAAAGTGTTCAACATGGCGAATATGCGTCTACTCCATAGCTTTTCAACGGTATATTACACGCATAATTCCGATAAACGGTTAAAAAACTAGAGCAAAAAAGGTACCGAAAAAACAACACGTACAATTTTTTCAACATGAAGTTCGCTGGTCTCTGTGGTGCGGTGCGTTTAGCTCTCCAATGCAATTTTGCAATGCAGTTTGGAAGTGTTATGAGAATATTATTCTCATAATGTTATGAGAATAGACCGGCTGTATATATATATATATATATATATATATATATATATATATATATATATATTAACACACCTATATACTTGGCAATGGGTGGAAAACTTGGCCTTTTGCTCGGTGTTTTGTTCCACTCATGCCACCTTAGGAGCCGATAAACCGGCGTTATATTCCCTGATTTTGCGTTCCTTACACGGTTGGGTATATGGGGACCCCTTGACACTTCGTCTTTGAATAAAACTCCTCCAGCATGGCCCCACATTTGTTTTAATTTGCCTCATAATAACACCTTAATTAAATAATTAAATTGCATAGGGGGTCGCGCCCTCGAGGATTCTTTCTACATAGCAGGGGGGCCAGTGCTGATGGTGTTGGTCCCAAACGAGCAACCTGCGGGGCTACCACGGGGAAACTCGTGTGCTGGCTCCCGTAGGTTGTCCCATCTGGACGTGGCCTGAGACGAGATACGCGCGGCTACTATCAGGGTGTCGGCACGTCGGGAGGTCTTGCTGGACTTGTTTTACCATTGTCGAAATGTCTTGTGCACCAGGAATTCCGAGTCTGATCGGGCCTTCCCTAAGATAAGGGGTAATATTATTATTATCTCTGCTGATCATGAGAGCTTGTGATGGGCTAAGTTGGCACACCCTTGCAGGGTTATGATCTTTCGAAATCCATGCCCGCGGTTATGTGGCAGATTGGAATTTGTTAATGTCCAGTTGTAGAAAACTTGTCAAAGGATCCGAGATAAAACACACCACCGCGTGAGTAACCGTGACTGTCTCTTTTCACTTTGAGAAGAGAACATAGTGGGGTTATGTTTAACTCGTAGGTAGTTCAGGATCTTTAGCGATCATTACTAGTTGCGACCGTTTGAGTAGATGCTCATCTTATTCTTGTACTCGTAAGTTAGCCACCATACTTATACTTAGCCGCTGCTGCAACCTCACCACTACCCTTTTCCATACCCATAAAACATTGCTAGTCTTGATACCCATGGTTATGCG
Source organism: Secale cereale (assembly GCA_902687465.1). Taxonomy (NCBI): domain Eukaryota; kingdom Viridiplantae; phylum Streptophyta; class Magnoliopsida; order Poales; family Poaceae; genus Secale; species Secale cereale. Next base: position 303,730,946 of record LR738712.1, on the reverse strand, counting down.
ATTGCTGAGTCCTCGTGGCTCACAGTTACTACAACACCAGATGCAGGTACCGCTGAGATGAGTGCAGGAGATGGTTCAGAACTTCACTGGGAGCTCGATGAAGAGAGTGGCCGTATGTATGTGACGTTTTTCGACGATCAGTAGTGGTTCCTACTAGGGGCGATCGGTCCTTGTGTTTATGGTATCTTTCTTGTTTGGTTTTGGTCCGTAGTCGGACCCTGTGTTTTGGATGATGTATGTTATTGTATTCATTGTGTGACGTGGCGAGTGTAAGCCAACTATCTTTCCATTTCATCCCTGAATTTTACATGAGATGTGCAAAGATACCATACTTGAGATCATTCTAGTATGCGCTTATGTCTTTAAGTCGCGCCTCGACACGTGGGAGACATAGTCGCATACTGGGAATTACATTGGTTCCCTGGGTTGCCTTGATTCCCTTGGTTTGCCTGGCAGCTCTACATCAATTGCAGGAGCATCTGGGTGTTTGCAGTGGTTGCTTGCACGAGCGCTCTCCATGCCTCACACGGAGGAGGAGGGGAAGGTGGACGCTCTTCTTCACCCTCTAGGTTCTGGTTCAGAACTTTTTTGGGTGCCATCCAGGAGATGATGACAACTGTTAGCCATTATAGCAATGAGATATATGCTGAATCAAAGGATAGATATGTGCAACATATAGTCTTCGCAATGAACATCCGAACAAAATTGAACGAATGAATTTCATAGCTTAATGGTACATCAACTTATCGAGAAGCCACTTGGGAGAATGATAAAATAAATAAGCAAGGTAACAGCTGGAACAAATATATGAAAGAGATTCTGTCCAAAGTTTTCGTGATGAGGCCCCCCGGGCACGACGTTTCAAAGGATATTGCATCCCCGAATCAGCATAGCCAAGGATTTATTAAGATGCAACGTGACCTGTGTAAAATCGACCGTGACAAGGGAATCACTAGACGTTGAACCCCAACCTCATATCCTCTATTTGTTGGAAGATTATCTAGAGCTACTTGAATTCTAACCTATTAACTACCAAAACTTTCTGGTTATGCAATCTGGTGTTGGGGATAAATGGGAAGCACAACATCTCACACAACTAACAAGTCCTACATCCAGCTGTATCCATCCGTCAACACATAACCAAGAAATCCTAAGAAATCCTGTACCTCAGACCTTCGAAAAGCATCTGCTATACTAGTTGTGGCAATACTCCCGAACTATCCCCCCAGTACTGGGTGACTTCGGGGTTATCTCACCACCAGACATGCATAGAAGAGTTTCCGATGTCGGCCGACCTCTGGTATTCCGAAACTGCAACGATACAATTGTGATGACAACACCTCGGAGCTCAACTCCCCGGGACACTGCCACAACCCAAAAATGACAGGACGCACGTGGAACAATGTTCTCATCACAAGAATATCAGAACGATCCCAACAATACCATCGTGATCCTAAAAAAATTAGTGAAAATTGAGGATAGTGATGTCAAAACAACGTCAGGAGTCCTCACCAGAGCGACGAAGGGGATAAGGAGTAAAAATAAATCCTACTCTCGGATATATATATAGGACTCAAAACATTTTTTTCCTAGACTCAACAGCGGCAGTGGTTCGATCGAGCAGGGGCTCCTAGTTCGGAGAAGGCTCCGATTACCAACTTATAACACCCAAGATGCGACTATAGCTCCTACTCTCGAGGCACGAGTTAGAGACATAATTGCATTCTGGTTTATTGTCGCAAGCGTGGTATATTTGCACATCCCATGTACTGAATAGAAAGATAAAGAGTTTAATAGTTGGCTTACAGTTGCCACGTCTGTCAGAGATATTGACCACACGTGTCTTCATCGACCACCAATATCACTTCAAAACATCGGGGCCGACTATACCCCTCCAACCGTCCGCAAGCAAGGCCGCCTAATTGGGCTGCCTGGTCCGACGAGCCGGCTGCCAAAAGGCGGCGGGCCATCACTAAGCGGCTCTAGTGAGCCGGCAACTAGCAGGCGGCCCCGCGCCCCCTCAAAGTCTGCACCCAATTAACCATGACAAGACATGGCGTGGCTACCTTACGGTGTACCACCCCGGAATCCAGGGGAAGCGTGGCCACAGTGCAGATGTACCATGCAGACACCCCTCGTTCGGCATGACACTGTAGCCACGCGGCCCACGACGTCCCCCACGTCCGGCGGAGCCATGCCCCCACGGCAAGCAGCAGTACGGCCCGCAGGTGGCGGGCCCGACCTGTCTGTGAGCCACCAGAAGGCGGCAAGTCCCCAGCAAGCGGTGCCAATGGCACGCCGCCACCCAGCAGGCGGCCCTTCCACCCTTGGAGTCTATGAAGCCATTAAGCTGATAAGATGGAGCGTGGCTATAGTGAACGCCCACCAGGCGGTGGGACTATAGCCATGCCCTCCCCGACAAAGCCTCCGTCATCAGAGGCGAGGCAAGAGTGGAAGGAAGTCACCCTGGCCTGCAGACGGTGGGTCCCATGTACCGGACATGTCTCTAGCAGCCGGCGTGACCCACCAAGCGGCTGGACCCAGCACCGGCAGAGAAGCCGGCAACCATAGATGCTAACGGCCGGGCCTGCACCCGGCTAGATTACCTTTGTACCCCTGGGGATAGGCCTATATAAACCCCCAGGTCTCCCCATGCAAGGGGTTCAGAACTTTAGCTATCCCACATTCATCTAGAGAAGGAGCCAGAGCTAGCCTTGCTCATCTCCCTACTCTAGCCAACATAGCTCAAGGAGCAACCTTGTAGCTACCCTATTGGCGATTGTCATGACACGGAGTCCCCGCAGAGCAGGATTAGGGGTGTTATATCCATGGAGAGCCTTGAACCTGGGTAAATCCCGTAGGTGTCCGAAGTATCGCCTCATCCCGCATCCAGGGCCCGACGACGGTTGCTACTTCTCGAGCTTGCGTTGTATTCCCTCGAAGAGGAAAGGGTGATGCAGCACAGCAGGGTAAGTATTTCCCTTAGTTTCTGAGAACCAAGGTATCAATCCAGTAGGAGACCACGCGCGAGTCCCTCGCACCTGCACAAACAAATAAGAACTTCGCAGCCAATGGGATAAGGGGTTGTCAATCCCTTTACGGCCACTTACGAAAGTGAGATCTGATAGATAGCATAGTTTGATATTTTTGGTATTTTTGGATATAAGAACAGAAAGTAAAAACAACAAAGTAAAGTAGATTATAGATTGATATATTGAGAATAGATCCGGTGGCCATAGGATTCACTAGTGGCTTATCTCATGATAGCAGAATTCTACAGTGGGTGAACAAATTACTGTCGAGCAATTGATAGAACAGCGAATAATTATGAGAATATCTAGGCATGATCATTATATATAGGCATCACGTCCAAGACAAGTAGGCTGAAACGATTCTGCATCTACTACTATTACTCCACACATCAACCGCTATCCAGCATGCATCTAGAGTATTAAGTTCATAAGAACAGAGTAATGCTTTAAGCAAGATGACATGATGTAGAGGGATAAATGGAAGCAATATGATGTAAACCCCATCTTTTTATCCTCGATGGCAACAATGCAATACGTGCCTTGCTTCCCCTACTATCACTGGGAAAGGACACTGCAAGATTGAACCCAAAGCCAAGCACTTCTCCCATTGCAAGAACTATAGATCTAGTAGGCCAAACCAAACCGATAATTCGAAGAGACTTGCAAGGATATTATAATCATACATAAAAGAATTCAGAAAAGAACCAAATATTTCTCGTAGATTATCTTGAACATAAACCCACAATTCATCGGATCTCGACAAACACACCGCAAAAAGATTACATTGAATAGATCTCCTCGAAGACCGAGGAGAACTTTGTATTGAGATCCAAAAAGAGAGAAGAAGACATCTAGCTAATAACTATGGACCCGAATGTCTATGGTAAACTACTCAAAACTCATGGTGAGGCAATGGTGTTGATGTAGAAGCACTCCATGGAAGACCCCCCCCCCTCCAGTGGAGCTCCGGAACAGGCCCCAAGATGGGATCTCACGGGAACAGAAGGTTGCAGCGATGGAATTAGGGTTTTCTCTGTTTCCTCGCTGTTTTCAGGGTACATGGGTATATATAGGAGGAAGGAGGGCATCGAGAGAGCCAGAGGGGGCCCACGAGGGTGGGGGCGCGCCCTATAGGAGGAGGCGCGCCCTGGACCCTCGTGGCCGCCTCCTTCGTTCCCTCGCGTGTACTCTAAGTCTTCTATGTTGATATCGTTCGAAAAATAACTCTCGTGAAGGTTTCATTCCGTTTGAACTCCGTTTGATATTCCTTTTCTGCGAAACCATAAAATAGGCAAAAAAAACAGCAATCTGCACTGGGCCTTTGGGTTAATAGGTTAGTCCCAAAAATAATATAAAAATGTATGATAAAGCCCGTTAAATATCCAAAACATCATATATAATAGCATGGAACAATAAAAAATTATAGATACGTTGGAGATGTATCAAGCATGCCCAAGCTTAATTCTGGCTTGTCCTCGAGTAGGTATATGATAAAAACAATTTTTATGATGTGGAATGCTAACCAATATAATTTTCAATGTAATTCTCTTATTGTGGCATGAATGTTCAGATCCGAAAGATTCAAGACAAAAGTCTATATTGACGTAAGAAATAATAATACTTCAAGCATACTAACAAAGCAATCATGTCTTCTCAAAATAACATGGCCAAAGAAAGTTATCCCTACAAAATCATATAGTCTGGCTATGCTCCCTCTTTATCAAACAAAATATTCATATCATGCACAACCCCAGTTTCAGCCAAGCAATTGTTTTCATACTCAATTTTTTCAAACCTTTCAACTTTCACATAATACATGAGCGTGAGCCATGGATATAGCACTATAGGTGGAATAGAGTGGTGGTTGTGGAGAAGACAAAAAGGAGGAAGATAGTCTCACATCGACTAGGCGTATCAACGGGCTATGGAGATGCCCATCAATAGATATCAATGTGAGTGAGTAGGGATTGCCATGCAACAGATGCACTAGAGCAAAAAATGTATGAAAGGTCAACAAAAGAAACTAAGTGGGTGTGCATCCAACTTGCTTGCTCATGAAGACCTAGGGCATTTGAGGAAGCCCATCGTTGGAATATACAAGCCAAGTTCTATAATGAAAATTCCCACTAGTATATGAAAGTGACTAAACAAGAGACTATCGGCGTCCTGGGAACCAGGGTACCCAAACTTGCCTGTCTGCGGGCCGCGACGCGCTCCTTCAAACAGCCTGGTACGACCCAGCTGATCGACCAGCTGTCCAAGACCCTCGCGAGGGGGCTAAGCCTCGCGATGAGAACGACGTCAAGACCCCCTCAGGAGCGGCCTCGGCAAGGTGCTCCAGAGGGGCGAAGAATCCAAGGCCAAGTGTCAGGTCCCCGATCCTAAGTCACACCGATCTAGCTTGTAACACATCATATCACTTTGTGGCCTCACGCACGGCATCCCCACGGGTGCCACCTTACCTGGCCCAGGACTGTTTGCGCATTTTGGCACACATATATGATAGTGTCGCTAGCATCCATATGACAGAGAACCCGGGCCGACATGGCTAGTTATAAACCAAAAGTGGCACTAAATTACAGAGAAAAGCATCCATGACCCAGCAACGAACGTGTCGGTCATCAATGTATGAACCCAAGTCGTAGCAAGCTACATGGACTTAAAGGTACAATGCGTGACATTTCCCTAAGGGACAAACACAGGAACGAAGAAGGACACATGCCGGCCAGCCTACGTGTTCCGGAGCAGTAGCAAGCTACCAAGGCTCAGTGGAAGCACTAGGAGGCATTTCCCTGTAAGATAGGCTACCAAAGGTAAACAACTAGGTGTCGGATCCCACACATACCAAGCATTTCAAACATACACACAATATGCTCAATATGTGCAAATACAACATTGCATCACAACAGAACTCTATGACTCAAAGTACTTTATTTAAGAGGCTCCGAAGAGCCATACATAACATATCCATACAGGTAGGGGTCACATGACCCAACACTAAAGTCATACAAGCATACAAGCACAAGAGGAAGCTAACATGTCTGAGTATAGACAACTTGAAAATAAAACAGGCTTGAAGTAGCCTGACTATCTACAAGGCCGTTCACAAGCTCAGGATCTTCGTCTAGGTAGCAAGCTACTCGTCGACGTCAACGTCTATGTAAAACCCATCAGAAGGGGCAGGGTTCTCCTCTGCAATAGTTATTAAGCAAACATGAGTACAAAGGTACTCAACAAGACTTACAACAGATCCTATCATACATGCATCATTATCAACAAGGGTAGTGGAGTTCATAGCAGCAAGCCAGCTTTGACTCATGGCTAACCTATACTAGAACTCTCAGCAGACTGCAAGATGAGACTACGCACACGAGTCCTCTACTCACCACAACAATACACTACCGTGGATCCTCTTCCATCATCCTACGGAAGGGCCATCCACGACACTCACACTTGTCTTGAGACTTTTAGTAGTAACCAAGTGGTCCATAACCGCGAACAACAGCTATTCGAATAGATTGGTAACCCTGCAGGGGTGTACTTCTTCACACATGTTTCCACCACTTGGCGTCTGCACACGGCATGTGCTCGGCAGACTTCAAGCGAAAGCCGACGTGGGTGTAGACCACGATCTAACCAACCACTCAAGTCTCTAGTCCAGGTTTATCGCCTATTTGGGTTCCATCCGTGGGGAGATCCGGCCGGGGTGTCGCTCACAGCCCCAAACGATGTGTACATGGTTCCCGAGTGACCAAATGGGCGACCGATACACCGTGCCACGTACCTCCCGCATCACAGCCCACCCCGAGATTCAGCGCTGTGCGCGACCACCAGTAGACAAAAAACACCAGAAACTAGTTGCAACTCCTAGACAGAGAGCAAGGGTAGTCAATAAGTCGAGAGGGGTCATATTTCAGGGCCCAATGTGTGGTAGTAGCTGACCCTTGAATCACACATACAGATCTCAGGTCCTATGGACGGTTCCAATGAAACAACCCACCATGTACTCCTACGTGGCCTTTCATCGATACCTTTACCAAGCATATTCCACACTTCACTCTCTTTACCGGACATGATTATTTCACTCTGATCCATCACCCAGATGAACCAGACCTGACACAACTCTAAGCATAGCAGGCAACATAAACAAATAGCATGGTGGAACACACATCACATGGCTCAATCAACTCCTACACATGCTAGTGGTTTCAACTATTTTACTGTGGCAATGACAGGTCATGCAAAGGAATAGGGTTCAACTACCGCAGCAAGTAGCAGTTCACACGTTGTTGCCTTAATGCAGTAAAAGAGAGCAGGAGCGAGAAGATGGGTTTGTATCGGAATGATCAATGGGTTGCTTGCCTGATTGATTGGTTGTCGGGTACTGCTCTTCTGTTGGATACGCAGATGTATCCTCGGGAGTAGGACCTACCACGGAGAACACCGACGATACAATCAATATACAAACAAATGCAACAATATGATGCATGCAAATGACATGGCAAGATGAATGTGTTTTGGGCTAATGCAACTATAAACAAAAAGGTTTGAGCTCATTTGAATCAAAGATTCAAATTTATACCCAAACTATTATTTATTAAAGTGCATTATCATGTTTTGATGTGAACAGCAAGGTTAACTTGCTCAAACTTGCATGAAACTAGTGCCATTGGAAATATTGGATTTTTCTGATCAATTTTCATATATAAATCTTTTCCATCTGAGCTACTGTTGAATTTATATGATTTTTTGAAGTTTAAAGCATTTTCTGGAATTTCCTGGATTGTTTTAAATCAAATAATCCCATAAAAGCCTTTACTGCATCAGCATGACATCATGTTGACGTCAGCAGGTCAACACACCAGGTCTAGGTCAAACCTGATAGGTGGGTCCCGCGTGTTAGTGTCATTAACTTAACTAATTAAAATTAGTGCTAAACTTGACTTAATTAGCCGGCTGGGCCCCACCGGTCATTGACTCCAGGGGTAAACCTGGGCCCGCCCGTGGTCAAAGCGGGGTCAAACAGGCCAGTGTTTAGCCGCCGGCGAGGCCAAACGCGGCGGTGCAGGGCGGGATTCGTGCTCCGGCGACCAAATTGACGGCGGAGCACATTTATGAGATGCGGGGGAAGAGCTGCATCTAGTGGTGGTGGTGGTTCGCCTCGGTGAGCTCGGGCTAGTCGCTAGGAGGCACGGCGAGGCTCGTGGAGAGGTGCTCTAGGCTCCTGAGGGTGCGGTGAAGCTGATGGACAGGGTGGCGCGATCGTTGGGTGGCCGGAGCCTTGTTGGCGACGAGCTCCGTGGCGGCGCGTGTGGGGGAGCTTCGTGCTGTCGTTACAGAGCTCGAGAGGGAGAACAGAGAGGATGGGGAGGTGGCCAAGCTCACAGCGGTCGCGTTGGAACTGTCGGCGAGGTCGGGGATGAACTGCTGCGACAGTGAGGTCGCCGGCGATCTCGGCGGCCAAACGGGGGAGAAGTCGACGGGGACGACGCATTGGGGCTTCCGACGAAGCGTGGCTCGTCGGGGGAACGTAGCAGACGGTGGTGGAGCTTCCATACAGGGAGGGGTGGCGAGGGGAGCTCGGTGCTGCGGTGGTTACGGCGGCGAGCTTGCGAGCGCTGCGGCCATGGCACGGGGAGGGAGAGGGAGAGAGGCAGGGGGTATGGATGCGTCCAGCGGCTTTGGGGCGTGACGTGGAGGTATTCCAGCCCGTTACCGCGGCGAGGCGGCAAGCAGGTGGCGCCGTGGCGAGCTCGGAGCTCGTCGGCGTCACGTCCCTGCCTACCTGGCGGGGACGAAGCAGCAGGCTGGCTCGGGCCAGCACAGTGCTGGGCCGCCAGGTGGGCCGGGGTGGTCCAGGTAAGTGGGCTGTGCCCTCTCTCTCTCTTTCTATTTTATTTTCTGTTTTGTTTCTTTGTCAACTTTGTTGAATTAATAAAAATGCTAGAACATTTTTATAAATCATAAAACTACTCATGCCCATTGTATATAATATGAACAACACGGAACATTTTGCTTTATGATTATTTGGGCACCTAAAATATTTTATAACATTTAAATGCCCAAATGCAAATACAATATGAATTAATCCAGAGACCTTTGGATGTCCTAGAAAATTGTGCACCATTTTTGTCAGAGGTTTGAGACCAAGGCAAAGATGATGAACATTTTTGAAGGGCATTTTGGGTACATTGGAAAAGATTTTATTAAACCCTAGTTGTTAGAAGAGGGGTGCTGGGGTTTCTGTCATCCCCATTTCAGGTTTCTGCAAAAAGTAAACATGATGCACACACTAGCTAGTCCTAATGCAAGCACTGACTACGGATGTGACACCAAGCCTGCCTCAAGAGGAGATAGTGATGTCAGCAATGACGCACCGCGCCTGCAGGTGCCAGCTTCCGCCAGCGGCAGAGTTGCCATTTCGGTGCAAAGGGGACAGCGCAGCCGCTGGTTCCCAAGGAGCGGGGCAAATGTTTCCCCTTTGGTCCAACAAGACCGAAGACCGCAAGGACGACCAGGAGGATGTCACCATCGAGCCCACCACCGCGTCACCGCCTGATCCTTTTGCAGGAGAAGACCGCTTTTGTCTGGGTAGGAACGTCCTTGTGTTCCCGCTCAAAAATGGCCGTTGTGGGATCCCTTCCCGCCTACACATTTCGGGGGAAGAGGACTGTGGCCGCCTATATAAGTAGCCAGGATTCCCATTGTGAATGGGAGCGATCGATACACTCTGCCACCAAACAAGGAGCAAGAACACTTGCCTCCCGACCCTCCCGAGCTCGCCTCCTAAGCTCAGGAACCACTATACTAGCTTATATTCCAGCCCTCCCGAGGCTAATCCACCAAAGCAGGAAGTAGGGTCTTACACCACACGGTGGAACGAACCTGGGTAAACTCTTGCGTGTTCTATCTGTCGTTTGCTTGAATCCCTCCACCGAGACGAGAGCGAGACACTAGGTAGACGTGAGTGGGAGAGATCTTTGTTCACGCCCCTGTGTTCGAACTTCTTGGGTTTTGCGGAGCCGTAAATCCGACATTTGGCGCGCCAGGTAGGGGGCGTGTCGAAATCTCGCCTCTCCGATGACCTCGTCGCGTTCTCGTCGTCGACTCCACTCCACAGCCATGGTGGACACACGTCGAGCTCGCGCCGCCCACCGCGCCGTGAACGTCGCTCAGACGGCGCCCGCGAGCAACGGCGCACCGCTCCGCCCCAACTCACCGGTCGCCAACGCCGCCACCGACCCGGCCGTCCACGAGCAGCAGGACTCGTCGCTACCACCGTCTGTGCGGCGAGATGGCCGCACGGCAACGCCTTCACCCTCGCCGGCCGCGGCGTCGTCTTCGGTGTCTGCCGCGGGCCAGTCTACCAGCAGCCTGCGCTGTTGATGGCGCCGGAGCTCTTGTGCTACCGCCCGATAGATGACCTCTATGATGAGTGGCTCCACCACATCACCAAGCTCGTCAACGCCGCTGGAGAAGCGCCTGCACCAACGCACTCCTCACGTCCTCCGTTGCCCTCGATCGAGAGTGAAGGCTGCGGGGTCCCGGCCCCGCCTCCACTCCACCACGCTGGCCAGGAGGTCCGGCGCGAGGCCCCTCGACATGAGAGACCCCACAGAGCCCATGCGCACGACGAGGAGAGCTGCCAGGTGATTCCGCATCCCCATGTAGGGGCTCGTGGCCCCCCTTGCCCGCAGCGCCAAGACCGCGCGCCACAGGAGGTGGTGGCGCCAACGCCCCAAGAACCAACACCGCAGGCGAAGGGGGTGCCTTCGATCATGAGCGTGGCTGGATGTCGCGCCCTTGCTCCTGAGCTGCGACCCCTCGTCTGGCCCGGCAAGTTCAAGCCGGACCTGCCTCCGCACTACGATGGCACAACCGACCCCACGGAGTTCCTCCAACTCTACGAGCTGAGCATCGAGGCGTCCAACCGCACCGAGCAGGTCATGGCAAACTGGTTCCCCATGGCTCTCAAAGATGACGCACGCTCCTAGCTCCTGAACCTCCCTGTGGGATCCATCTCCTCCTGGGAAGAGCTTCGCGAGCGTTTCGTTGCCAAATTCCAAGGCACCCGCGACCGAGCCCCGACAGCTGCTGATCTGCGCCGCGTGAGGCAACAGCTGGGAGAGACCCTGCAAAAGTACATCCAATGCTTCAACACCATGCGCCTTAGGATCCCTAGGGTCTCGGACGAGGCCATCATCTCAGCATTCTTCGACGGCATCCACGACGTCAGGATGAGGGAGGAGCTCACCATTCACGAGGACCTGTGCACAACCCTCGAGATGTTCAAACTCCCGGCAAAGTGCGCCAGGGCGAAGGAAGGACGCCTCTCCCTCCAGGAGCTGCCTGAGGCAGAGGCGGACGACAAGAAGACCAAGACCAAAGAATCAAAGCGCAAGGGACCCGCCGTGTTGGCTGTGGAGCCAGAAGTGAAGCGTGGCTACGGCTACGATGACCTCCCCAGAGACAACCGACCAGTCTACGTCTTCCACAACGTCCACAGCCACAACACTAACGACTGCCAGGAGCTCAGGGCGATGCGCGGCTGGCGCGTTTGGGCAGCGCCCTGAGCACGACAACCGTGGCTGCGGCTGTGGAGGAGGCCGAGGAGGAGGACGTTGGGACGGCAGGAACTCGCGCCAGGGGTGGCGCGAGCAGCCTTGTGAGGACCACAGGCAGGAGCAGCCTCGTGACGTCCCCTGGCACGACGAGCCTCGTGAGGGTCGCCCTCAGGGCAATGGAGGCCTGCCTCCGCTGCCACCAACACCAAGAAGGAACAACGAAGAGCGCCAGGGAGACGGGGCAGGGGGCTTTCAGGAGCCGCGTGTAGTTGCATGCATCTTGGGAGGAGCCCATGCCCCGGCTTCCCATCGCATCTTCAAGTAGTTTGCCCGTGAGGTGAACGCGACGCTTCCTAGGCCTGACGCCGCGCGCAACCTCAGGTGGACCAAGCAAGTCATCGCCTTCGACCCCAAGGACCAGCTCAAGTGCACTGCGGCCCCAGGCGCCCTCCCGATGCTCCCCACCCCGACCATCAGCAACGCCCTCGTGACCAAGACCCTCATCGACGGCAGGGCAGGACTCAACGTCCTCTCCGTCCAGACCTTCGAGATGCTCCAGGTTCCCTACGATCAGCTCCACCCGACCAAGCCATTCTACGTTGTCACGGATGGCTCCACACTCCCGATGGGGCAGGTCCGCCTCCCCGTCACCTTTGGTGACCGCGACAACTACCACACCGAGCTCATCGACTTCGACGTCGCCAACATCCACCTCCCGTACAACGCCATCCTTGGGTACCCTGCCCTCGCCAAGTTCATGGCGGCAACCCATCACGGCTACAACGTCCTCAAGATGCCTGGGAGCGGCGGAGTCATCATGATCGCCTTCGACGAGAAGGAAGCGGTGCGTTCCCTGGAGCGCGCCTACCAGACCGCGGCGGTCGAATGCTCCGATGAGGATGGAGCCGTCCTCGCCCTGCAGACCGCCCCTAAGAAGAAGAAGAACCTACCCGTCAACGGACCTCAGGACGCAGGGGCTCTTGACGGCCTGGCCTCAAGACTTGTGCCTGCTGACGAGGTGCCCTCCACCCTCGCATAGGGGAGCGCGCTTGACGCCCCTCTCGTGACGGGCTCGGGGGCTCTCCTCTGGAGTGTCTCCGGCCTGACCGGTGTCTCGAGGGAGGTGTTCGGGCACCACCTGCAAGCGTGTGTTGACGCGCGTTTTTGTGAGCCCAGCGTGAATCGTTCAGCGCTGGGGGCTCAGGACTTCATTAACCAAGTTACCGAGGAACGTCAGTACACAAGACTCATCCACAGTGGGCGTAACCGCACAACCCCAAGTTCACCTGCTCGCAGCCCGAGCGACCGCTTCTGTGTATGCGATGACATCGCGGGTCTCAACCGAGCCGCCTCTCAGGAGCCCTTCTGGCCGACGACGGTCGGCCGGAGGAGGGCCCTCCCCTGCAGCTACGTCCGCACACTCTTCGGTTTCTGCAAAGCAGCTGCCAGCGTCTCGCGCAGCAAGCCTTGGGGGCTCGGGAGGCTCAGCGGCTGTCAGGACCCCGATCCTAAGTCACACCGATCTAGCTGTAACACGTCATATCACTTTGCGGCCTCACGCACGGTAACTCCACGGGTGCCACCTTACCTGGCCCGGGACCGTTTGCGCATTTTGGCACACGTATATGACAGTGTCGCTAGCATCCATATGACAGAGAACCCGGGCCGACATGGCTAGTTATAAACCAAAAGTGGCACTAAATTACAGAGACAGGCATCCATGACCCAGCAACGAACGTGTCGGTCATCAACGTATGAACCCAAGTCGTAGCAAGCTACATGGACTTAAAGGAACAACGCGTGACATTTCCCCTAAGGGACAGACACAGGAACGAAGAAGGACACATGCTGGCCAGCCTACGTGTTCCGAGCAGTAGCAAGCTACCAAGGGTCATTGGAATCACTAGGAGGCATTTCCCTGTAAGATAGGCTACCAAAGGAAAACAACTAGGTGTCGGATCCCACACATACCAAGCATTTCAATCATACACGCAATATGCTCAATATGTGCAAATACAATATTGCATCACAACAGAACTCTATGACTCAAAGTACTTTATTTAATAGGCTCAAAGAGCCATACATAACATATCCATACAGGTAGGGGTCACATGACCCAGCACTCAAGTCATACAGTCATACAAGCACAAGCGGAAGCTACATGTCTGAGTACAGACAACTTAGAAAATAAAACATGCTTGGTGTAGCCTGACTATCTACAAGGCCCTTCACAAGCTCCAGATCTCCGTCTGGGTGTCAAGCTACTCGTCGACGTCAACGTCTATGTAGAACCCATCAGCAGGGGCAGGGTTCTCCTCTGCAACAGTTATTAAGCAAACATGAGTACAAAGGTACTCAGCAAGTCTTACCACAGAACCTATCATACATGCAACATTATCAACGGGGATAGTGGAGTTTTAGCAGAATGCCAACTTTGACCTTGGCTAACCTATACTACAACTCTCAACAGATTGCAAGATGTTATTACGAACACGAGTCCTCTACTCACCACATCAATACACCACCGAGGATCCTCTTCCGCCATCCTACGGAAGGGCCATCCACGGCACTCACGCTTATCTTGAGGCTTTTAGTAGTATCCATCAACTTGTCTATGAACTGTAAGAGTAACCAAGTAGTTCGTACCGCGAACAACGACTATTCGAATAGTTTGATAACCCTGCAGGGGTGTACCTCTTCACACACGCTTTCACCACTTATCGCCGTTTACTCGGCGTGTACTCGGCAACCTTCAAGCGGAAGCCCAGCGGGGGTGTCGGCCACGACCTGACTAACTACTCAAGTCTCTCGTCCAGGTTTATCGCCTATTTGGGTTCCATCCGTGGGGAGATCTGGCCAGGGTGTCGCTCACGGCCCCAAACGATGTGTACAGGGTTTCCGAGTCACCAAACGGGCAACCGGTACACCGTGCCACGTACCTGTCGCATCACAACCCACCCCGAGGGTCAGCGTTGTGCACGACCTCCAGTAAGCTATAAACACCAGAAACTAGTTGCAACTCCTGGACAGAGATCGAGGGTAGTTAATAAGCCGAGAGGGTCCATTGGTTTCGGGTCCAATGCATGGTAGTAACTGCAACTTGAACCACACGTACAGATCTCAGGTCCTATGGACGATTCCAATGAAACAACCCACCATGTACTTCTACATGGCCTTTCATCGATACCTTTACCAAACATATTCCACACTTCCCTCTCTTTATCGAAAGATTGTTTCACTCTGATCCATCACCCAGATGAACCAGACCAGACACAACTCTAAGCATAGCAGGCAACATAAACAAATAGCATGGTGGATCACACATCACATGGCTCAATCAACTCCTACACATGCTAGTGGGTTTCAACTATTTACTGTGGCAATGACAGGTCATGCAAGGGATAGGGTTCAACTACCGCAGCAAGTAGCAGTTCACACGCTGTTGCCTTAATGCAGTAAAAGAGAGCAGGAGCGAGAAGATTGGGTTGTATCGGAATGATCAATGATTGCTTGCCTGACAAGGTAGTTGTCAGGTACTGCTCTTCAACTGGATACGCAACAGTATCCTCGGGAGCAGGACCTAACACAGGGAATACCGGCGATACAATCATTAACAAACAAATGCAACAATATGATGCATGCTCATGACACGGCAAGATGCATGTGTGTTGGCTAATGCAACTAAAACCAGAAGGGTTTGAACCTATTTGAATCAAGGATTCAAATTGAAGTTCAAACTATTATTTAAATAAGTGCATAATCATGTTTTTGATGTATACAGCAAGTTAACTTGTTCAAACATGCATGAAACTAGTGCCATTGGAAAGATTGGATTTTTCTGATCATTTTTCATATATAAATCTTTTCCATCTGAGCTATGGTTGATTTTATATGATTTTTAGAAGTTTTGGGTATTTTCTGGAATTTCCTGAATTATTTCAAATCTAAAAATCCCAAAAAAACCTTTACTGCGTCAGCATGACATCATGCTGACGTCAACCAGTCAACAGGGCCAGTCCAAGTCAAACCTGACTGGTGGGTCCCTCATGTCAGTGTCTCAGGAGCTAATTCCGGTCATAACCAGAGTTGACTGGGTTTGACTAACAAATGGGGCACACTGTGAGTGACTGTGGTGATTAATCTAATTACGGTTAGTTCCTAATCAACAAGCCACGTCAGCCCGCCGGAGTTTGGCCGGCGGCGACCATTTCGCACGGCGGTGACTCGTCGGAATCCCTATTCCGGCATCCATTTGCCGCGCGGATGGGCTCGGTGTGCTCCTGGTGATGCACCGCATCCAACGGTGCCACTGGTTGGACGAGAGGTCGCCGGAGTCGACGGCAACGAGCTTGTCCGCGGCGGTGCTCGCATGGAGTTGGTCGGGATGGGGTTGTAGTGCACGGTAGGAGGAGCTAAAGCTTGCTTTAGCTTGCTGGTGACCTACTGAAGCTAATGGCGTGCTCAGCCACGAGGTACGGTGCCTATGGCCACGGCGGTGAGTTGGCCGGCGGCGGTGATCGTCGGTCAGCAAAGGGGGCGGCGGCTACAAGGCCTAAACAAGCCCGTGGAGAGGGGGATTCGAAGCGTGAGCTCACAGCGGTCGCAGAGGGCGTCGAAGTGAGCTCGGGGACGGTCGGATGACGGCGTACGGGCGGCGGCGATCTCCGGTGCCGGAGGTTGAAGACGACGGCGAGGAGGACGTTGCGGAGCTCCTGGCGTCGTGTGCGTCGGTGGGGAGCTTCGGGGCGATGCGGCGGAGCTAGTGGTGCTTCGGGGAGGCGAGGGGGTGGCGTAGAGCGCGGTGTCAGCGGTCGTCGGCGACGAGCTCGCTCCGGGGAGCTCGGCGGAGGGAAGAGAGGAGGGGGAGAGACACGGGGAGAGGGGGAAACGGTCGAGGGGCTTCGTGGCGTCGTTCTAGTCCGTCCAAAGGGCCGAGGGGCCAGCCAGACAGGCAGGAGGTGGCCGGCGCATCGGCGGCGCTCGCCACCGAGCTGCTTCGTGCGCTGGCGCGGCGAAGAAGACGGTGATGCCCCTGGTGGGCCGGGCCGGCTGGGCCAGCAGGTAAGTGGCACAGGTAAGTTTTCTTCCTATTTTCTTTCTGTTTTATTTCTTTTGCAGCTTTGTTCAATTAATAAAAATGCCTAAACATTTTTATAACTCATGACACTTGTCATACCTACTGTATATAATATGAACAATAGGAAACATTATAGTTCATGATTATTTGAGCATTAAAATTATTTTTAAGTATTTAAATGCCCAAATTCAAATACCATATGATTTAATCCAAAGCCCTAGATTGTCCTAGAAAATTGAGCACCATTTTTGGCAGAGGTTTAAGACCAAGGCAGAAATGATGAACATTTTGAAGGGCATTTTGGGTACATTGGAAAATATTTTAGCAAACCCTAGTTGTTAGGGGAGGGGTGCTGGGGTTTCTGTTAATCCCATTTCAAGTTTCTTTGAAAGTAAACATGATGCACACTCTAGTTAGGTCCTAATGCAAGTGCTAGCTAGGGATGTGACAGCGGCAGGCGGTCCGGACGGAGCGAGGACCGGATCCGCGCGACCACTGAGAGCCTTCAGAGCCCCTGGGCCTCAGGATCCCGAAGATCCTCAGGAGCGACCCGCATGGCTCACGTCTTCAGCTACCTCAACTCTTCTTCGACAAGTATCAGGTGACACTTAGGTATCCAATCGAGGGCGCCTCTCGGGCTGCATCATCCTCGGACTGTTGGGGGCTGTTCCCCGCAGTTGTCTCCCTTTTTGCATGATCAAGGCTAGATGTTTCTTTCCATTCGCATTATCTACATGCTTGGCGTCCTCACCCACACTAAGGTCATGAGCCTTTGTGAGCCCACTCGCGACCGCCCCATGATTAAGGAATGGCACGATGTCTGTGCTCGGGTCCGTCCCTGCAGCGTCGCTAAACCCAAGGGCTGAGCTCTGTCTCGCGAACCATTCCCGTTATGTCACCTCCCATGGTACTTGGTGCCTTGTTCTCGCATGGGCTAATCGTGGATGGGTAAGTAGGGGCCCGTGGCAGGTGCCTCGCTCACGCGGGAACCGCGCGCTGGTTGTTTTTATTTTGGATCGTTGCATGAGAAGACTGGGCACGACGTCTGTGCTCGGGTCCGTCCCTGCAGCGTCGACAAATCCAGCGGCTGAGCTCTGTCTCGCGAGCCATTCCCGTGATGTCACCTCCTGGGGTCGCTGGTGCTGCGGCCTTCTCATGCGATACCCTTTAGAGATGCACTCGGTGCAGGTCGACACAACACCTCTTTTTTCACATTTTGCAGAAGAAGACTCAGCCGCAACCCGCCTCAGGGTAGGGTCTCGTGAGTGATGCGTAAGCTCATGAGAACTTCCTCAGAGTCGTTCAGCTCGTCCTGAGGAGGGCCCATATACACCTTGGTTGTCCTACCGTGCAAGCCACGTGTCAGGACGGGGCTGTACACGCCCCGGAGTCTCTCCCGGTGGGAGGCTCCCTCCCACGGTCCAGTGGAAGTACCAAGCTCCGCACTGGCAGATCCAACCGAGGAGCGATTATGCCCGCGAACCAGTGGAAGCACCAAGCTCCACGCTGGCCGCTACGACCGAGGCGCGGTTATGCCCACACTCCGCGCAAGTGTGGTAGCTCTATGCTCCGCGCTAGTTATAAACAAATGAGGGCGGCCCCAGTGGTCGCACCAACCTCAGGGAGCTTTTTAGCTCACGACGCTCACAACTTCTCCTTGGACGGGTGTCGCGAGGGGGGGCTAGGCACGGGGGCTATGCTCAGGTCACGCCTGGCAGACGCCACCCTACCAGGTGCCCAGACACATGGCCTTCTCGCGCCCCCATCCCAAGCGAAGGCTCGTGGGCAAGGTATGGTGCTTGTTCTCCTTCATGGGAGCCATTCGTATGTCAAGGGGGACCCCTGGGCATCGCGAACCAGGGGCGTAACTGGCCACGTAGCCCCTCATCCCTTGAGTCTAGTTATGACGATAACCCCGGTCACCCGGAGGGCTCAATGGCGATCGAGGTATGCGCGGGGTTGGGCCCTGCCGACGCAGAACGCCAACAAGATCGCTTAAACGTCACGGGGGACCCCTGGGCATCGCGACCCAGGGGCTTCACTAGCCATGTAGCCCCTCATCCCCTGAGTCTAGTTACTACGATAACCCCGGTCATCCAGAGGGCTCAATGGCGATCGAGGTATGCGCGGGGTTGGGCCCTGCCGACGCAGAGCACCTAAGCAAACATGAAAGGAAGCAAGCATGGAAATCATCTAGCTATTAAAATAATGCCAAGTTTTTCAAATTCGAACAAAGTTTTTACGCCTCCCCGAGGCACTCGCACTTCTCTCTCTGAACATGAACGGATCAGTCATTGCCGAGCACATCATCACCGCTCTCCACCTCCTCAGCTGTGGTAGTAGTGGCCTGGAGGAACGCCTCCACCAGCGACGCGACCTTCACCCTTAGGGCCTCGGCAGCCATGCCCTCCATGACTTTGGTCACGGGCTCGGACAGGAGGCCAGGTCAAGGGTGGGGTCGCGAAGACTTAGGTGGCTGCACAACTGCGTCAGGACCAAGGTAAGGAGCGTGCGGCTCTCCACATCGGCTAACTGGCCAATTGCGGCCGCAACCCCGCGCAGGGACTCCACGAGTGTAGCAAGGAGCCCGGCGGGGCCTCCCTCCGGGGTGGCCTGCGGTTCCTTGAACCCCTCCCCGTAGGCGGCCTGCAGCGCCTTGCGGGCCTCAAGGTCGAAGGCGGCAAGGGCCTCGGAACTCACCGCTGCCGCGGCCGCAAGGGCTTCCTCCTTGTCGCGTGCGGCTTGGGCCGCTTCGGCCTGCTCAACTTCAACCTTCAGCTTCTCCAGGGCCGCGCGGTCAGCGAGCTGCTCCTGTTGCAGCCGGGATGTGTCACATCCCTAGCTTCTGGTAATGCACTAGTCTAGCCTCATGTGTGCATCATGTTTAAATTTCTCTTAAACTGAAATGGGGATGATTAAACCTTAGCACCAGATGAAACCAACTAGGCTCAATTAAAATATTTTTCAATGAACCCAAAATGCCTTTGGAAAAGTTCATCATTTTTGGATTGGTTAAAGACCTCTGCCAAAAATGTTGTACACATTTCTAGGACCATTCTGGATTTTGGATTAAATCATATCTAATTTGCATTTGGGCATTTAAATTTTATATATTATTTTAAATGCTCAAACAATCCCAAACTGAAATGTTCCTTGTTGGTTTTATGCTAAACAATGGGCATGAGCAGTTTGGTGATTTTTGAAAGTGTCTAAGTATTTTTAATAAAGCCCAGAACAGAATAACAAAATAGAATAACAGGAACTAAATAGAAAACAGAGAAAAGGAAGCCCACCTGAGCCACTTACCTGTGCGGCCCAGCACTGTAGCGGCCCAGCCCACCTTCCCTCGCGCATCGTCTTCCTCGCGCCTACTGGCTCGGTGCGTGGCGCGCGCACAGCCGAGTCGCGGCCACCTCCTGCTTCGCGGTGGCAAGGCCCCGACCCCCCCTCTCCTCGCCAGCGCGACGCCCTGGCCGCCCTGGTTCTCTCCTCTCCCTCGCTGGACCTCTCCCTATTCTCCTTCCCTCTCTCTCGCAGCCACCGAACGCCATCGCCGCCGCGCTCGCTACCACCGCGGCCACCGGCCACCGCACGCCTCGCAAACATGCCCAGAAGAGTCGCCGCAGCCCCGTCTTCCTGTTTCCTCGACGTGCCCAAGCTGGGGAGCGCCGCAGCGCCTTCAACGCCGTCGTTCCCCTCCTCTGCGTTCGGTGACCGCCGTCGGCGATTCGTCGCCGTCAGGCCGCCCCCGGGCTCGCCGTCTTCTTCAAACGAACCGCCGTGAGCCCCTCTTGCTCTCCCCCCTCTCCATTTGCCTTCTTGTGCACCACAGCGACCGCGCCGAGCTCAGCCGCACCCGCCGCCGCCATCGCACGTCGCCGTCATGGCCACAGCCACGTTGGGTTTATTCCGAGCACGGCATCGTCTTCACCGCACTCGCGGAAGCCCGTAGCACCTCCCCGCTCGCCTCCCCGACCCCCGCAGCGCCTAGCTCGACGGAGCCCGAACTCCGGCGCCGCCGCGAGCTCGTTTCCGACGAGCTCCGGCCACCCCAGCACACACCGTCGCCTCCATTAGATGCGCGAGCTCCCCAGCTACGCGTAGCACCAAGCCGCCGTCCAAATGGTCGCCGGAGGGCGAATCCCGAGCACCGCCGCCACGTTCGGCCTCGCCGGCGTCGAGCCGCCGGTGGCTTTGACCCCGTTTGACTCCGGCTGGACCCCCCCTGTGTCCATGACATGTGGGGCCGGCCGTCGTTTAGTTTTAGTTAAGTTTTAATTAATTACTAATCTCTGTGCTTAGCTCTGTGAGTCACTGACACGTGGGGTCAAACCCCTGTTAAATTAGTTTAGTTTAAAAACTAAACTTAATTAGGCCTGAGAGTTTGACATGTGGGCCACCCCCCTGACACTTTAGTTAGGATTAAATTAACAATAATAGTCTCTGTTAACTTAGCTTAGTCACTGACCAGTGGGCCCCACTGGTCAGGTTTAACCCGAACAGCCCCTGTTGACTTGCTGACGTCACACAGACGTCATGCTGATGCAATAAAGCCTTTTCTGAAATTTTATATAAATCTAAATGATTTATTTATTTCAGAAAATATCCAAAACTTGTAAAAATCATATAAAATCAACCGTAGCTCAGATGAAAATAATTTATATATGAAAAATGATCAGAAAAATCCAAGGAATCTGTTTATGTCACTTTCATGAATGTTTGAACAAGCTAAGCCTGCTGATCAGGTCAAATCAATTAAATGACAATTAAATAATCACATATGGAGTTTGAATTTGAACCTTTGGTTCAAACCAACTTCATTTAATTGTGTTGCTAGTTGCATTAGCCCAATCAACAGCATATTGCCATGTCATGATCATGCATCATATTGTTGCATTGCATTGATTGTGTTCTTTCTCTGTTTGTCGGTTTTGTCCCCTCTCAGTAGACGACGTTCCGACGATGAGTTCGATGACACCGATGAAGACCCAATGTTATCTTCAGAAGTGCCAGGCAAGCAAAACCCCATTGAGCATTCCGATACAATCCCACTCTCTCGCTCTTGCTCTCTTTTACTACATTAGGACAACAACGCTTCAACTGTTACTTGCTGCGGTAGTTGAACCCCTTTCCACTGCATGACCCGTCATTGCCACACTAAATAGTTGAAACCCACTAGTATGAGTAGGAGTTGTTTGAGCCATGTTGTGCCTACTCATTGATGTTTTTGGTTATGCCTGCTATTGCTTAGAGTTGTGTCAGGTCTGATTCATCGGGGATGAATTGGAATGTGATGAACATGTCCTACTGTGTGTGAGCTAAGTGTGTGAACACGATTTGGTAAAGGTAGCGATGAGAGGCCATGTAGGAGTACATGGTGGGTTGTCTCATTGCAGCCGTCCTCAGGAACTGAGTTCTGTGTTGGTTGATCCATGACCAGTTACTACCATGCATTGGGCCCGAAACCGATGGACCCTCTCGACTTATTAATCAACATGATCTCTGTCCAGGAGTTGCAACTAGTTTCTGGTGTTTGTAGTTTACTGGAGGTCGTGCGCAGCGCTGACCCTCGGGGTGGGCTGTGACACGGCAGGTACGTTGCACGGTGTACCGATTGCCCGTTTGGTGATGCGGGAACCCTGTACACATCGTTTCGGGCCGTGAGCGACACCCCGGCCGGATATCCCCACGGATGGAACCCAAATAGGCGATAAACCTGGACGAGAGACTAGTGTGGTTAGTCAGGTCGTGGCCGACACCCTCGCTGGGCCTCCGCTTGAAGGTTGCCGAGTACATGTCGTGTAAACGGCGGTAAGTGGTGAGAGCGTGTGTGAAGAAGTACACCCCTGCAGGGTTAAATATAATCTATTCGAATAGCCGTGTCCGCGGAAATGGACTTCTGGGTTACCTATTACAGTTCATAGACAAGTGAAAGTGGATACTCTAAAACACGCAAGATAAGCGTGAGTGCTATGGATGGCCTTCTCGTAGGGAGACGGGAGCGGATCCATAGTGGTGTATTGATTGGTGAATATGTGGACTCGTGTGCGCCACCTCAAAAAAGTTACTTGCAGTCGTAGTTCAGAATAGCCACCGAGTCAAAGCTGGCTTGCTGCAGTCAAACTCCACCGCCCTTTGTTGATACCGATGCATATGTAGCTAGTTCTGATGTAAGTCTTGCTGAGTACCTTTGTACTCACGTTTGCTTAATTTATGTTTTTGCAGAGAGACCTCAGTCTCGCTAGTGGTTCCGCGTGGACTTCGACGTTTAGCTTGTTACCTCAGCTACGATCTTGTATCCTTGGGAGGGTCTTGTAGATAGTCAGACTTCTTAGTCTTTTTCATTTGTAGATGTCTGTACTCAGACATGTAATGCTTCCGTTGCCTGTATACTCTGTATGTTGGGTCATGTGACATCTGTTTGTAATAAATGCTATGATGGCTCTTCTGGGCCTTATCTATATAAGTTGTTGAGTTATGTTGTGATGCCATGTTGTACAACACATACTTGCATGTTATGCGTACGTGTAATGTGTATTGCTATGTGTGGGATCCGACACCTAGTTGTTTACCTTTGGTAGCCTATCTTACAGGGAAATGTCTCCTAGTGCTTCCACCGAGCCTTGGTAGCTCGCTACTGCTCCGGAACACTTAGGCTGGCCGACATGTGTCCTTCTTCGTTCCTGTGTCTGTCCCTTAGGGGAAATGTCACGCGTTGTTCCTTTAAGTCCTTGTAGCTTGCTACGACTTGGGTTCATACGTTGATGACCGACAAGTTCGTTGCTGGGTCATGTATGCCCGTCTCTGTAATTTAGTGCCACTTTTGGTTTATAACTGGTCATGTCGGCCCGGGTTCTCTGTCATATGGATGCTTGCGACACTATCATATACGTGTGCCAAAATGCGCAAACGGTCCTGGGCCAGGTAAGGTGGCACCCGTGGGGATACCGTGCGTGAGGCCGCAAAGTGATATGGTGTGTTACAGGCTGGACCTGTGTGACTTAGGATCGGGGTCCTGACAGCTTTGGTATCAGAGCCTGATTGCCTGTAGGATTAGCAAGCCAAACTGGTCGAAGTTGTGTCTAGAAACTCTTTAGTTATATAAGGGAATTGATTGTGGAAAGGAACATAAGGCTCTTTTTACTCCTTTACCTTATGACCTTCTGATCTGAGTCACCTTCTTCTATTCCACGGGGATTAAGAACTAGGCTTTCTCTTATGTCTATTAGGATCACGTTATTGTGGATTCAACCCTCAGTTCAGTTTCTACTACTTCGGTTTGTTCAACTGTTGGTCTCAGAACCCTGACATTATGATGTTAGGTGGATATGATACTCTTTTGCTTGGATCTCAAAGTATTTTCGAGCAATTACAGTCGTTATGCTGTCCGAGTCATCCCATGTTTCTAAATAGTCTGATGCACTTGCAAATCATTCCTACCTGTTCTTAATGTCCTTTTAGACCAGATTAATCACACTAGTCAGTGTGTTGAGGTACTCTGTTACCTCGACATATATGTTGGAATTATTACTATGACCCTAGGTGTCTTAGAGGATCACCCAGTACTCTAGCAATGCTTTATATTCTCAGTGTGATGATTCTGGCCATTATTCTCGAAAGCATCCCGTGATGCCATTTAGTTAGTAGGCATTATATTCCTGGGTTCTCGAACCCGAGCTTCACCCTACTTACTTCATGTTGACAGTATTT